>JACCIC010000001.1:285000-885000 GCA_018907035.1 Sycobia sp. Sy_11
ATTCCGGGATAATAAATTATTACAAGCGGCACCCACGGGCCATAGTTTGGCTGGCGGGTAGCAGCGTTTTTTGTGCTGTTGAAACAAAGGGATTTGATATATATATTTTACAAAGGCTTTATTTCAATTAATCTATATGCATTCGAGCTAGATTAAAATGATAATGAAATTAAATGAATGATACAATTCAATGATCTGTACATTTATGCTTCTTAACTAAAGCTCTCGTCAATTTGATTAATGGACTTTATTGTATTAGTCAGTATTTTAAGTTATCGTAAATTATCATGAAGCCATTATTATAATTGTACAGGTGTCCAGGAAGGAAGCTTTTCACGAAATAAAATTACCCAATTCGTGCAGAGACTATTTAATGCGATATTAGTTAAAAAATTAACGTTTGATAAAACTTCTTTTTTACACCAGGCCAGTCTGACTGTCATTACAATTTTGAATTTTTCTTTTTTATTTTTGTATATTGATGTATTAATATTAATATATATATATATATATATATATATATATATATTGGTATTATTACGTATTATTTTCGATTTATTTAATTGGACCGTAAGACCAATGAAAATATTTATTAATTTCATAAAACTGATGTATCAGTGAAGAAAAGCGCTATTTTTTAAATACGTATAATACTTTTAGTCTTAGTAAAGTAAAAAGAAAAATTAATTTTATTCAAAATTCAATATTCCAAGAAAAAAAATTAAAATGATTATAAATATAAAAACTAAATAATTTTGAAAGCATTACCAATGGCGTGAATTGACCGTTATTATTAATTTAAAGCAGGGGTTTTATTTATTGAATGATTAGCTATTCTGAATTAAACTACAATTATTATATATTTCACCGATTTCATAAAACATATCAGAAGATCTCTCTGTTATTTTTTTGTTTTGTTTTTTCGAATAACAGCTCAACTTTCCACATTAGCGAAGAATAGAAAAGAAATATCGATTATGAACTGAACGGAGCAAGAAAAATTGCATCAACTTTTTGCCATATGTTTGCTAATCTGACTTCTCAATCCGACATCTGTGCTTGCTGCTGGAAAAAAAAAACAAATCACGCGCAATACATCGATCAAATATAATTTTGTTTATCGTATACCCGGTAATGGATGACATTTATTAATAAACGCACGAGCCCTCCCCTTCCTCACTGATCAAAAAAACACCACACAAATTTGACCCCACCACCAATAATCGTCGCCGTGTGCCGAGGCATTAAAATCAAGCGGAAACGCAATACCCCGGTAATGGCCACTCTCGTGCAGGCGGACGAGAAACGCACACGTACACGCACACGCAGACAAATCCCTCACACCCCCCCCCCCGGTAAAAACAAGCGGGGGAAATCAATTTCCCATCCTAGTCGAACCGATCCGCGGGTATATAACAAAGAAACTTTCGGCCTCCGCGGCGCGCAAAGATAAACGAGACTGCCGCGCCGAGAATAAAAGAACAATAAGGACAATGGACGACGGCCGAGTATGGCCGGGGGGGAGGGTGCCGCGAAGTAAGGAAAAGATTGAAATAGCCCTTCCGCGATAGAGGGCGGGGGGTGGAGGAGGAGCAGGAGGAGGATGAGGAGAAGGAGGAGGAAAAAAGCGAGGGTGGAATGCATAGGCAAGAACTGGCAAGAAATAAAGAGCCCGGCTACTTTTTCTCCCAGCAGTGCACCCCCCCCCCGCCCTCCCGACTCCTGTCCCGTCCCTACGCCGGCATTCCCCTTCTTTAATATCCGGGCACTCGATAATCTTTTGCGGTCGCGCGCATTTCGTTATACCTCGCCCCCCCCCCACCCATCCCGCGCCGGGATCGAGACGTGTAATGTGGTACTAAGTTTTTCCATGCGCACTGCCCGTGATTTACGTTTTGGCGGCGATTTTTCACCGCTTTTATGAGCCTTGGCTCGGGCTCGGGCTCGGGCGCTCAGGCGATGATATTTCCCGCCGGGCCCTGCGTTTAATTTTCGACTACCGAATGCTCTGTATGTGTGTGTGTGTGTGTGTGTGTGGTGTGCGCGTGCGTGCGTATATGTATACCCGAGTGTTCGCGTAAAAGGCAAGAGATTGATTTTCGGTACTCGCAGTTTTACAACTTCCGTGCAGCGAGTCTTCGGTCTCGAGCGCGAGGTTTAATGATTTTGATTTAAAAAAATAAATAATCGAAATCAGGATATGATAAACGTATACAGTACCAATGGCAGAAACACTGGGCGTCAATTTTAGCCGCTCCTACCTGGAACAGAAGAACACAGAAGTAAAGTTAATAACATAGATCTGTGCTTACGATTAAAATTTTTTTCCCCCTTCTTTTTTTAATTAAAATATCTTGGCCGCATCGCGAGAGATCGCTGGAAAATTAAAATTTCAAGATCGCATTAAGCGATAGAATAAAAATTTCTTAATATCTGCCGCGTGCACGTGTTCCGCTCTAATTACACCGGCTAACGAAATATATGCCAGTTGCGATATAAAGCAAAAAAGAAGAAGAAAAAACCTGGCTAACGTACAAATTTTATAAGATAATAAAACTGCAGTTTTATTTATAATTAATCGTATACAGAACATATATATATATATATATATATATATATATATATATATATATATATCACATAAATCTCAATATTAGCACAATAGCTCTAAATATGAACACTTTGCACTTTGCATCGTTGTAACCGGTTTTACGAAAACTCGCGAGCGAATAGGCAATACGAGATCCGCCGTAAACGTTCATATTTAAAAATCTGCCCAGCTCCTCGCCGTCCCCTTCGGAAAGTGGTTCTCTATTAGACAGAATAATTAATGGCCCATCGCCGCGGGTCAAAGTTTCGTCGAGCCGTCGGCCCCGCGGATATTCAACGACGACGACTGTTAAACTCTCTGCCCGGCCGCTGACCCGTCGCCTGCTAGCATTTCCAAAGACAGACCCGCCCCCCTTTTGCTCCCGGCTTATCTAGAATTTCGGGCGAATCGCCGCGATGGCTTCGTTCGCAGTCCGAAACTTTCGGCCGGATGGATCGAGGCGCGGCTTTGTTCAATCGGCGCGACGCGCGGCCCATTGTTTTTGCCATTGATGTGGGCTCAATGAGTGTGCCAAAAGTGCAAATTTCAGTTGACGTCTCATTTTTTGCCGCCTGTAGTGCGTTCTGAAATAAATTTATGTAACTTGATTTCATTAAATTTTATTTTAAAGTTCACATGGTTAAATATGACTTCTTTCATTTTTAAGATAATTGCTTGAATTCCTCAAATTGTTAAGTTTGATTGTTTCAGAAAAATCTAATATTTCAAATTCAAATATTTCCTTCTAATATTTTAAATTCTACGTAATTTCTAATGTTTTCACATTTAAAAGACGAGTTTTTTAATTATAAAGAAATATATTATAATTATATATTATATTATAAATTATAAATTAATTATAAAGAAATATATAAAATATATTATATGAAATATATTATAAATTAATTATAAAGAAATATATAAAGAAGGAAATATATTCTTTAATTGAAGTGTAATTGAGTAATAATGAAAGAAGAACTACAAGTAAAACTTCTTTCTTATGCTCTCAAAAAATGACTGACCTTTTAAGAGAATAATAATGGCAATCTAAATTTCTTCACTTCACATAAAAAAAGGAATGTTTCTATATAACAAGCCAAAAAAATATTCCTTTCACAAGCGTAGGTTATTAATAAAAAATAGATCAAAGTACATTTCAAAACTCTGAACAAAAATGATAGATTTTTAAACTATGAAGATATCAAAAGTTTATTTATTATTCTAACAATGTATTAAGATATAGTCCAATATAGCCAAGGCTAGTATTTATAAGTTAGTGCGTTTTTTTTAATTAAACGTAAAGGACCTTGATTTAATAAACCAAATGATCGATAAATCCGAGTTCAGCAAAGCTATTCTTGTTTTAAATATTATCTAACTTTGTTTGTTATAATATTTTATCACTTCGAAGTATATACACTAATAATGCACGGATTTTTATTTATATACTTACACCAGGATAAAAATAAAATAATTCCAAGCGACAAAATTTAGATAACGCCTGTGATAAGAGCAGTTGTATGCAAGCTATTGTCAACATCATAGATAAGAATTAATACCACGAATGGCAGGCTATATTTCGACGATATTCGTATGAATTTATGATAGTCTATGATAATATAAACATTTGAAAAAAATTTCTATATTAAGTAAACATTTACTTGTTTTGTACCAAATGAATGATTTTTTAAAATTAAGAATATATTTATTAAATTTAAGAGGACATAATTTGATTCAAGTGAACTCTTCTTGCACAAAAAATATACTTTCAATTAAGAAGATACTTTCGAAGTTTCAGAAAATAGTTGACTTGGTTCAAAATAAAAAAATATATACTTTATAGCAAATTTTTTTTTAGTTTAAATGTTATGATATATATATATATATATATATATATATATATATATATATATATATTACAGTGATATCGTATATATAGTTATATGATGAATTTTTTGTGATATACAAATTTCAAGATGACTCTATTCGTGTCACATTATATTATATATACATACCATATATTATCACATGCAAATCATATCATATTCTCCGTAAAATAGTTTGGCATCCTTGCGATTCAGATAATTTTCACTTACACATATATATATATATATATATATATATATATATATATATATATATAGTTTAAATACAAAACACCAATGGGACATTAGTTGCTATTGATCGGACTCCCTTCGAAAAATGTCTTCGAAAAAAGCTTCAAGTATTGTCTGCCAGTTGACCCCAGCGATAGTAAATTACTTATTCTGCCAGTAATAGACATTGTCGATGTGCAGTGATATTTTGTAGGACGATATAAAAAAAATTATAATCCAGATACTCGCTATTCTGAGCGATACTTCCGTCTAAACTCTGGCTACACAAATAAGCACTCGGTAGTTGTATGCCTATAACGGGTGCTGTTGCAGACCCAATGCTTTTATATTCTGACAGAACAGCATGACTAGTACTTCAGGATCAACTTTGAGAGATCCTCACTCAATGGCAAAAAGTACGTTGAATGAAAATCTGAAATGTACAGTCGTAAAAGACGGATATCCAAGATTGATAATAAGAATTCATATATAAATAGTACATTAGATGTAGCACAAGTAAACGCATCTGATAAATACCTAACTATCAATATTCATCTTTTGTATTCCATATCTGTATCAAATTTAAACTACACTTAAAATTATACTCTGTTATAATCTCAAATATTTGTACTGTTGGAGTAGCTGCAATTCAAATAAACTCGAAAGGATTTTCTGCATGCAACAATCATAATAAATGTAAATTTCTCAAACAGCTATATAAGATCGGTTATAATCAAAACTAATAATACCTCATTAATATACGGCAGTAGGCATTACTTGCTATCAAAAATTATGCCTTCGAGCACTTTTAAAACTCATTACCTCATCGTGATACCATACACCCGAGATTAATAAGGCCCCGGACTTCCTTTTGAAAATTTTCTGAACAGCTCTTCCCTCCCTACAATTATCTAATGAAAACTTCGAAAGATAGAAAATTACTAAAGTTCTATTTGAAGGGTAGAGAGAGAGAGAGAGAGAGAGAGAGAGAGACGCTAAATCCCAGTGCTCCCTCGCGACGAGCCGAGCACCGTCAGAAAATTTCCAAGCTCGAAAAGTCCTCCACCAAAGGCCCCGGGAGCAAAGCCGGCAGAAGAAAATTAGTCGCGACTCTCTCCCGAGTTTTCTCCTTATCGTCACTTTCGCCCCTCCGGGCAGCTCGTATTTATCTTACTTCCTCGGACTATTTATTTCTCTCACCTCATTTATCTTAACGCGCTCAGTTCGTCCGCGGCTGACTTATTCGTCGCTTCGTCACTGTTTCTTTTGTATGGCGACGCGCCGCAGCCCGTGACGCGCTAGGCGCTTTTTTCTCCCAGCCCCCCCCCCCCCGGCTGCCACAGCGACGCCCTTCTCACGGTCGCCTTTATGGAAAAAGCCTTAGGTGGAACGAAGCTTTCTCATCGAAATTTATTTTCCAGGGAACATCGTGGATTCGCGTGGAGAGTTCGTGCTTGCTGAAACTTCGGCATGTTTCAATGTACAATCATCGGTATATTAGGAGAAATAAATATACTAGAATTCGAAGTACCTGTGTAAGTTATTCGTATATATTATATTCAATAGTCATGAGGGGTGGATCGCTAAAAATGTGCTTGTCGAAGTATGCAACAGCTCACTTGAAAATATAACAAATGAAAAATTGTCGATTATGTATTGAATAACGTTGTTTATTTTATTCCATCACAGATTCATCATGATTATCTAATATATAAACTATCTTATTCTAGTTTAATAATTTGGATATTATCTATGAGATTATTAGTCTTTCCCTATATGAGAAATAAATATTTTTAGAAAAATAAATTGTATTTGCTTTATTAATTTCTTTACAAACTCTTACGCGAAGCTTCGGTTATTTTAGCGAAATTAAAAATTTTAATACATTACTCGATCATATATGATTAATAAATGTTTTACAAAATACTTGATGAAAAAATGTTATTATTTAAATAAATTAACTAAACGATACTTTACCATACAGATGTTTCGGTAATTACTCTTACATTTAAACTGTAATCGAAGATCTTAAAAGACGAAAATTTACTTAAGGGAGGTAAGACGAAAATTAGTATATTGATAATATTTTTATTATTAATAATTTCTTAACTGCTTCTTTTTATACTTGTATCTAAATCATGTAATTATTTAATGTTAAAAGCACTTAAATTATGGTTGTTGTTAACCCAGTTGGCGGCAACGCCAGTGTATTTTGTATTGCGCACGATTGATTTTATGTGACTGATGAATTTTTATTTAAACTTTACAATAAAAAAAAAAAAAAATACTTTACTATATAAGATTTTATAAATGCTATGATTTGTATATTTATGTAGGTGAGAAACTGCAAAAGTTCAAAGAGGGAGAGTATAACGGGTTAATATATACGTCACTCGGGAAAATAACAAAATTCTTTTCGAATATTTGTCAAAGAATAAAAGCCATGTGGTATTTCCTTACGGTCGCAAGATCAATATGATCCCTTAAACTGGACATCAGACCATCTTTAAAAAGACGGTTGAAACTCTGGAACTCTTACTGGAATATCTAACCCCAGTTGACAGTCACCATTGTCCCTCACCTCACTCTCTCTCTCTCTCTCTCTCTCTCTCTCTCTCTCTCTCTCTCTCTCTCTCTCTCTCTCTCTCTTTCTCTCTCTATCTCTCCCTCGCTCTCTATCACGATCCATCTCTCTTTCTCATCCGTCACTAAGCAAAACCAAAAAAAATTGCCAGAAACGCTTTCACAGCGCCATGCCACCGGCATGTGCGAGCGACGCGTGCCGCGGCCCGGTGGCGGCGAGGGACGGTGGCAGGGGAACGGGAGTAAGTGTTAATCTGGGCGAGGGCAAAGGAGGGTTGACGCGAGAGCGACGCGCCCGTTGCCAAGTCTGCGGGATTATCGCGCATCTTGTAATTGCCAACCAATCTGGGGAGAGGGTACAGGGAGGGATGGCGCGCCCTTTTTGGCAGTGAGCCTGATTGTGCACGCGGAGCCTCGCCACCCATCCCTGCTCCTCCACGCTCCCGGGCCGCGTCGCGCGCTTTGTTCATGGAGCCGCGCCGCGTCGGACAGAGCCGTCAGCGCCAAGTGACGACTGTGTGAGTAGATATATATATATATATATATATATATATATATATATATATATATCTGTATGTATATATCAGGGCGATATACTTTGGAATAGAGGCGGAAGCGGAAGGGATGGAGCATCGCTCGTGGACTTTGTCGAAAAATCGCCGTTGGACTCGTTGAAAATTAGATTCAGACAGTGATGTAGGAGAGGGTAAACATTGGATAAAGCTCACTACACGTTCGATAAAAATTAGTGTGCGTAAACCATAATATGTATAGGAAGGCACGATCTCGGATCGTCACAGTGTAAATTTAATTTTCTACGATTTACAAATTTTGACATTTTTCATGTATTTTCTGTATGCATCTTTAGTAATCCTATATATATATATATATATATATATATATATATATATATATATATATATATATCTATATCTATATCTATATGCAGTAACTATACATTGACAGAGAGTCGTAGACAGGCCAACGGACGACGCGAATCATCATTACGGAAACGAATGGGAGACGCGCCTCGCGTATTCGTTATACCACTACTAACGAGCTCTTTCTTCCTCCCCCTCCCCTATCACGCGTCAGCCTCGGAAAAACACATCGAAGCCATCGGCATGTGGTACTATTTGCTCGCCCCCTTCCACCTTCCTGCCTGCCCATGGCCCGCGACGGATAACAAAAAAGCAAAAGAAAAAAAACAAAGAAGCGTCCCTCCGCACTGACGATCTTCGCCGTCGACAGCTTGTTGCCGTCGTCTCATCGGTGGGCCGTCAAATCGCGCATCGCGACGCAATGCGCACTTGTAGCTCGCGGCCCTTTTCACCCTGATGGCAAACAAATCCCCGCTGGCGACGGGCCGCAGCGACCGCGTCATTGCGTCGCGTCTCACGCCGAGACGGGGTTCGGTCTTCGTGCAGCGCGTCCGACGTGAGGGAGTGAGGACGAGGGGGTGCTGATATATATATATATATATATATATATATATATATATATATATATATATATACCACTGCCCCAGTTGCCGGCTGACTTTTCATTTCGAAAAATGTATTCACCACCAACGACCAACGCCGCCGCCACTACCACCACCACGCCCGACACTAAATTAGCAACGAGGCGAAATTCCTGCTCGTGATTCCGCGTTTACGCGCATCGCCCCGTCGCGCCGATTCCCCAGTGTACGATCAGCGGGGCAATCATCGAGGCACTCGGCTACGGTGCGCAAGTCGGCTCGAAACTCTGGCTCGCCAGCCAGGATCGCCGCCTACAATTCACCGCTACGAATATACGGCGCGGGACGGGATTGGGATTCTACGATCCCAATGATTTGGGGAGGTAGGCGGTGGGCGCAACGCTTACTTTCATAAATCGCGCGCGAGCTCCCGCTAATTTAGCGAGTGCGCAGGGGAAAGATCCGGCGAAACGCGGCAGTGCAGTCGAACATCAGACAAAATCAGAAAATTCTAGTTATGTCTATTGTAAGATCTTTCATTTCGTGAAAAATTCAGGTCGGTAACTGTTGCACCAGTTTCGAGGGTCGATGTCGAAGGGGCATTTCGATATTTCACATGACAACCATATCGAACAGTTTTCACCTTATACATATGCACGCGACGTTTCTGGGTAGGTACGATTAAAATTCTTTTTCAAGAAACTGCAAAGGACACCTCGAACCGTTCGTTCTTTTCTGTCGCGTTCGAACGTTCGAATTTAAAGACCTCAACCGTTACACACGCGCGCGGGCTCGCGCAGCCGACTCGCGCCAGACCGCGCCTCTACTATGATGCTCATTACCATACGCTCGTCATTTATAAAAGCGCGCCGCTCCGGGCCTCGCGCGCGCGCGCGCTCGCCCCTGCCCTCGGGCTTGACATATCGCGAGGGCTCGCGCGGCTAATGCACACGGGCTTTTGCGTCAGCGCGCGATGGCGGATGGGGGCTGTGAAATAGTAAACGCGAGCTTTACCTCCTACCTGCGCTGCCCCCCCCCCTGTCTGTTTTTTTCGCCCGTCGTCCCTGGGACATTGCAGCGGGGTCAAAAGGGGGGGGGGAGTTGAGGAGTTTACCGGTGAATTTTTGAACAAACGCCCGACGCGAGATCCCGTTGTTGTAGGGATAGGCCTGCGGCTCGCTATCTCCGACATTTTTCCGATGGGAAAGGAAGAGAGACAGTTAGAAAGAGATAGAGAGAGAAAGACAGAAACTCCATCATTTTTCCTTCTCTTTTATATAGTCGAGTAAAACTCAACAGAAATGGATGTGTATATGACAGGATAAAGGGCGCTCCGCTGGACATTAACTCTGACAAGAAATTTACTCTGTAAGATTGGTATATTGCATTGAATATATTAAATACATTAAATACATGAAAATAATGTGCAAATATACAATGTTTTGATACTTCGTCAAATTGGAAGTTATCCAGTGTGCTACGTTTTTAACTTGTATATATAGAATATGTATTATATACGCAATCATGTCATTTAGATTTTTCGTTTTTAAATTTCAAAGAAATTTAGTTTTTTTTTACGTTATTTAACGTCGCTCTATTTATGCTTCCAAATATCGGTGCTAATCAGCGACGGAGGTCTACGATGTGTTTGTAAACAAAGCACATGTAAATTATTAAAGAAATGTAGTTTTTTTCATATTAATATTCCAGTGATATACGACTATAATTTAATGTAGAAAAATAGATTAAAGAAATGAATGAAAATAATTGTCATTTTTTTCAAAAATTAACTAATATGTTTCATTCAAATTCGAAATTGCAAACAATTTCTTCATTTCATAAGATTCGACAAAATTGGATAAAATTAAAACAAGAAAAGTTATTTATTCTATTAGAGCACTAGCATACACCGTGGCAGCTTTACCCATCCTGATAATGCATGCAACGATCTATCTAATATTTAATAATAGTACACTCAATATCATGCTTCGCCCGGATTATTATCAATTATCCAAACGAAGGTATCAAATTTTAATCAACATTATTTTATCTAATAAAAAATAATAAAATCTCATTCGTTCTTACCCTTCGGGATGAGAATTCTACAGAATCCAAAATTTCCTCGACAGTTAATCAAATTTTTCAATTAATTCTATTAAATTTTAAAGGACATCCCCTGACTAGGAGCCGAAGTGGTTCGAAACGTCGGAGAAATTCGGTAAAGTTGACGATTGGATGATTCATATTATTTTTTACTTACAGTAGAATATTTAATTTTATTTTTATTAAGAATTATTTCATATGAAATCGGGTGCCTACAAAAACTGTGGTTTTCATTGCTGTGAAATTCAGACATTAGTTGCCATTTCAGAATGTTCCTATATAATCATCCATAAACAAATCGAATTTCTAAGCTGAAAAAATTTATATCGAAACACATTCGGCCCTATTCACACTCTTAGGGATTAAACGAGGCAAAATTCTTTCTTAAATGACTCATAGACTCCTAAAAATGTATAGAATTCGAATAAAAATATATAAAAAGTGCATTACATAAATGGAAACACTAATGTTAAAATTCCAGGATACTAGCGCAAAATTAAAAAGATAGACTTATAAGTAAATACGTAATTCGTCTCAGCTATGCTTCTGCCTTCAGTGTTTTCTTCTTTCCTCTTTACATGTCTCTGCGATAAAATCAAAGTAATTAAGAAGCAGAGAAAAAAGAACGACTAGAATAAAACGAATAAAGCAAATTTATTGCTCTCTCAAAAAGCAACCGCGCGATATATATGTATTCCTCAAAATCCATGCGAACTAAAATACGGCCATCCTGAAACTTGTCAAATAAAAAATATTTTTATTACTCTTACATACCTATTCCGCGTAATTTCCAGCCTCTGCTAAATCATCGTTAAAACCCCGGCTCTAACCCCCGCCTGAACTTTTCCAACCTCTCGCACCGCCTCTCCAGCCCCCCCCCCCGACCCACCAACACACTCTTCCCGCCGACCCCGCGGCTCTCGGGGATCATATATGCGTTCCTCAAACGATCGCAAAAAACTCCCGTATAACGGCCCCCCCCCGTGCCCCCGACGTTAACGGCGTTCGTCAAACGGCTCGCGCGATTCGTCGCCCGCCGCGGCGCGACTGGGCCGGCGGCGGCGGCGGCGGCCGGGCGGTAGGTGGGGTTAACGGCGATCCGCGCGATTACATCTGCCGGACGGGCCGACATTTATTTAGCGCGGCCGCGCGCCAGAAGCCAACGGGCCATTAAAGTCATAATTGCCGGGTCAGTGTCGTCGGCGCGGCGGCTCTGCTTTGTCCCTACCACCCCCCCCCCCCGCCGCCCATTCACGTCGCTCCGCGCTCAGCGTGCCGGGTCACGCAGCGAGCGCCCGCGTTATTGATGCCACGGCGCTCGTCGATTTTCATTAGGGTCCCGTCGCCATCCCCCCCCCGCCCCGCCCCGTGACGCTTTCCCGATGCTCGTCTTTGATACTTTTTCAAGGGAGCGAAGTTGGCCGGATTCGGGGCGAGTATTAACGAGCGACCCCGAACTCGATCGGGCCTGTTTCCTACGAATTCGTTGGTCCGCCTCGTTTGTTCCCTTATTCGTCTGCGTTCCGAAATCTCGGGCTGGATCGTTGAAGGCGGCTGTGCTCGAGCTCTATGATTCTCGCGATACTCGATCTGCGCTTCATTACGTGGCCGTATAGGATCATTGAAATTTGCGAAGGACACGTTATTTTTACCGAATAATTAATATTGTAATGATTAGCGTTCGAATTCAGCGGGTCGTTATTTGAAATTCATGTTTTTCCAATGTTTTTTTTTATTTATACGATTTAAATCTTAATGCTGAATGGTAAATATCTCTATCTATCAAAATTTAAATAATCCGCCTATCTCGTCTTTTTTGTCTTATCGGCGTCATTTATAATTTAGTTTTGTATTCGAAAAGATAGGGTTTCGAAACAACTTTGAATTAATTGCATAATAATGATTAATAATTCTAACGTGTCTAGGAAGTCAACTATATTATTAGAAATTGATAGAACTTAATGTCAATTTAATAGAAATTAATGGAAAATTAATAGAAAAATGTATGTTATTGAAAATGATAACGTGTAAATAATTTTTCAGCTATTTTTACGAGCTACTGAAAAATAAGTAGCTGGTATGTTACCGAAAAGTTTTTCAACATTATTTTCAAAGTGGGCTACAGCAACTACGTGGGCTAGTAAACACGTTACTCCAATCGCTGAAGAAATTTTCGACTATGTTAAAATTCAAAAACTGTTCACCTGTGATTGTTTAAAAAAATCCTCTATACGTATTGGAAAAAATGTTTAACGTATACATAAGATTGAATTTTAAATAATATTGCATTATTAAGTACAAAATCGTGATTTTACTGATCTTACTTTTTGTAATGATTAAATTCAATGTTTCACATTAACAAATAATTATCAAAGAAATCCAAGTCGCTTGATCATTGACGGCAATCCATAATTAATCAATTATCCATATTAATCAATTAATCAATAATTAATCAATTTTTCAATTAAATCTAGTACTATTGCATTGTTTATCTATGAGAAGAAGATTTTTCCTCACATAATCCTTATACATTAAAACTCTTAGAATCGCTTAATGATAAGTTAAAGTAAAGCATCGCTTTCGAGAAACTACACTGTCCAACTAATGTGTCGAAAAATATATTGACAAGGATGGAAGATAACATTTTCAGTAATATCTTCGTACCTCTTCAAATAAGTCGCCTATCTTCCAGCTTTCGAATTCAATAGGCTACCTCAGACGAAATCTACATGAACTACTGATTTAGTCAATTTTAATGTACACTGTCTTCGGTTTCAGTTGAGATCGTAAAATTTCTGCATACACATGTTAAGGAACATAAGTATTTTCAAAATTTTATTAAATATGGCATCGTAAATGAGTGTCGCGATATGCACAAATGAAATCTCAAATGAAGATAACAAACTTCGGCTTTCCATCTGCCAAACATATTCACTGTAAGTAAAGTAAAATTCTGAAGTAGTTTTCATTATGTTATTGAACGTCGCTCAATTTATGCTTCGAAATACCTATGCTAATCAGCAACAGAGGTCTACTTTTATTTAATTCTTATAGCAGGGCTTGTGTCAATCGGCCGACACCGGAATTTGGACTCGGATCATCAAGTTACTAGTCCTTCGATCTAGTGATCGAGCCATCGTAGACCTCTAAAAAAAAAATTCCAAAATCGCTTTAAAAGTTAAACCAAGCGCTCACTTACATCGATTCGTCTTCTACGCCGTTGTGCTAAATTTATTTTTGATAAGAAGTATACAAAGGAAAAAAATGTTTTAAAGTATGAAATTCATACCGATTCTGTATTATTTTTTTCGTTATACTTCAGTACCAACTCTCGAACAGAGACGCAAACGTAGTTTTCCATATACCCGAGGGTATCTCGAAGGTTAAATATTTCAGAACCCCGCGCGAACGGGCCGGACGAAGCAGCATAATTCAAATACCCCCACACCGGAAATTCCATTGTTGTGTAATTCTCTTTAACTTTTTCTTCAACACTTCTCGGACCTTCCGTCGGCTTTATTATCGAAAATGTATAAGCCCCACCACCCCCCCCCCCCGATGAATTACGACCCTTACTTTACGATCTTCACCAACGCTCTATAAAACCAAAAAAAAAAAAGAAAACAAATAAAAAAAAAACAGAGAGAAGAAAAAAGAAATCCCTAGAAAATTATCGCGTTCTATAAAAGCTAGGGTCGTCGCGCATATACCTTGCGCTGGTATACGAATTCAGTGGCACATGCACGGTCTGGCGCGACGCGCGACCCTCCCCGTCAAGTTGGCCGTTTTTCAGCCGAGGCTCGCTCGCGGGCTCGCACTCCAACCCCCTTCTTCCCTCTTTCTCGCCGCCGCACCCGAGTGCGAGAGAAAGAGAGGGAGAGAGAGGGAGAGAGAGAGAGAGAGGCCCGATGTACGCGCGTGCACGCCGGGGGTGTGTCACGTGTATTTTATAGTTTCGACCCGCGCGCCCGACCGCCGGAGCCCGGCTGATGCGGCGAGGTGTTGACGGACGAGCGGAGATGGCACTCGGCCCTCCCCCTCTTCGCCCCCCTCCCCCCTCTCTCTATCTCTCTCCCTCTCTCCCTCTCTCTCTCTCTCTCTCTCTCCTCTCTCTCTCTGTCCATTCTCGACCGGTGCTTTCTTCGGCAAATTCATGCGCTCCACGGATACGCCGCCCCGACGAAGAGATTCCGTACGGATTCTGCGTGGAGCTGCTCGCCGGACTCTCGGGCGACGTCCCGTTAATGCTGCACGTGCGCCGATTCCCATATGCTGGTGCAGATGCCGCGCCAAGTCGAGTATATTGGATTAGCATTTATTCAAATGAGTTTAAAGGCGGTAGTCGCCTGGTTAAAGGGAAAATGAAACAGGGAAATAAGTAAATAAGAAAATATAATTGATCGTTGATTTTCCGGCGACACCGTGCTCGGCCTGGGACGAATTTTCCTCCGCTCGGACGACACCCTGGGAATGGAACTGGTTTGAGAACACCTCGCGCAATCCGAACGCGATCGCGAAGTCCGGCGTGATCGATCGAAGTTGCTCAACGCCGCCCACGGACGCGTCGCGGGCATACTGAAAGAATAGTCGCGGCGATAGTAGTCTCCTCGCTCGGCCGCTATTTTCCACCTCTCGCCACGGTCGCACTCTCACTACTACCACTTATACGTACGCATATACGGGTATATTTTTGTGTGTGTGCGTGTATGTGTGTAGGCAGAGACCCTCTTTTGCTCGCTCTTTTGTCTACGTCTTCGCGCGTTCGCTTTATCATCTGCCACGTCGACTCGGGCGCCCGTCTTCTCGGGCACAACAGCCGTACCGCCTCACCCCGTCCACCTTCCATCCGCGCAACCGGCTCTTACTCCAACCCGTCCGTTCTCTCGCGTGGCGCATTCTCGCAAAATCTCCTCGCTATACACAGCGACCCACCCTCACCCGCTCACGTACATCTATATTTTATATATATATATATATATATATATATATATATATATATATATATATATAGACATATACAGTGTCTTCGCGCAACCGCGTGTGAGACCGAGTGCGAGACGGGAGGGGTGGACGAAGACAGAGAGTCGAACGGCGTGACAGCGTTGCCAAATGTCGCGCTGGGCGCGTGCGCCCCCGTTATATTTAATTTTCGTCCGCGCGCATGTTGCGTACGAACACTTGGGATAAAATGCGAGATGCGGATCGTCGAGCAATGAAGAATTTCTAACTGTTGCCGTGCATTACGGGGCTTGTACGGGGAGAAAGTGAAAGAATTCGGTTGTGTATTCGACTTTTTTTTTCATTAAAATTGAGGAAGTTTGTAAAAGGCTCAAACAGTATTAATATAAGATGTAAGTAATAAATCACTGCACTGTGAGGAGTTTGGAACACACGTATATCGTATACTATTTTACATGTGCTGTGATATAAATCCCATAAATTAATTGTAATACATCTGAATCTAATATATCTTTATTTTATAAAACTGAGAGGTGTAAATAATTTTAATTATTTCGTTCCCCATATATGATTGGGATGAAACGGTTCCGCATATGATTTAATAGATTCTTTTATTTATACTTGTGACCGTAATTTTCGCCCTCCTGCATTTAGTTTATAAAAGAATATAAACCTAAAACAAGCAAGAATAATCTACAACCTTAGATAAACTAAAATATAATAAGTAAATATAATCTAAAACCTTATATAATAGAAAAAAGCCAATAATTTTCTTAAAGTATTGCCGTATTACAATAAATGGAATACATAATTCCTGTAAATTTTATGAGAGCAAAATGCCAAGAAGGCTATTCAATAAGATCAGTGACCTGCGTGTTTCGTTTTAATATTATATTAAATTTATACTAATTGTTTAAACTAAAATGATTATATATGTTTTATATAAATTGTAAAAAAACTGTCAAAAAAGTGTCAATTCAAAAAGATTAATAAAATATTTATTATATTCGTGAAATAATCATTTATGAGAGGTAAAAAAACATTATTTTATTGATTCAACTAAAAATCTAAAGATTTAATTAATGACTTTTTGGATAAATGTTTATACGCAAATTTAACAAAATGTTTTGAAAATGAATTTTAATTACTTTTACATCGAAGGATTCTCAATTACATTTACTAATAGATAAGAAATGGAAGAAGAGTATTTATAAAGGATTAACGTCAATAATAATATATTCGTTAAAAAATAAAATGAAGTGAAATATGAATACCAATTGAAATTAATCTAGAATTCATATCTTTGTATTTATATTACTTTTTAAGATATATATGGAGGTTTGCTTATTTAACTCATTATTACATATTCATTATTATATATAAACGTATGTTACAATGTAACTTTCGTAATGAGCAATCGATATGCAGAAGACTGTGACCTAAGTAAATTCATTATTACTTCGTTTTATTATTAATTAACAGCTTACTTCACGCACAAGCGCAGACTCAGTACGGGTTTAGTTCACAGACTGCTATAAAATTTATCAAAACGAAGTAGCGAAGAGAATTTTCGACTTCAGTATTATAAACTATCGATGCTGTCGAATCAAATACAAATAAAAATCAGGGTTGAAAATAGATGGTATGAGCATTTTCGTCGTTAAATATTTTTTCAGTATTCACGTTGATATTTAACTTTTGTGTTATTCTTCGAATTCTTATACCATAATTATTGCACAATTCCTTTATAAGTATAATTAATACAATCAAATGCTTGTCATTAATAGAAAAGCTTTCATTAGTTAATATAATAATTATCAAAAAAAATTTTCATGTTAATTAAGCATGGGAAATGTCTCATGGCAATTTTTTATATTTGAGTTTACCGAGGAGAGACCCTAATAGAACTTTTAAAATAATTTATCAACTGAGCAGTTTATAAAAATATTATAAAACGAACTCGGCACCAATCCTAAAATGTTTCTCTCCAAATGTGCTAGCAAATATTTGCATCTCTATGTCTCCATTCAAGTTCGATCAACAAAAAAAAAAACAGCGAAGTGCAATAATAATAATAATTCCAGACAGTCGATGGCACTGATGGCGGGGCAATTTTTGATTTATCGCGAGTTTTGCCAATTCTCCGGGAATATCTGGATTTATTATTATATAAGAGTGAGCTGAAAACTTGGGTGCAAAAGATCCGAAACTCGAACGAAGTCAACTTGGAGTCCGCTTTCCGGCTTCATTGTTCCGTCCCTATGAACTAGTTTTGAAAAGTAATAATTTTTGAGATAATTTCAGAATTTAATTTCCACGATGAATAATTAGTCAATTTTGGTATTAACATGGTCAGTGGATTTCTGGGTTAATTGAAAAACTTTACCAACTTATCGAGATACATGCGTTTATATTTAACGATTTTCAAATGTACAAAATTCAATACAATTCTTTGCGCTCCTGTAATTAAAGGAAAATGAAATAGTGATCATACGCACACACACACACACACACGCACACACACACACATACACAATTCAATAATAGAAACAACCATGACTCAGTGAATCGAATTTTTTGGCACACGCCGAATTTGGAGCCATCTATGGTAAGTAAGCAATCGGCAGCTACGGGCAAAAATAAGAAACGCGTGTGATAAATTTCGAACGCGCCTTGAAATCGTTGGCCCGCCACGCGCTCGATTAACCCGGGCGAGCGAAGGACTTTCGGCAACAGCTGAATCGCCGTCGTACCCGGCGCGCGACGAAACTTTCCACGGAGGAGCAAACAACGGGGCTAGCGGAAATCCGAGTAACGTAACCTATCTCCGCGGGAGTATTCTTCTCTGTTTGCAGTCTGGTCTCTTGCACATCCTTTCTCTCGCATCCCCCTCTCATTCTTCCACTTTCGGTTCTTATCTTCACTTTTGTAATATTTTATTTCGTCTTCATCTGGTATTATTTATACCCAATTTGCCCGTCTTGTATTCCTCTCGTATTGATTTCTGGGTGATGAGCTGACTGAATTAAATATAAGCTAATTTTCAAATTAAACTTAACTATTTCTGATGTAAACAATTGTCATTGTTGTCGGTGACACAAATGCTATAGTTTATTTAATGCCTTTCGAGCAATAGACAAGTCTGTTAGCTAAAAGACACATTTTATCGATAATTATTGTACTCAAGACTACAGAAATTTTTATCTTCAGTACTGTTTAAAGCTTACTCCGTATCACTTTGATGAGTAAAAAAATTGCAGAATTAGCGTATCAGTTTTCTATCATGGTATGTTCTTTCATGATTCTTTCCAATGGTTTTACCAGTTATTAATTTCAGAATTATTATGCGTAGAAATTTAATCTGGAATCCTTTACGGATCCAATTAGTTGTCCATATTTACAATTGAGCTCTAGAAAGAAAAACCTTAATAGTGTATTGTGCATTATTTTCCTACGTATTATCTAGAAAATTATATATCAAAACCATCGAAAACATTTTTATTTTCATTGGAAATTTTATTCTACTCTGTCTAATAAATAACCGAAATAGAATGTACCATTAGTATGTGAAAAATGGAAATAGAAAGAATATATTTAATACAATGGAGAAATTAAATTTAAATTCATTAGTTGTACATACCCTTCCAATTCCAATAAATAATTATATAATATTTTTTGAAACAGATATTGGGTATACAAATAAGTTTAAAGCATTTGAAAAGATGGCGTGACCAGTGGATCCCATGGCGAAATGCCAGACCTCATGTGTTATCTGTTTAGGTTGTCTATCTGTCAAAAACTTTGCAGAATAATTGTTAAGCATTTCTTTTAATGTCGTTTATTGTATCGAGCAAAATTCTGTTAAATTTTCAGCTAAATAAACCTCATTTGCGGAAAGAGCTGCTTCTAACCTTTAATATGACGAAAAGTGCAGCTGAGGCCAATCGTTTGCTTTCGAAAAATTGCGGAATGTAATGGTGAATCGACCTGCGGCGAGTGGTTCAAATGGTTCAATAGTGGTGATTTTGAAGTTGAACGTTAGAATCACTTCGGAAAGCCGAAAAGTTTTGAAAACGAGGAATTAAACGTTTTTCTGGATGAGGATCCGTGTCAAAATTCAAGAAAAACTTGGTGCATTATTGTGGGTCACGCAATAAACCATTTTTCCACGCCTAAAAGCATTAAGATTCATTCAAAAGGTTGAAAACTAGGTGCCGTAAGTGTTGAAGCCAAGAGACGCCGAACGGCAATTTTGCGTGTCCGGAATGTTGCTGCAACGGTATAAAAATAAAATAAAATCGTGTACAAAGTCCTGAGAGCTCGTCCAATCGACCCAGAAACGAAATATTCAGATAAATAAGGTCATGATCTACATATATGGTGCGATCAAAAGGGTGTCGTATACTACGGATTACTTCCGAGTGGTTAAACCATCAAAGCATCATTGTATCTATTCCAACTTATTCGTTTGAAACGAGCATTACGGGAAATATTGCTAGAATATATGGCAAGGCATGCGTCTGTGATTTTTCATCACGGTAGCGCTCGGCCACATGTTGCGGCCTCAGTCAAAAACTACTTGGATAATAGTGGATGGGAAATTCTGGTTCACCCGCTTTACAGTCCAGACTTGGCACCATCCAACTACCACTTGTTCCGATCAATGCAGAACGCTCTTACTAGCATACGCTTCAGTTCAGTAGAAGGAATCAAAAATTGTTTCGATACGTTCTTGTATTCAAAAGACGAGAAATTTTTTGTTCCGGAATTCATAAATTGCCCGAAAAATGGGAAAAAGTTAAAGCTTCCGATAGACGATAATTCAAATAAAAGAGAAATAACCATGCTTTTATAATAATACCTCACATCATGGAAAAAAAAACTTTGGAAACTTACTTATACACCCAATATTTAAAATAAAAATTTTATTAATTCATATTATTTTCCAGTTGCTCAAATCGTCACATTGTTTTATCTATTATATTATATTAAGTAACAAGATTTCTTCGACAGTAGTTGGTATTCCATTCTCTACCGAGCTATGTTCCAACCTAATTCTTTTGCTATAAAAACCATGTAAGAATCCGACTTAGCGACAATTTTTTCCCCTCTAGCTGGCGTGCCTTTGCACAAACTTTTGGAAATGTTCGCAATACGTGGCGATGCTCGTTTATCAATGGCGCGTCAACGATCAATTTCAATTCAGCGCACTCCCAGTGCAAATGGAAAGTCGGCGCACAAGCCCCCGCGCGACGAAACGACCCCTGTCAGCTCGCCAGCGCAGAGGCGAGCGCGCAAGAGTGACAGCGTGAACAGGAAACCTCGCGCAAATCGTTAATGCGAGACTCGTGCCGTTTCGTTGTAGCGGCGGGGAGGGGGGTAAACATCCATCGGGCGGTCTCTCAATCTCCTGTTTGTCTTGCATGCTCGACTACTCGGCCGTCGATGGGAATTCTGTGTCGTTGTTTCTCTCTTTAGACAAGTAGAATGTCAGGAGTTGGACTTCTCTCTTTTTTTGTATTTTACAGCGTTAATATGGTAACTCACATTGTTAAGTATGGTAAATGATACAGGCTAATTGCACAACTAAACATTTAATCCTGAACAGAATTTTGAATAAGTTTCAACTCACGAAAATAAAATTTATCAACATAATATTCCATATTATTTCCATCGCGGGTGAAAACAACGAACAATTGATTTCGTCTACCATCGTCGATAAAAGAATTGATTGAAAGCAGAAGTTACACAATCCCAATTACGCGTGAGCCTAGACGGCGGTGTATTTGTAGAAAAAACAGTACTGTAGAGATATCTATATATTGATACAAGATCGGGGACTCAATGCGACATTACGAGGTTCGAAAAAAATGAGGCGAAAAATCTGCCAGTAATCCCCACACTTTACAAAAGATACGGAAAAGAAGCAATATTTGTAATAAAAGAATTTTCATCTTAATTTCCCAAATGTCAGCTCGCACTATGCCCGTATTAAAATTCAGAACAATCAATTCCAGGATTCATTCGTCTGTCATTTTACACCTCGTCGCTGCTTCTCGCGCCACACAGTATACCGACGATGATAATACACGGTACACGTCCTTATCGCAGCAACCAAGTACAATAATACAAAACAATACTTCCCTCCACACTTACACACACCACCATCTCGACCTCTTCCCCCAACGAGGGAGGGGTAGAGCGCCCTAGACATTATTTCCCGCGCCTCCCGCGCTGCATTCCGGTTAAGTCTGCCGCCCTCCCGGCGTCCTCCTCCCATCCGCCCTCGACGAATCGATAGGGACACGCGCTTAATGCGCGCAGCATGCTACGCTCACGCAAGCCGCGGGCGTGAGTTCTGTGGGTGGAGAAAGGCGGGGTAAATCTTTGATTCTCGGTGGAAAACTGATATGTACCGTAAATTCTCAAGTGTAAAAAATACATGCCGATGGCGGGGCTGGGGGCGCTATAGGTTTAAATAATTCCGCGACTTAAAACTCGAATACGAAGGATGCAGTAGGGTTAAGTCCAGTCGCTGCAGCCTCGCTGATCGCCGGGCCTTTGACATCTCAAGGTTATTATCGTGCTAAATTATCCAAACGGCTTGACTCTATTTCCCCTTTGCTCGCTACCCTACCTTCTTCTACCTCCCATGGAACTATAGTACTATATATAATTAATCCTTTTAGGCTCGAGCTTTTAGTTTTAATGCGATATTGATACTCTACTCCCGCCCTTCCACCGGCTGATTGTAAATACAGTCTAAAATTTTGATCCATATTCTGATGACAAGTATTACACCTTGCTTGATTTACATATATAAAATAATCGAATGGAAAAATTTTAGATGTTTTAGAATACATGACTCAATATACAAAACAATAAAATTACAACGAAAGAAACTAGTATTCAACTATTATGTGCTTTATTTTTAATTTTCTCTTGCAATTTATAAATGCAATACTTCATTCAATCAATAAATACAATACTACCTAATCCTTCATTAATCTTCAATCAATACAAGATTGAAACACAGGACGAAAGCTCAAAATTTCGTATGATTTCATATTCCTTTATTGATTTAATTAAAAGCCTTCTATTATACAAGGACCATTTTCTGTTTCAAGAATATCAAAATATATTTACAAGCAATTCGGATAATATCAGAGCGATTTGACAAATACAATGGAACTCTCGCTTTCGACCCTATCCGACACAATTATAAGAGTTTCTCGACTTTTAACGAAATTCCAACTCGCGCCAGCTCGAAAGAGCCCCGGCGAGAGGGGCGCGCCGTCGGCGGTGCAGTAGCCCCCTCCCCCATGCCGCGGTACCCTTTTAACTTGTACAGTCTCATATTTCAGGTCCATATACTGGAACAATATTAAAAGCGCGAAGGGCAGGTCACCCCGACGTCTTACTTTTACCTTAGCCGTAGGGACGGAA
Source organism: Sycobia sp. Sy_11 (assembly GCA_018907035.1). Lineage (NCBI taxonomy): Eukaryota > Metazoa > Arthropoda > Insecta > Hymenoptera > Epichrysomallidae > Sycobia > Sycobia sp. Sy_11. The sequence continues at coordinate 308,240 of JACCIC010000001.1, forward strand.
TGAAAACGGGTGTTGGGAGGGGGGGGCAAAGATACGAGAGAGGGATGGAGAGAGTCTCGCCTTTATGACAGAGAGCTTCATTTCTGCGAGGGATGCGCTCTCCGGCTCGGGGCGTTTCTTACCTCTTCCTGCTTCTTCCAAGGCTCTTTATATTGTCTCCGAGAAGATAAGTTTTCCCCGCGGGTTTATCTTCGACTTGCAACCCCCCTCTTTTCTCTCTCTCTCTCTCTCTTTCTCTCATCTCCTTTTCCCTTCGGCAGTATACTGTACTATCACCCCCTAGCGAATTAAAGGCATCTTGGTCAGATCTGAAATTTTTTGATTCGGAAGCAAAATTAAAATACAGAACACGAAACGAAGCGTGACAGATGGAGTTCTGGATGCGAAAATCCTGAAAAATTTTAATTAATACATCCAAGACTGTTCCCTAATAATATTCGTGTACTCCTATAATGACTTTAAATCAGAAAAAATGAGTTACTGCAGAACAACGATTCGACGACGTTAATTAAATGAAATAATAGCTATTATGGAAAAGTACTGAATAAATACATATATTAATAAAACTGAATTAGGAATATTCACATAATTATATCTGAAAATGTAATCAAGGAAGCTCAGCATAATAATGCATCCTACACTACTGCCGATCATATTTCGGTACATTTCTTATTCTACAATCCTATTTCATTATTAATTATGTTAATTAAATAATTTCATTACTAATGGATAGTGAATGAACTTTCATATAATTTTACTTATTGTAAAAAAAAAATTCTAGAAATTTTATGATTAACATGTCAATATAAAAAAGGCTACTCATTAATTTGGATAATATATATCTTAATGAAGATCTTTGTGCTAGAAATTAATTTACCCATTTCACTTTTTTTTTAAATCATATCATTACGATAAATTAATATATAAACGTATTTGTTCGTTATTTGTGCTATTTAAAAAAATATGTAGTTACATAAATTTATTATATGTAAATGTATTTTAATAATGAAAATAATTGAATGAATTTATGAAACAAATTGCTTAGTAAATATTATAACATATATAACCGTAAGTACACTATATCACAGTAATATAATATTACAGTTAAAACAAGTAACTCATTACGTATGTGGTTGAAGGATAAAAGATGAAAAATATACTATACCTATACTTCTATAAACTTCATCCATTCATTGAAGAACAAGTTTAATATCTGAGATAACAGCTACATCCAACTCAAATTTTTGATGTAAACAATTCTAATTTTAACGAAAAAGATCCCAAATCAGATTTTGAATAGATATGAACCTAACTTATTGCTTTAATGAGCACGAATAAGACTCAGATGGAAAATTCAAACAATACCATCTGAACATTTTAAGTAGTAAAATGTGATCTTTAATGGTAATCACAACCAATCTCGACTATGATTTCTTTTTCTTTAGAAATCATTATTTCCACATTGTTCACTCAGGCGTGAAAATCTACCTGATCCATCATCTCTTTTGAGCGCAAAATCTTGCTTAAATTCATTAAGTTATCAACTTCAATCATGAAAGCCTATCGCTTAGATGATAGATAATGACTTTATCATAGATGACGCGACTCGCCAACGCATTAAAGCACGATAAATCGATCGTCGATTAAAAAAAATTTCAATCGTCATCCCCGGTACAACGACGAACCTCGGCGTATAAAGTTAATAAGGCCGTTTACCCGACCGGTACCACCCCCCCCCCTCACGGGGGAGCTAAGAAGCTCGCATTTTAAGCCAAATGACAAACCAATATAAGACGGGAGACGCGGCAACGACACGGCAAGCAAACTAACTCTCGAATCTCGGACAAATCTCTGCCCTCTCACCCCCTACCCCCGGGGGTGAAAGTGCAGCGCACGGACTGTAAGGGGATTACCGATTACGTTCTCCTCGAAGAGCCTCCGTCGCTCCGCCCGCCACCAACTCTGCTTTTGTCTCGAAAAGGAGATGGAACAAGGGCGGAGGAGGTGGAAGACCGCTTGCAGCTTCGCGTAAAATCTCGGCTGCCGAAGCTCTGAAATCTTCTTTTCCGCGGAGAGAGCAAACTTTTCCCGGGGGCTCGGTCCCTCGATCCCCTCCCCCCCCTCCCAACCACTCGGCTTCCTTCTCCTCTTGTGCTCCGAAGTATTTATCGTGAATCTTCCGCGGAGTCGACGGCCCTGACCTGTCCGACTTATCTCCCGGGTCGTCAAACTCTGCGCGCAAGCGAGAGAGAGAGAGAGAGTGAGAGAGAGTGAGAAATCTACAATCTGACAGAGTGCGGGCGCAATCGATGGTGAATGATTGATTTCGCGGTTGTGCCGAGTTGGTCCGAAATTCATGTTAGAGTCCCTAGATATTGAGAATGCAGATTTGGAAAAATCCGAGCTGCTTTTCTTTTTTCATAAAAAGAAACAGTACAGTAAAATACTACGTAATAATCATATTTTTTTAGTCATATTATCAAAAATATTTAAAATAATATTTAAACAACATGAGACTGACGCTAAAAACTAAAGTCCAACGTTTCCGAGATTATTATGGTATTTTACGCCCGATCGGAAATAGGTCTTTTCTACGAACTTGTCTCTATATACTATTCTCTTTTTACCACTCGAATAGTCAAAATTCATATTTTAAATTTTTGCTCGAAATAAAAAAAAAATGGTAGAAAAAGCCGAAGCTCAAAGTTCACCCAGCGTACGACTAGAATTTCACAAACAGTACACGCTCGTATATCGCTAAACTAACAAAAAAAAAAAAAAAAAGAATGGAGGTGAAACAAGGGGCGCTAGAAAAAGCATTCAAAACATCTGTGTACCTCCGTCGAACATAGAGCGAAGATTTTTTTTGGCCCTATACCTTCAAAAGAGATGAAATACGAACCATACACCCGATAACTATACATTGTAGAATCGAAGGGTCTGATATAAGAAGAGACCTCCCACATTTCATTGATTAATACTTATTTACAAATTTACCAATTGTGACTTTATCAATGTTTTAGAAAAATTAGTTAACAATTTTTATTGAAAAAACAACTGTCTCTTCGACGAAAAACAGAGGGTGCGACGCATAGGTACTCGATAAAAAAAATATTATCTCGCGCACTCGTTCTTTCCTTTTCTCTCGTTTTCCATGAAAACACACTCGGCAAAAAGAGAGTCCGCCGGCTTGATAGTACAGTTCACACAACAGGACTACCCGCTGTACAAAAGATCGACCACTCGGGCTCCAACTGTGTATAACCCTTCGGCAAAGAGAGAGAGAGACAGAGAGAAAGAGAGAGAGAAAGAGAGAGAGAGACAGAAAGAGAGAGTGAGAAAGAGCGAGAGAGAGGGAGAGGAGGGTGACGAAAGCGACGCGTAGGACACACGTGATGGGGAGGGAGAGCGGCAGCGGAGGGCTTAGGCAGGGTCGCCGCGCGCTTTGACGGGCGATATTGATTTTTTTTAAATAAAGACCGCTCCGGCAATGAGAGCCGACGGAAAATGTGGGAGGGGGAATGACACTCGCGTACAGGCGATGCGACGCACACGATGTGATAAAAAAAGGCAAACCATTGGCCGGCGAGAGAGGGGAGAAAGAGAGAGAGGGATAGATAGAGGGAGAGGGACACAGTGGTGAGGAGGGGAAGGAGCAGTATCGGAACTTGAAATTAACCCCTTTGACTTGCAAATTAATTCTGGTGGAGGCCGTGGATTTCCCTCTACTGCTCTGTCTTTTTCTCTCAGGCTCTTCTTCTCCCCTCTCTCTTTCTCTCTCTCTTTCTCTCTCTATTTCTCTCTATCTCTGTCTTTTCCTTCCTTCGCCACCGCCTTTGGTCTTGCGCGCCTTTGTACCACATGGGATTTGTGCGTCGCTCGTTTCTTTGTAGTTTTGAAGAATCAAAAGCAGGTGCTTTTAATATTTGTCCTTTATTGCTAGTCTTGTGATTTTTTCATCGTGCCACCAATGCTCGATAGTTAAAGATGTTTTACACTCTTAAATATTACAGTTTCTTAAAGAAAGCTATGAAGTCATAAATGAAATATCTTCTTTCAAATCGATTCAATGGCATAAAATATTTAGGTTGTAACCGTTTCAATGAGAATAAAGATGATTTATGCCCAAGATATTCTTTTAATTTTTTTTTCTAAACCCATCAATTTTTACTTACATCTTATATTTTAGACGATACTGATAAATATTTTAAGAAGAAAAGATTAATTACAAATAATTTTGGAATTAGTCAAATTGGTCCTTGAAAGATAATGTTTATCTTATGGTACAAGAAATTACATTAAGTGGTATTAAATTTTATAGTTATTTTCTTGGTTAATCCAGACATTTACTAATTAAAAACATTTAATGATATTAAATTAAAAACAATACTAGTGCTCTTTATCCATTTAGTCAGTAAAGAATTTTACTTGTTACATTTTACGTGACACATACGGGCGCAAAAGATCTATATTGACAAATTTCATAGACTTCTTCGTAATTCCTTTATAAGAATCAGGTGACTGGATTATTTTTCTATTGACAAACTCGCTCACAATCGATGGGATAATAAACAAAATTGAGAGAAAAACAGTGACCACACAGCTCATTACCTATTGGCAACTTTTATTCTCTTGCACAATCTCGCCATTGTTTCCCCAATGAAGAATAATTATTACTTATTCCGCAAAACTACGCTCGCTTTTTTTCCTCATCCGATCGTCAAGAAAATTTTCGTTCTTTAGCGCACGAACTGTTCGTGTCTGCGAAGTAAAGGAGAACCAAAAAAAATAAAGACAGCAAAAAACCTGTAAGACGCCTTTACATTCTGAGAGGGAAAAAAGTAACCCTTGACCGGACGTCCTTTCGGAACCCTTACGGGTTCTTTATCACAATGCCGAATAGTAGCGGCGCGACCCGAATCAAAAAGGTATACAACGCGAACCCGGCACAAAGTAAAAATCCACCGACCTTCGGATACGAATAACAAAAAAACGGAGAGGGAGAGAGAGGGAGAAATAAAAAAACTACCGGAGCAGACTTGCGCAACAGAATGAATACACACATACAGATGCCACAGATACACGCGCACAAGAGCAAAGAGGAATAACGGAAGTTTGCGCGGCATAGCGAGGGATGTTGTGGGGGGTGGGGGTAGTCGAGGGGGGAAAAAGCAGAAGGGGGCACGTGCAGAGTTGAAGTTGCGCGCAAAGTGACGGCGGTAAACGGCTGCGGTTCCTTTTGACTATCGCGTGCGCCCGTGCTCGCAGTGCGCGCCGCCGCTGCTGCTGCGGCGGCAGCAGCGAACTGCGCTCGCGGGGAGGGAAAAAACCAATCCGAATAAATAAGCGGCGCTGCGGCACCGCCGACGACCACACGTGGCGCCCCTCTCGTCCGTGGAGTGTGTTTGCACGCGTTCTCGTTGCGGTGTAGAACGGGCGAAACGTGTGGATTGCGAGGGGGGAGGATGAGGAAGGCGGAAAGAGGAACCGCACGCGTCGATCGGGCGTATGCATACGGACGATCGGTTTGGCCGAGCGGCGAGCGAGGAAAGCTGGAATGTAGCACAGCGCCGCCGTGGCCGTATTGGTAAATTACGGAATTGACGAGTAGCAGGGGATGCTCGGATTACAACCTAATAAGTGATTCGTCAGCAAGCTAAGCAAAGAATACTGCGGTTTCTTGCATTGGCGTACTTAATACGTGCGCGCAGACATACAAATACTTACACACAGATACGCGCACACGCGCAAAGACGAGCACACATGCACACCTACTAAGAACCGTATAGCCTCAAATTTTACATCTAAAAATGTTCAGAGAAAAAACTAGTATTAAGATATCCCTACGTCGAAAAAATCGGAAAAAATTATAAATTTGATCCTATCATAATATTCAAAACAAAACGAAAAAAAAACACATATTACTAGAGTAAGAATATTAAGAAAATAGAATAATGGTAAAGGTGGCTGTAGACATGACATACGATAATATAAAGAAAAAAAACGAAAGTAACGTAGTAAGAAAATATATATAGAGAGAGAGAAAGAGAAGGGCAAAAACGTTCTCGAAAGGCACTGTACCAGAGTGGCCCTGGTGTTTTTCCCTTTCCCGTCTCTCTCTCTCTCTCTCTCTCTCTCTCTCTCTCTCGGTCTCTCTGCTCTCTCTCTCTCTCTCTCTCTTCGTCTCTCGTTCTGCCACCAGATCGTGAATGCATGACGAGTTGGAGAGCGCCCTTAAGCAAAGCGATTTTGCCCGAAGCTACGCTTTCGTCTCCTCTCTATTTCTCGTTCACTCTCACCATCTTTCTATCCTTCGGCTTACACCCAAACGTGGCATGACAATCGGCCGAAAAGTGTGAGTGAAAGAGAGAGAGAGAGCGAGAGAGATAGAGGTATTGAGAGTAAGAGCTCGAGGATTCTTCTTTTTTTCGGCCTCCGATTCGGTGTGTATTTTCGCGAATATGTGCGGAACTCTGTTGTTATTTCTCTCTACAAAGATTACCCTTTCTCTCTCTCTCTCTATTCTTTTTTTTCGATGACGCCTCGCCTTTCAGCGCGCTTCGAACGCCACTGCTTAGCGGAAAGGTTTTACGGGTTCCCCTCCATTTACTACAAATGTAAAAATTTTATTCTTTTTTTTTCTTAATCCGGTTTCACTGTCATTGATAAAAGCAAAAAAAAACGAATGTCATTTAGAAAGAATGAGGGAGAGAGAGAAAGAAAGAGAGAGAGAGAGAGAGATAGAGAGAAATTATTTAACATCGTATGCTTCATATGACTTTGCTTAGCATATGTTTCTTAACTAACTTTTTGTATTATGATATAACTGATTGTAAAATTCATACATATTGTACTTCATAGTATATGCGAGAGTTGTGTGAGAACAATACTGAGATGCAGTGTGCGAGAAACTAGACTTGCACAAATAAATGTACATTTTCCTCTACATACATACGTGAGCACACATTATGCGAGCGCAAGACGCTACTGTTTTCGAAGCAGTCTCTGACTCCGACCCGCACTATACTCTTGTATACAAAAAACAAACAGTCAGGTTAAGTATCAGGATAATAAATGTACGCATTAAAAATAGACGCATGAACACTTTTTTTCCTTTTTCTCAACAATAAAATTTATATTGATTTTTTCTTGAGATTTAACCGAATCCTCGCGTTTTACAATTTTTCTATTATTCAGTAATTATGAATTTAAAATGAAAAAAAAAATGTATTCCGAAATAAAAGTGTTCACACGAAGATTTTTAACTCAACAACTTAATTTCTTATTGATCAATTACTTACTTTTACAATTACTTAATTTCTTATCGATCAATCCCTTAATTTCTTATAGGCACTTAACAGTTATCATTGGATCTCACGAACTTAAAAATTAACTTTCTTTCGACTTGTATCTTTACTTCAACCATTCGAAAGGTTTACTTAAATCTTTTAGCCTTCAGTCAAAATACAGGGATATGCTACTGTTCTTTTAGAATTATTTCCTATCTAGTACAAAAGCTCAAATTCTAATACATGATTTGGAAAATTGCAGGTTAGCCGGTTCAAAGCTAGAAAAACCAATATCCTTTCTCCATTACGTCTAACTCTTTCTCTAAACATTAGTAATTTTAATTGCAGAGTTCTAAATATGGTTTGCGTTTCAGTAAAATTGCGGCTGCTATTGTTTTTTAACAAATGTACAAGAAAATTTTCTTCTTTGCACAATCTTCAGCTCCTTGCCTAAGCATCAGTAATTACATACATTTCGGCTTTGGATTGGGGGTAGATTTCCATCCCTCGACCTTAATACACACCTACTACTATAATAAATACTACCAGGGATTGCTTTCCAATTTTCAGAGACAAACCGATAGTATGAGAGAAAGTATTCACATGATTATTTTTTCATGAATATTTATCCAAAAAAAAAAATTGAAATTCGAGTACACTTTTGTTTTATTTTTCAAATAGAAAAACGTTATTGCTTTAAATCCATCTAAAACATTATCATTTAATATATTTATCATTAATTTACTATATAATATCTGTCTATATTGTTGTATGATACTTCATGCATTTTTATTTTTGCTGATTCGTGAAAATAATTACAATCGCTTAGAATAGTTTAATAATCTTTTTATGTCCAGAAATTTAAAGGCATGGGATGTAATTTTTATATGTCACTGAGGTAAAATCGTATGTTCGTTGATTATTATATACTGCGATCCTTGATTAAATATTTTAGAGGCCGGTGCTCCGTTACTCACATACTAGAGAATTGCTTTTAGTCATTATAAATTGCCGGGAGACTTTTACACCTACTAGATACTAATCTAATTCTTGTGACTATGACATTGAGTTATCCAGGGACTTAATTCACGTTCCTTTCGAGAATCCAAGAAAACCGGTTCGAAAAAAAACAGAAAGGAAAAAAACATATTTACCGTCCCGACCGCGCGGATCAGACCGCGTCCAATTAAATTCGAAAACCTCGAGCGGTCCACTGACTCCGAGGCTCATCACCTATACGCAACCGCCGCCCATAAGAGTCACCCAGCGTGGCGTACCGTAATCGTCCGACTCTTCACCCCCTCCCCCCCTCTACTCCGCCACCCCGTAGACGAGGGTATAATTAGGAAAACACCTTGCGCAAACGAGATAACTTGGCCGCAAGAGCTCGGGTAAGGAAATTCGTGGGTCGCGGACGGGCGTTGGAGGGGGGGGGGAGCGAGGCGTAAGTTAAGCGCTCGAATTAAATGACGGTTATGAGGACATTAGTAATGCGCGCGCACTTTTGCCGCGGCCGCAATACCAGGAGAGAGAGAGTGAGAGAGTGAGATGGAGAGGAAGAGGTAGCGGGTGGTGGGACGGCTTGGATTTCGAATAGTCGAGGCAAAGTTTCCGCTTCGGTTTTGCCCTGGGAGGCGAGGCTCTTGGGCTCTCTTATTTAGGGAGATGAGGAGCGAGGGGCCTAGGGGGGGGGAGGCTGATTTATGGCTGCTATTGAAGTTACGATTAAATAATAAATTGCGGCGGCGAGCAGAGAATTGCAGCGGGTGCACGATTGATGTCTGATTAATTAGACTTAATAGAATTCATTGTTTTAGAGTATGATTTAGTTGTGATAAATCAGTAAATTATTATTATTATTATTTCTCTTATAATTCAATTATTAATGCTTTAAGTACTATTGAAATTGAAGCATTATGAAAAGCAAACATTAATTCATACATTAGGATTATGCGCTTTTAAAAAATACACCTACAAATGAATTTTTCTTTTAAGTATTTCTACGAGCTGAACACAAATATATTATCACATCAATGTAGCACTAAATTTGTTGAAAATACCTTTTTTTCGAGTTTTTCATATGCACGTAATTTTATAAATATGGAAACTTCGAAATACATTGTATTAGAGAAATACATACAGAAATACAGGCTACGTAAACTAACTGAAATTAGGCCCAACAAAATCGGAACTATGCAGTTCCGAAAGATCTAACCTCAAAATCGTTCTGTCGTACATATTTTCGACATCTTGCTGTTCGAAAACATAAGTTTTTGACATGTATTCGAAGTTACGTAGCATCGCAAATAATTTGTTTTACAAACAAACTACGAATCCAACATTTACACGTTTAAAATGAATTCATTCCGATGAGATATCCCAAAAAATTACTTTGAAGTCAGTTTCCTGGTAAGGGCAAAAACATCTTTCTATGGTCTATAGTTTCTAAATATATCTAAATATTGTTGGTATATTATTTTTATTATACTCCGTTGCAAAAAACAGTTTTAATACATATTTATATTAAAATAATCTTTACCAGAATATCTTAAACTTAAAATAAAAATATATTCAATTGTAAATATATGTTGAAAGTTTGTAGCATAACTGGGCTGTTGATGAAAAAGGTTACAACCTTTTTTCGCTTCAATAATTCCTACGAGTTATTCCTCTGAATACTTTTATGCGCAATATTTTTTTTGAGTTTGTCACACTTTTCCCATTTGGTCGCCTCATCGTCATAATCACGCTCACACATAAACAAGTCTCACGCTATGTACATTTTAAAAGAGACTGTTTTTTACGATTGTAATGGAGAAAAATTCTTTTTAAAATATTTTATGCTTTCAGCCAAGTCTTTTTGATCTGTTTGATATATATGACAGATGACAGAAATAACTCTAAATAGTAATAATTGTATTTAGGCAATTTAAAGCACACGCTACATACAGTGCATTATTTGGCAAAACATTTTTTTCTTTTAACATCAAATGTATGATCATCGATTAGGTAAATTACTTTCCGCTTTCTAACCCCCGAACAAATCTGATATACCCGCTGGACTGATACAGCATCCAAGCAGAAACGCTGACATGCTAGAAAAGGGTTGAACCAGTCTCGCGGAAGATTGACTGCGCTTCTCGCCGATCTGTACAGTTACGTCAACTGGGCAGAATTTTTGGAAAAAAGAGAGATTCGGGATCGAAACCAAAAAGAAGAGACTGGATTTTATTTGGTACGCGAAGAATTGAATAGCCGAGAAAAATATGCGCATGGCTAGCCATTGATTACAATCGATTTTTTATCGGATAACCTGATCGTATGGGTTACTGGAGTAAATTTAATTACGTTTGCAACATGAGTTGATTGGTAAAGTTATTTTGATAGGCTTCCTTACAAATATTATTAATCATTCATTCGTCCTGCATTTCACCTGTTAATATTTCTCTGCACGAATATCTCAATTTCGGAATCGAATATCCATCAATAAAGATCGATTCGAACGTGGTCTCCGCCAGGTGTAACTATCTTAGATATTCCGCCAAACAATTCAAATCCGAGCCATAACGGTTGATATGAAAAGTACCTTTATATATATATATATATATATATATATATATATATATATATATATACCCAATTCCTCCCGATAATTGTCAGCCTTGCGACAGCTTTCCCCCGCATCGCCAGGCGGCGAATAGAAATCGCTCCATCACAGCGACCTGCCCGCAGCAGCGACCCGCCGACGCGACGGGGAGTGTTTGCAGGGCGAACCGGAAAAACCCACTGATGGAAAATGAACGAGTTCGAATGATATCTCTGGCCGCCAGACCGAGCGCGAGAGAGAGAGAGGGAGAGGCGCGAGCGCGCAAAGAACCGAGCGGAAAAATAAGATACGCAGTAGCGGGACGAGGAGGGCGAGCAGCTGAGCGTGAAATAGTCCCGTGATGGTTCTTCGCGCGATATTCTTTGGTCTTGGGCGCGTGACGGTGTTGGCGTCCGTGCGCCCGCGTATCCGAGTGAGAGGGGGAATCTTCGTTTTGCGAAGGGAGAGATAAGGAGGCGCGAAGACTTCGTCGAGCGTTTCTTAGGTTCGCGCTGGCTGGGAATAGGGCTCTGCTGGATTCTCGTTTTTTTTTTTCGCTCTACTTTTTATCCAAAATTTGTTGCAATACGAGATTGCTTGCTAGATCCATTAGGTACATTTATCAATGTCCTATCGTTGATCAGTATTATCGCGAGGGGATCGTGAATATTATGCTTCGATTACATATTCAAATGATAAATGCTACACGTGGCTTCATTACCGTTTGCACTGGGTAATTCATTCAACATTAAATACCTAATTAGTCCATATAGATATCTGGAACAACGATTGACTGACGATTTTTTCCAAAACAAAACTTGCTAAAATGAATGAAATAATAATTGAAACTTTAAGCTCTTATATAACATTAAGAAATTATTTTTCTCATTTTACTTCGGTTTATTACTTCCCTCAGTATGATTGTTCATCTGAAATTCCTCTCGTACATTTGTGGATTTCGTCATTCTTCCTGTTACGTATATTTTACTCGGTCAGTCAGTCGTTTAAAAGCAAAGCCAATGAACCCTGTATTATCGAAATTTCTCCCCTCCCCCGCCCCCTCGGCCAGAAGAAGAAAAACACAGGAAAAAGAAATCCCAAAACGTCGTTTCCATCGTCGGTCAATTTTATTCCAGTCCAAAACAATTCGCGTCGATTTCGTTATATTCGAAGCAGACCCGAGACCAGCGCGCGGTCGAAAATAGCCGAAAGTCGATGGCTCGCGCGCGGCCGCGCAAAAACGCGGCCAATTCATTCAGGAATCTTTCATCGTCATCGCCCATGCGCGACTCAGCTGCAGTCCGACTATAAATAACGCCCGTGGCCGGGCGTTCGTTCGCCCCAGCCCTTCCTTCCCAACCTCGCCGGCGAGCAGCGGCGCGCGCGACTTTCATGTTTCGCTTAAAATTATTTCCCTCTCGCCCCCCGCCGCACCGCCCCGGTCGCGAGTTCGACCGCAAAAGAAATATCGCCGGTATAGGGCTTTTTGATCAGGTGAGAGTGATCGTGATTTTCGAGGAAGGGGAGAGAGCGGGGAGGGTTTGATTTAGATATGGCTTTTCGACAGGGATGAATGCACTGCTCTTTAGAGCGAGAGAGTTTTTATTCATAATCTATATATATATATATATATATATATATATATATATATATATATATATATATATATATATATATATATATTATATATATATATATGTATATATGTATATATATAATACAATTATTCAGCTGAAGCAAGTTAGGTTTCAGTTTTTTGTCGAAAGGTATAAGATCCTTGATAATACTACGCATAATCTTATGAGATCATTATTCATCATTTTATTATCAATAAAAAACTTCGATCCCTCTCCACTGTCTTGAAATTTCAGATTTATTTGTCAAATATTTGTCGAATCATTACTGGTGTACGATTTTTTGTCAAATCGTTACTGATGAACCCAACGTATCCTTTAAAATAAATCTTTCAAAATCAAACTATACTTCAACGGCGTAATTAGCGCATCGATATCAAAACCACATTTTTCCAATCCAGAAGACCAACGCCCGCTTCCAAAAATGAAACTCTCGACACGATTTCCAGAAAGAGAGAGAAAAAAGGGGGGAAAGCACAGAAACAGCAAAAAAAAAAAAGATGAAATCCAGCCTCCCGGAAAAAGACTGTAGGCTTCCGGGTCGGCAGCGGTTTTCCAAGTAAGAGTAACGCGTGAGAGCCCACCCTGAGCTCGCCAGGACGGGCTACGTAGGAGGAAGGAGAGAGAAAGAGAAGGAGGGAGAAAAGCGAGGCACCTCCTCTCCTCGTCTTGATCAATACGCGCACGCGGCCACGGCGCCTACTCTCCCTCTTTTCCTCTCTCTCCGCCACAGGCCTATGCCTTCACCCGTGCCTTGCCTCGCATCTGTCTTGTATACCCCGGTCCTATCTTTTCTCTCGCACAACCGCTCGGCGCGTGCACACACACACACACACACAACACACACACACACACCACCCCGGCCTACCTCTCTCTCTCTTTCCGTCTGTATACATGGAGATTGTATGCTCATGCATATATATATATATATATATATATCTGTGTGGGTGTATGTGTGTTTCCCTCTACGTCAGCTCCTTAGAACGGATCTCGCTTTACAAGGCTCCGAAACGAAAATGTGGCGCTCTGTATGCGTGCATAAATTCAACACGAGAGAAATGCTTCTGGCAAATGGCGTGTAGTAGTCATAGTAGTAGTAGTAGTAGTAGGCTGCAACAAAAAAAAATACGTGTAATCTTTGCTCATGACTGTCTGGCGTTCAGATGAGCATTACCGGTAATTATGTTATATAAATGGGACATAAGTCTAGGTATCTTTAAGATGACTTGGAATATACACACGTGTTATTTCATATTAATGCATTAGGGTTTCCTCTGCAGCCTCGGTTTACACATTAAATTGCCTTTGTAAGTTTGAATCCATTAGCAGTTACTATAAATAAATTTGTAAATTGGGTTAGGAATGGAATACTTCAATTTACCATAGCAAGTGATATTTATTTTCAATTTAAACTTTTATCACTATCATGTCAAGATTTTGTTTCTCATTCTATTACCATTTCTCCACTCTCTAGCTAGTCTTCAGATTATTATTCTCATAAAAACCGTTTCAAAGGCTTTTTTAAAAATGTTACTTAAACAGTTTAAATTAATCCAAATATTGTGTTTTGACAAACTCTTGATTTTCTAGCAAGATCTTAAAACTTTTCAAACTAGAAGATCAGATAAAGTATAGTATACATAAAACTACCACTTTTATGAATTCCACGTAGATTATGCCAAATATGATATTTATATATCTAGAAATTAGAACAATATAAATTATATAAAAGTGTCGAAGTATATCTTCTCAATAATCTAAGTCCTCTTGGACTAATACTTAACTAACTCGCGTGATCTACATCAGCAGTAAAGCAATCCTGGATCTGTGTGCACAGAAATCACTCTCTCGAAGATCAAACGACACACTAGCTTGATGAGTAGACATAAGAGTGAGAGAGAGAGGAGATGATTAAACTTCGACAAAGAGACTGCAGCTTTGATTGAATATATCATACGCAATCAAAGTTGTACTGTGTGGTTATTTCTCTTTTTGATCCTTTTTCTGTTTATATATATATCATGTGTTTCTTCTATTTACTTCTCTAGTATAGATTCTATTGATTCCATGGAACTGCACCTTTAATACAGTCAAGCGTTTCATGGTGAAGTAAATTTAGTAATATAAAAGAAAAGATGGATGTAAACACGTATAAGCTAAGAGCCTGTACTTTGCATATTTTTATATCATTTATATGTGACTCATTATGAACTTCCAAAATAATTAGATGTAACTACTTTTTGATCAGCATGTATAGTTAGTCCAGCCACTTAAGTCAAGCTGTCCCTAAATTAGCTACCAAAAACCTTAGGTACTAACGTGTTCATTGATTTATAATTATTACTAATAAGTCAAAAATAAAGCCTATGAGATACTGCGACAAAGCCATCGTTCGAATAGTTTATTTCGAACACGAATGTATAGTATATGACAGATTTGGTTTAATTTTACAAGCTAAGTTTTGATGAGAAACATAATTAAGTTGCCTACTTTATAACTACAGTCATATATTTACTTTTAATCTCCTCATTAGGAGAAATATTTCTTCAATCTGTCCATTGATTTCAGAGATATTTCTATTGGTATGCTAAGCTATTCGCTGATGTACATTTCTGCGTACTCTCCGGATCGATACTGTGTTATTTTAAATAAATTCTATATGTGCCAAGCTTCGTCGATGATTCCACGCCGAGTTTCGCACCGATACTGGCATTCAGACACGCCTCCAGAAGAAATCCAGGACTTGTTCACGAGCTATTCTAAGACGCTGACCTATGAACATGAATGCATGCTAGGTCGCGTCTCCTCGATATAAGTGATTTTAGATACGCATGTAGAATATACGTATTTCAAATATATGACTGCTTTTTGTAAAAAATTATACGTTGACATACTATCGGGAACCGAATGACATTGATGGCTTGCTCTGTTATTTTTAATTAAGCAACGTATCTTTAAAAATCGATAAATTTTAGAATATTTTTAATAGATGGACATAATAATTATATCTAATAGATGGACATTATAATTATATCTTTAAGTAAGTTCATTCTAAGGATTGCAAGAAAAAAATTCAATAAATATGTCGAAAGCTTCTCAAAAATTTACCCCGAAACTTTGTCGCAAATTCATAAAGTTTTGCAAAAAAGTCAACAAATCGGAAACATCCACCTATGTCAAAGCATAATGTGAAACATCGAGTACATCTTTGAGATTGACGGTTGCATAAAAATACAGCAACCTCGTGCACTGCCTCTTGACATGCACCCAGGCTTCCTCGTCTGGACTTAATGGTGTAAGTTTTGCCCCTCTCTTCCACCCTCCTCGCCCCACGCCGGGAAAATATTCCTATGTAAAATGCATATTTCGTAACTACCGGCGAGAGAGACAGAGAGATAAAGATAGCTACATGGAGGTAGATAGAGAGGTGGGGAAGAGAGAGAGAAGCAGAGAGAAAGAGAGAGAGAGAGAGAAAGAGTGTTAGAAAAGAAAAGCAGGCGAAACGCACACACATGCTCGTGTAGACGTAAAAACTTTCGCCGCCTCGCGCCCGTAACATCCATCAGTGTCTCGTAGACGGAGGATGAAGGGAGGGGGTGGATGGGTAGTAGCGCCTACGCGCCAGTTTGTACGTTAGCTGGCCGCGAGCTTAAGAGATTTTTCAGCCTGGCTCGGGCTCATCGAAAGACTTTGTACACGCGACTGGCTTCTTTCGCATGCGCATCTCCTTGGAACATTACGGAGTTTGCTCGCTCGCACCCCAACCTCTCCCAGCTCACGCCCTTCCTCTTTCTTTATCTCCCTAACCCCTTCGGTCTATATATATATATATATATATATCCTTTAAAAGAACTGGCAAATATCGTCTTTTACATAACTTTAAATCAAGCGGCCGTGTGTTGCATGGAGATTATTATTGCATGGGAGAGTCTCCGAAAGGGTCGCATATAGGTCGGGAATTTAAGTTCTTAAGTTCCTTGAATTCAATTATAGCAGCGAGGGAGAAGATTTTCTTGCTTACATGCTTTATTGTGATATTATTATCATAAATCTTATGGCTATATAATTTTAAATAACATAATGAGAAGAGATTTCAGTTTTTCACTGGATTTGTTATAAGAACATTTTTTTTTTACATACTCTTACGGCGACAAAAATATTTTAAATTAAGGCTTTGCGATGCAATCTTTGATATTAATCCTGAATTCAGTATATTTTCATTAAGATTTCATAAGACGAATGATGCAAAATCGAGCTCCACAATTATGCGACACTAATAATTTAATAAACTAGTAATTTACGCTTTATTTTATAAAGGATCAGAATTACTTTTTTATATGTATTTCTGCTGGCACAGAGAATTAAATAACGGTCTCAGCAATGAAGATAACTTATTTAAGGATTATTTGAAGTTCATACACTTAGGTTTTTACGCGTCAATTAGAGAAACTTGAGAAATTACCATATTAAGCTAATTGGCTAATTGGCCGTTTGAGCGCCATGTGTAAAACTTCGCAAGCTTAATTACCAATTACATTAGGAATTCTTACACTAAAAAAGATCTATCTCGTCATACTGAAATATTCGTTAAATTTAGCAGAAATAAAATCTACTAAATTATATTTATATATTTTATATCTCTACAGTAGCAATATTATATGCAGAAAACGATTTTCATCTTCTTTTATTTCAGATCAATTCAAAATAATCATTGATAAAACACAAATTATATTAAAAAATAGTTAATAATCAAGTAATCCAATAGTTAACTTGGGCTAATTCAATTTTACTTGCTTTTAAATGGGATTATTGGAATATATGATATACAATCGCTGAAACATAGGTTAAAGTAAATAAAAGCAGATGGTTAAATTCACAAAAAAATTGTTTTATAGTACTAATTGAAATTATTGTAGGTTTTGATTCAACCTAGTAACTTCATTAATAATGTTCTGAGTATATTTATTTTAGAATATATATATATATATATATATATATATATATATATATATATTGTAGGTAATCAGGTAATCATTATTAATAATGATAAATAAATAAAGTTATTATGATTTTTATAATTAAAACTATATTTATTTCATGCTGTGCTGAATTATCTCATAGTAAAATAAAAAATAACAGATCATATATGTAAATAAAAGAAGACTTAGATAAAATAAGACTAACCTACGCGCGTTTTATATAAGTCTAACCGAATCTAATGCGTGTGATATAAGTATATATATAAACTAGAAAAATCTATGACGAAGGCGCTGTTGCCATGCTAACGATGCTACATAAAAAATACGATAGAGCATACGAGCTCCCGAGGTATGACCCCCCCCCCTCCGCTCACCACGAACTTCCTAGTAATGCAACCGTCGAGCAATTCTCTGTACAAACTTGAAACTTCATACATGCCAGGAATATAATATCTTAATTTAATAAACATATTCAAGAAATTTTAGCATATATATAAATTAGTAATATAACATTCACACCCACACACACGCTCACTGATTTAATTAATTTTCGTCATAAAATCTCGTTTCTATGAATTATTGCAATCTACAAATTCTCAACAAACAAAAAGGTCTTAACACTGTGTTGAATGAGCATTTCTTTAATTTCCAAACAGGGTAAAAAATTAATTACTTCGTCGAACAAAGAGAGAAATATATTAATGAGTTGAATTTCCACGTAGATGAAAAGTGCCGGATTGTATATCCAGCGGTTGAGAAAAAAGAAATTGAAAAAAGTAACGAGGTATTGCATTAGAAGTTCGTATATTGAAATACGGGCGAGCGAGAAGCTCAGCAATGAGATACCGACCTTCAGTTATCGGAAAGTTAAAAGCAATCGCAGTTCGTACCGAAGAACTAAAGAGAACGAGGGAGTGAAGGGACGTTCGAGAGGAGATATCCTATGCGTCTACAACCGGCGCGCGGCGTCGGGTAATATCGACGCGGCTGCTCGCCCGGCCTAACGAAATCTCATGCGCAAGCACCGTCGCGAGCCGTGAGACCTCGCGCGGAGCAAATAAAAAACCGGAATAAATTAATTGCATCCGACGCGCCTGTACTACAGACTCGGTGATCGAGCTTGCGTTGAAAGCTCGCTACCGCCTGCGATCGCGGGGCGGGGGGGGGGGGGTATCGCGAACTGCCACCGCTAATAAGCTGATTAGAAGTTACAGGGGAGAATTATTGCGAGCGATGCCTTCGGGATCAATTCGCGCGAGGCTCGAATTCTCCACCCGATGGAAATGGATCTGGGAATCGCGTTACGCGCTGTAAATTTTATTTCTGCTCGAGAAAGAGAGCCGAGGAATTCGTTTGCTTTTGTACCGCTGAAGGCAATGGATACACCGAGAGGTGAGAGGGGGGGCGAGCGTAAGATAAGAAAAATAGTTGTATATCTGGCAATGCGTTGCAGCGAACTGGAGTAGGGAAAAAATCAGATTTTCATTGGATAATGTGAAACTTGAGATTATTGTGTCTTACATGCTGCCCTTTTCTTATAATTAAGTATTGATTAATTACTTGCATGCAAATTGTATTTATATGTGTATAGAGCTGTAAAATACGGTTTTCTTACTGGCGATGAATCTCCTTAATCCTCCTTGCATATATGTCGCACGTATAATTCTTACCTGAAACAGAATAAAAGTATCCATTAATGCGTGAATTTCAAGTTGAACGAATTTAAAGGATAATTTTTCACAGCAAGACAATACATGCGTTATTTTAATGTTTTACAGCTGCTTTATCATCCCGTCCAGTTGGTCGTCAACAATCGCAACCATTTCATAACCCCTCAGGCCCCACATTCCCTCGTATTCCGGCCGTGCGCACCGCGTTGGCAAGGGTCGAAAATACCTCGCGACGTATTTCGGCTACCGTCACGTTGCCTACTCGGTGCTCGAGTAGATGGCCGAGCTTCTTTGATTCCATCCGTAAATCGGGGACTCGACTCATTTTACATCGATGGCCACGCGCACGGCGAGGAGGGAGGGCGAAGCGAGAGGGGAGGACAACAGCGAATTGATATGCGGCCGGATCGGGGAGAGGTGGCTGATTACACGTGTTCTCTCCCGCCATGCAACGAGCCCCTGCGGACGTGTACCGCAAGCCGCCACCGGTCAGCCTAATAGGCGGCGCACGACCGCATCGTTCAAAATCAATAGATATTTTGGATGGCGGGACGGACAGGGGGAGGTTGAGAATTCCATGGGGTGCCTTGACAGTCTGGCTTTTATAATCTATACTGATGTAATAAAGAGACTTCCTTGTTTCCATGTTCACAAAAATTATATATATATATATATAAACTAACATAGGATAAATCTTATTTCAAAATACACGATCAACTTCGAAAAACATTATTCATGGACTACTTTGTATACATCTTGCGGATAGTGACATAAACCAGGGTGATCGCGAAGTGTGCACAGGCAAGCCGGCGAACTATCCACAAAGCAAAGCCACATTTGCCACCAGGCGGCTACAAGTAGATTTTATTTCGTACATATACGTAAACATATGTTACTTGGTATATAAGTAGGATAAGTGTCACGAATCATACAGGCTAAACACATAAATTTCGAGTAAAATTTATTTTATTGGGGAGATTCTTGATAAATGTATTTAAATAATTATTTCTTTGTTCCACCTTTTTTTCAAATTGTCAACGTAAAATATATATTATGTATTTTTTGGTATTAACTTGTAGAAGATTTTTAGAAATATAAAAAACTTTAGTGACTTGGTCGTCGTAGAATGTTATATATTTATAATTTTCAAGGCTTATTGTATTTTTTATATAACAAGTTCGCGGATTTTATTTAGCATAGGCTATAATAGATTAAAACCTTATTTTTCATAGTAAAATATTAATTAAGCAGATCGTATATATATTTTGATTAAAAATGAATATTGTCGTTTCCAGCAATTTAAACAAAAAACCTATATTTGCCTTGAAATTGATATTTTTAAAAGTAATTTTAAAACTATTTTTTATGCATTGTTATATGACACGCAATTAAACATTCAATTTGTATTTAAAAGTTCTGTTTGTAAAATAAATAAATATATGTTTACAAAATTAAAATTAGACTGTTAAATTTTTATATTTGCTTCTTTATAATTGGAAAGCAGGGAAAAGATTATAAATTATATCACTTATAACTTAAAAAACAAATTATGAAATTATCAATTTATTTCAGTTCTTTTGTATTTCTAAGACTATTTTATTATTTATTACATAAAAGGCAATTTTCTAGAAAAGTACTACCTACTCTTTCTATCAAAATCATTTCGTCTTTGTTATAAACAGTTAATTACCCATTTCTCATGTTAAAATCACCCCTTTCCCTTCAGAAAATATTATCTCTAAGACATAAACGTGTTCTGAAAATTCTTTTTCTGAATTTCTCTTTGGTTCGTCACGATTTAACGATCACGCCGGAATAAATCGTTTGTTTACACATACTGAGCAACATTAGTGCAAAGACCACTCGCAAAATGAAATTTTACTGAGTCATCCCTTGTAAAAACTGTATTATCCCCACGATCGTCTAAATTACGCAAGACCTGGGAATCCCGCGAGTCTAACCCAAAAACCGCGTACACGCCGTTGCCTCCCAGAGATACTAAGCGGGAGGCTAGGCAGTACTAGCCACAGGTCGACCTTTCTCTCTCCTTGCCCTCCCTACCGTCTACCCCGCAAGTCTGCCACCGTCGTGTCGTCGTCCGCGGCGTCGTCGTCGTCGTCGTCGGCGGCTCAACTACACAGACCCATGAATATTCAGGACGTTACCTCGTTCAATATGAATGCCGTTGATCTAAGCGTCCCCCTCTCGTCTCGTTTGCGTTAACTCGTGGTCCTGTGCGCATGGGGAGCCGAGTGGCGAGGGCCAGGCGCAGGAAACCAGCCAATAAATAAGCGCATCATTCGCTAGAGCGAATCTGGAATCGAACTCCGCGGTAATGGCGATAGGGGGGCGGGGGAGGGGGATGTGATCTTTTTTTGCGACTCATTCGACCAATCTATACAAGTAAAATATATATTTTGTGAATAGCAAAGGACTTGTCAGAGTGGAATTTATGGGATTGAACGCTGTTAAGTTGTCCGTTCATAAAGAAATGATAAAATAAGGATTGTTTCAAATGAATAAGATAATATTTAATCAGATTATTGATTAGCTTGAATTCTTGAAAAAGTTATGTAAACAGCTATTATTATTAACCCAGAAATCCATCAGTCGGTTCATAACATTTGTTATCATAGATCAAATTCAGTTTATTTATTTTTTCAATCTTAAGCGTTATGACTTTCTACTTCGCTGAGAGAAAATGAAAAATAGAGACCCAGGCACAACGAAGGTGGGACTTTGTGGGATTACAAGCATCGTCTTTCACGGCGCGAAATTTCTCTGTGGTTAGCTACTGCTCGTGTCAAGTGTCGCCGTACGGGCAAGCAAGGAAAAACGCAGATGTACATGCTTATCTGAAAAGGGATGAAAGAGAGGTGCTCGATGGAGCCATAAACAACATTTCTGAAGCGCGTGAGCCTCAAAGGTCGGCGCGGAATCCGATGACAGCTCTATATCTTTCGCTGATGGCTCCGGGCTATGCTCCACCCATCTTCCCCCTCTATTTCTCTCTTTCTCCTGTCCCCGTCACCCTTGAGTTCGCGGATCTTTGACCCTTGAACGGCGTATCGGCATACTTGTATCCATTGGCGTGCTCAGCACGTGCGAGCTCTGCAGTAGCGAGAAACTATGTTTTATCCAAATTGGGAATGGAATATTAGATAACTCATCATTAGTTCTTTATTTCGTAGATGACTTTATGTACATATTGTAACGATGCTTCAAGAATACTGTCTTGCGATTACTCCGAAATTGTGCTGTTAATCATCCTACATTTGAAATAAGTAACGCAAAATCGAACGAATCGTCAATTGTATTCCAATATTGGATCATAAATATTAGCAATTTCAAAGATAATATAATTATTCATTTCAAGGAAAATCGATTCCTCACAGACGAATCGCTGATTTTAGATTATATTTATTAATATACCTATTTTTTCACTAAATCCATCTTAATTTCATATCCAATTTTCTCGCATAGAAATTCTCTCTGAACTCGCCCACAGTTCTTCTCCATCCTCGTCGCTTGCCTTCCAACAATTTCAATACAAAGCCATTCCTCTCTCAAATAAAAGGCGCACGCGCGCTAGCTGCCGACCGCCAAAGTCCCGCCGCACAATCTGTGCATTGTTTAGAGAAAATTCCGGGGCATTATTGTGCTTATCGGCATCTCTCATTGTTTATCGCCGGCAGCCTGGACTCCTTTATTATTCGAGGACTCCCCGGGAATAAATTTCCAACCTCCCCACAAGGAATATAAGTTTCAGGAACTCGTGCCTCGCATTTATCGAATGTTAAGCTTTCATTTGTTTCGTTGTGAGTTAGGTAGCCCCTTTTGCCCGCCTCCTCCATCCCCACAATTCTTAGTTGGATTATCACGTATTTCGCAAACACATGATAAAGAGTGCTAAAGTGAAAGGCCTACGTTGGAGCTGCAGACAGGGGACATTTTGGTCTAGTGACGAGGGTGAACGTGCGTGAAACAATGGCGTCGTTAACTCCCGTAAATAATTTAGACTGGTTCAAGCAAGGTGACGGTGTCGCGTGCCCAGTTACCTCTGTAAAATTTTTAACTAAAGCCATCTAATTTTGAGATAAGCCAAAAGAGGAAATTCTATACTTTGTTGCATAGGGTTTTTTAGACCAAAAAGAATATTTGATTTGTATTCTTTGAAAATATTTGTAGAAGTATTGAAGTATTATATATACAAGTAACTGCTGAACAACTTTGCCTTTTTCGTACAGCATAAATTAGTTCTTAAAGCCTATTGAATATTAATTTTAAACCTTCTACAACTAAACCTCGTATTTAACGCCTTGTCTCAAAGAAGATATCAGATGGCATGATAAATTCGTACACGTGAAAACGAGACCAAGAGCGCATAAGAAAGTAACATACAAAAAAAAATCCACTGAACTAAATTTCCCAGTCTGAGTAAGGCAACGAGCCGGAGGCACGCGAACGACGTGTCTGCAAAAGGGCCAAAGCGATTCCTTGAGGGTGTAGACAAGAATCTGGCGCTGTCTAGCTAACTATAGCTGAAGGACTTTCAAAAGACTTCTGCTTACTTTTGAACAATGGCAATTCAAATTGAGAATAGAAAAAATTAAATATTTGAAAAATTCCAATTCGAGAACTTCCGCATGACATACACATTAATAATTTCGCGGAACATTGCTAAACCTCTTCAATTAATGTGAAAAAAAAATTTTGCTTTTTGCAAATTCGTACCTATCTAAAATTGCGTTCTGTGCCAGTCTTTAATAATAGAAAAGTAATATTTTAATTTTAATAATTCTAATTTTAACGATAAGTAAGCTATGAAATATTTTAACGCCCGCTAGGAAAATATGAGATCGAACAATGTCTTGATAGCAAATCAAACTACTCGCAATTGAAAGATGCTAGCTCTAATAGAGTTTAAACATATTTTACCCGTGAAAAATGTTCCGCGAATGAAAACCAAAGAAACACCGCTCTGTCTCTCGCGCGCGCGCCCTTTCCCACACCTTCGGTCCACGCCTATACAGTGAGATTCTCCACACTGCTTTGCTCCTCATTGTCTCGAGTAATAGCTCTCGTTTCTCCTTTATTCCCGAGGCCGCTTTCTCGACCTCTCGCGGCTTTATTTTATTTCCCCTATTGTTTCTACCCTCTTACTCTCTCTTTCCCGCTTTCTCCTTCTATCCAACTGCCATGCATTAGAGCAGGCCACGTGGTGGGGGGGGGGGGCGTTCATAACTCTTTCTTGATTTTTTCCCAGTTGCCCCGCTGAATGTTGGCATTATATTACCAGCAAAGGGTTACCACGACGCACACCCCATTGTCCCTATACTCGCAGTCACGTGGAGCTCCTCTCCGCGTAATCTTCTTTTCTTCCCATATTCCTAAGCTATACGTATTCAGTTAACTAATTTTTGAACGCCTTTTTTTTCTTCTTTTAAAACTCTCTGATGCTGATCATTCATCACTGTTAGTACCGCGCTAAAGAGTATATAAACATTTCAAACCTTAAAGTTATACGAAAAGAATAGAAATAGTACTTGCTGGAATGGAAATTCAATATCAGATTGACTAGAAAGTTAAATTGAACGAGTTCGTTACTTCCATGTATACATGTAAGAGTAGACTGAGCATGGCGTGTTATTGGGTTGACCGACCCACAGATAGACTTTGAAAAGTTTCTGCCGCTCTCTCTCTCTCTCTCTCTCTCTCTCTCTCTCTCTCTCCCTCTCAATCGTCTCATGCCACATGCCAGAGCAAAAGCGAAAGAGACGGAAACTGTTCTACATATAGTTCTGTTTTTCTCGCGCAGCGCTTTAAGTCGTTCATTTGGCTGTCCTCTTATGTGTCTATATGGTTACTTCCTCATATTCATTTTTATTAATTGTATTTCATGTTTTCTCTAGTTTCATTAAATACGTATACGTGTGAGCCATTGCACTTTTTCATTTCAATGAAGTTAATCATACTTATCTGACCGAGTCGTTTGTGTTTTGCCGGTTGCAGATGACGTAAAAATTTAATGGAAAAAGTAATAAATATTTTTTAATAACGTACTAGCTCTTAAATATATTTGAAAACGCCTATGAAAATAACTTGAAAATATTCAATAGCTCAAATAGCTCAAACCTTTGGCATTATTAATTTTTATAATTATTAACAAATAAGAGTAAATCACAAATTGAATTACAAACTTCTATATAAATTTATTACCTATATGTAAATTTAAGTAGACATTAAATGAGAATAAAAACACAATGTTTAAAAATAGAATTAGATAAAAGTTTGTTACTCAAGATGATTTTACGAAGCACATAAATCCGATGTATTCTTTTTTAATTACGTAAGAATTATTATTTTAAACATTGTCTCTTACATACTTCGAAATGTACAGGTAATTAAATGTCATAAAGTAGAGATTGTAAATATTATTTATGCAGATTGTATATGAATATTTTAAAAGATATTCTTCTAATTCTAATTTTTCATCATTGACATTTTCTTCCTATGTCGATAAAGTCCAACACCTTATAAGCTTTAAATAGAGAGCAAAAAACTTCAGTTAAACTAGTTTCGTTGAATTTGTAGTACGATGAAGAACTTTGTGATCATTGTATTGTATATATCTCTATATACAGTGCATTTTTGCACTAGTAGTGCCGTTTCTAATAAAGGTAATGATTTTACATAAATTTCATAGATAGCACAGCATTGATTTCCCATAAAGCAATAAGAATCCGTTGCTATGCAAGTATTCGTATCCTAACAGTGAATCCTATTCCTAACAAAAATTTCCCTCTGCAATTTCAATCGAAAATTCATCGTACAATTTATGTATTTTTCAGAGGGCCAGGGTAAAATTATGAATGGCAAGGATGCACCGAAAGGTAAATTTCCGTATCAAGCATTAATCAAGGGCGACAGGGGCAGTTGCGGAGCCTCTATCATTCATAGTCGCTGGCTGCTTACGGCAGCACACTGTAATATCATGTAGGTCACAATTTATTTATCAGTTCTTTTAAACTTAAGAATAAAACTAACTTTTAATGCAAACTAATGAGGTGAGATTTTGCTTTATTAGCTTCATCTATATAATTCAATAACAAAAGAATTACTGTGATAAGACTGTAAAAAGACGTTATGTAAAGGACATTATTAAAAATTTTAAATATTTTTAAACTACAATTACTTTTACCACAAAATTACAATAGCGAGGAAAAGTATTGAAAACATTTTTAAGTACATTATTTATATTAAATTAACAAATATTTTTATCGACCGTATAGTCTTTATATAATAATCTGATCAATTAGAATAATTCACGACTGCCACTGCCGACATAAGTAGAATTTTTAATTTTTAAATTACTTATAGTTATACTACAATTAATACTATCCTATAGTTAATTAAGCGTTCCAGTATTATTGTGTACAATTAAAAAAATTTGCACGGGCATGGGCAAGCTACGAAGCACTAAAATTGGCTTTCTGCCATGCACGATCAAAGAACACTGAATACGTTAAGTCTCAAATCTTATGTTTTCTATGTCATAATATCGCTGTAAAAATTTACGTAAAAGCTGACAAAATGCACTAATGGTCATGGAAAAACTTTCTATTTAAAATATAGATAATTTTCTAAAAAAAAGTTTTCGTGTAATCTTCGCCGCCAATTATCAAAAATTATTGATAATTATAATTAATATGATATTCTGCAGATCTAAAAATCTTACTCTTTCTTGAACAATCGCGCATACCTGTTAAAGATATTAGAATTTTTATATGAAGTAACTAATAACTGATTATAAAAAGAATAAGTTTATTACAAATAATTTGTTAAATAGCATATATCCTCTAGCTGTGAATTATAAGTATATCAATAAAAGCATTTGCTCAATTAACGTAAACACTATTGTTGAAAAAGTATTCAAAAATCAAAACAAACTAATTTTTTGCAGTTTACTTTATATTTCACTTCATTCGCATTTCATAATGATTCATGAGTATGAATTCATGAGTATGAACCGTAGTGGTTCGAAACGTCGGACACCAAAGGTGAATCTAAATTTAAGGCGGTGGGGGCAGTCAGGTTGTCCTTCACTAACATAGAATATTGTTTTTATTATTTTTACTTTATTTTATTTATTATTTTATTTTTATTTTATTAGTAATTTTATTTTATGTTTAATTTATTAGTCATTTTATTTTATTTTTATTTTTAATGTTTAATATAATGTATTGCAGTAACAAGTTCTATTTCAAATTTTTCAGGGGTGAATATAAACAGGGACAGTCTGACTGTCATTATTTTAGATAATATATTATAAAGACTGTAAGACCGATAATAATATTTATTATTTTTATTAATTTATTTTAAGACCACGCCAAATAAAAGATTTTAATACTTATTAAAGTAGGTTAATATTTTGTTACCAATTTGGAAAAAGTAAATTTTGACCATATAATAAACATATCAAATTTGGGATTTGAATTTGAAAAAAACAAATACTTTTCTGAAATGCCTTTTCTTTCCATAAAAAGATAAAATTAATAAAGCAAGAGATATATAAAAGCTCAATACTTTATATAAACACACTTCAAATCATCTTACCATTAATGATCAAAGGTAGTCTATACAACATTTTCTAAAGGTAATCTATTGATTACGACCCATCAACTTGTAATTTTTCTATATATATATAGAAAAATTATTTTCTATATATAGCGATAATTTATATTAATTTAATATAGAGATATTAAATTATTATATTAGAAAAACCCAATGTGTGTTGGTTACACACAACTGACCATAGCAAACACCGTTTCAAAACGATCTAAATAATCGGATCCTGTTAACCTTTTTCATTGGTCAAAACGAACAGTAGGATATAAAGTACTCAATATGTATAACCAACTTGCATTTTTCGTATAGATATTCACGTATTAGGAGACTGAGAGCTATAGTTGGCACCACCGACTATTACGGACGAGGTGGTACTAGGTGCCGAGTGCAAAATTTCACAGCCCATGAAAAATATCGGATGGTAACTATTTTTATTTGAGAGTTACGATATGTTTTTAGAAATTCATTTTGTTTTTTTTTTCAATTTTGGTTTTTTTTTCTTATTTCTTTCTCGTGTGCTTCTTCAAATTGGCAAATCAATCTTTTCACAAAATGGAATTCGATATTTTACTGAAATTTCGTAAACTTACTTAAAACAACATTTTAGTTCCTTAAAATTTAAAGCTCTGTTCGAACATTTCTAGCGGTTTATTAAAGAACTTATTGTTGAAAGTATATTTATAATTATTATTCAATTTCCAGGATAGCATTGAAAACAATGACATTGCCCTCATTCGTTTAGCTAACCCTCTACGATTGGATAGTAAGCAAAATTACGTCAAGTTGGACGATGATCCTAAGAAAAATTACGATGGAAAGGAGGCTTTGATCGCAGGCTGGGGCGTATTAAATGTAACGTATATATATATATATATACATATACATACATAGATAATACATATTACTTTTTAAATAATTTAGCACATACAAACTTTACTTCAAGTCTATACTAAGAATTCTATTTTCTATAGTTTAATCAAAAAACAACCAGAAAGTTACAGTATTTCACAACCCACGTTGTCAACAATAACGACTGCAAATATTATTGGGCCGATGTAATCACGGATCATCTCTGTACATTCATAGACGGGAAATCAACTTGTTCTGTAAGAATTACTTCTGCGCAATAAATATCCGCCGTATATTTTGACACCTAGAGTTCCATTATAGACGCTTGGCTCTCTGCTTTATTCTGTCCGCAGGGGGATTCGGGTAGTCCCGTCGTCGTGAATGGCGTGCAGGTCGGGATCGTGTCTTTCGGCGAGCATATATGCTCGTATTATAATCCCGACGTTCACACCAAAGTGTCACCCCTCATTTCTTGGGTCAAGAACGAATTGCGACGATACGGAGACCAGCTGCCGAAGTGATTATGCTCGATATTGGGCCTGCTGCACACTGCGGTGCAAATCGAAGCCACGTATGAGTGTTGCATTTTTCAATCATGTTCGACCGCCACTGCCGATTCCAACGCGCTATCGACGAAGCCGTTGAATTTAATGGAACTATCGAGAACCGAGGGACGTGCAACTTGGTTTTCGTACCCTCGCGAGTGCATTCAAAACCAAAGCCAACCGGCTCTTTCATCGAACTGAATTAATTTAAAAATTAACAGTGCGATATTTCTATCGGTAATATGTTTACATAAATACAATAAATGTAAACTGTCTGTTTTTAGCGACAAATATAAATATATTAGGATAAAACGACAGACGTTCGAAACGCAGTTCAAAACGTTGTGCCGTCATTTTCTAGTAAATTTATATTTGGCAGTCAAAACCGACTGTTTCTCTTTATTGTATTCATTGAAAAACTATTTCTCTGTAATGCGCACCAAAATATTATTACAACAAATTTGTGTGCAACTGCCAATAATGTATTTAAGGGCACATTTAGCCTTGAAATGGCCTAAAAATGGATTCGTATACCATTGTACGCTCACCTCATCAGTTGCATCTCTCATTTGAAATAGATTTTAATTGGGCATTTGTTTCATAGATCATAAACATATTCAAATAATAAATAAACTGAATAAAAAGAAACTGCCGAATGATGTTTATTATTTTATTATTCGAAGCTATAAGTTAGAAGTCTAATAAATTTCTTAATGTACAAGGAGTATTTTACAGACGTACAGTTAGAGCATCGTCTAATTTTTCCATCGAGTGCATCGGAGTAACT
This sequence comes from Sycobia sp. Sy_11, assembly GCA_018907035.1. Taxonomy (NCBI): domain Eukaryota; kingdom Metazoa; phylum Arthropoda; class Insecta; order Hymenoptera; family Epichrysomallidae; genus Sycobia; species Sycobia sp. Sy_11. The sequence goes on from JACCIC010000001.1 coordinate 338,207, forward strand.
TCGTACTGCGCGCTGAAATACCAAGGAATTTTTTAAATTTTAAGTAAAACACCGCAACTGAAAAGAGATTACGGAAAAGGCTGAGGGAGAGGGAGTCTGTGTGTATGTGTGTTGAAGCAAAAATGCGAGCTGAAAGAAGACGGAAAACTTTAAGAGAGTTTCAGGGACGACGCGAGTAGAGAAAACTGAAAAGCCGAGAGGAAGAAAGAAAAAGAGACCGTAGAAAGGTTTTTCTTTTCTGCTTCTAAAAGTAACAGTGTGGAAATAAATCTGCTTACTCTATCTGGCTATTTTACAATAGTTTTCATTTTCAATTACGCTGTACGTGATACGAAAATTATACACTACGTTAGAAAGATGTTGAATAATATGTATTTGAAATTCGTTCCCAATACCGTAACATTAAATAAATCCAATTCACTGTTACGATAAACTGTTGTAATAATGCCGTTCCCTTTTTTAATTCTTCTTTGTTTTCACTTCGTGCATGAAAGTATATCGTCTAGCAATAAGTATAATTGGTCAGGCATAGAAGGGATGTGATAATGGAAAAACTAGCATATCAGGTTTATAAACTCATGCGCATTACTTTTATCAAACTTGGTAAATTGGTAATTACTTTTATCAAACTGCATGACAAGGTTGAAATTTTGTTAATTAGAAAATTTGTAAATTCATTTCGAAAATACAAAATTTTTAATGGTTATTCGTTTGTTATAATTTGTTATAATTTCGTTCGTTTTACTATTGCCTTTTAATAAAATACTGCAAGTGTGTTCAATATATATGTTATTGTTCCATGATTTTATTGAAAACTCATTTGTACGAACTTCAATAAAGCGACGGAATAAGTTTCTTTTTTATTTAAATTATATTTGTGGAAATAACTAGAAAAATTCATATGATATTAATATTATTTCTTTAACAAGTACGACAATACTGAATAAAGGCTTATTATAGCAAGCAGGAGAAATAATGCAGAATTAGGTAATAAACGTCAAATGTGACAGGGATGAAAAAAGAGTGCCGCGGGTTCGGTATTGGATAAGCAGTGAAATTAGATTAAATAAAAATTTCGCTCAAAACTGCCGAGATTCGCGAACTAATGAAATTATAACCAATAAAAAGTGGACGGAGATTGATAGGGGGGATGGGTAAAATTACGCTCGACAGCTGGAAAAAATGAACGAGTACACCTGTGAAGGATAGGTTGACAACGTACCGTCCAATAATAGTCCCCGGAGAGATGAGGATGAGAACAAAAGATAGGTGATGTATATGTATAGAGAGACAGAGAGAAAGAGAGTGTAAGAGAGACAGGGAGAGAGGGAGAGAAGATTTCATAATTATCCGTTAATAGAATAAATTTATAAAGCTCAGTAATTTTGTACGTGATACATCAAACGACTGTTCTGATTTTTCTATTTTATAATACTTTTATAACATATTATAAAAAATTAATTAATACTTAGTGATAAATCTTCATCCATAATTAACTGATAATTATATTAATTAATAATATAAATATTATAACTAATTACTAACTTATAGTTACTTATTGTTATATAATAAATTTTTTCTAATTTCTAAAAATTGTGGATTATCGCGCTGAAAAGCTAGCTATTAAACAATGAACTAGAAATTTGATCACAAAGCAGTGCATTCTCCAATAAAATGGAGATGGATCTTGGAGAATCTGGAATCTTGCAGAAACGAATACACACGCGAGCACACACACACATGCCCACGCTGACGCATAACGAAAGAAATATCTAAGCAACGAAATACTCAAATATTAAAATTGGAAGGTATATAAAACATTGGTAGAATTTAAATAAATGTTACGTAGATATAAAGTATAAGGAACTGTTTTCTGTGCAAAAAGGAGGAGGATAATGATATGTTTGGAGGCAAAACTAAATTATCCAAAATTAATGATTGAACTGTTGTATACAGGCAAACGTTATATTTTATAAAAATTCTTGATACGTTCCATTTTAAAATTCAAATATTCTCGCACATTGTCCACAATGTCAAAGCCATTGAAAACGTTCTCTCCTTTTGAGCTTGAGACGGCTTTTTCGCGGAAAACAAATTTTTCGAGCTTAGAAGCTACGTAATGCCAATGATATGAGTCGCAGGCTTTAAAGCCGGAGACACGGCACATCTTCCATTAAGCAGATTCATGCAAAGTTTATCAAAGCCCCGTCTTTGTCCACTCTATATGCATAAGATATATCTATTTTACGAGCACTGCGCAAGGGTTCACCTATATCCTATTTGCATAATCACGCGGAGTCCCGACGAAGCTTCCTTTGACAGATGGCCGGTAACTGGGAGAACATAATAGCATGGCATTTAAAAATCAACTAAAAAAAAAAAACCTTTGTCATATTTCACCGTAATATTATAATATACTAAAACCTATCGATCTTGCGAGGTTTTTCTTTTTTAAGCAAAACTTAGATTCATCTCATTTTCATAAGATAAAAACAGCTTCTTTCAACCTAACGACGAAAATAAACCATAAATCCAGATTTCCTCGCCAAAATCGTCCAAACGACGAAAATTTCAAACCCGATTCCGGAAAAAAGGTAGTGGCGGGGGGAGACAGGAACGAAAAAACTCCCGAAAAATATCGAACCTACCGTCCCGATATGTATACGTATACATCTTCGACTGTAAATAAATCGCAGAATCGCGCGCGAAGGGTGGAGAATGGCGCGAGTGCGGCGGGAGGGGGGGGGGAGGAGACCGGTGACACGAGTGCGAAAACGCGAGAAGGGAGGAGCCGCCTCTGCCGAAAGACAGCTCTCGGCTTGAAGCTTCGGCTCAGGGGAAGCAGGAACGCAAAAAGAGAAGAAAACCGAAAGTACGCGGGTCCACGCGGGACGGGGAGGGGGGAGGGGGCGTTAAGACGATGGTGCCGTGTGCCACGCTAGCTAGCTGTTGAAGAGCAAAGAAACGGCGCGCCGGGCTTACTCCCCCCGCCCCCTCTCTAACTGTCTCTTACTCTTTCTCTCCGTCTCCCTCACCCGAGGAGATATTTTGGCACCGTTTCCCACCCGGCGAGCCGGCCTATTCCTCCACTTGCGGTATTCAAAAATATTTCCTCGGGGCGGGCGACCCCCGACCGCCCGGTTCGTCCGCGCCCCCGCGCGCCACCCTTAAACGCATCCGACACGAAGGACTCGTAAAGACGCATAAAAGCTTCGGCGCCACTTGGTAAAAGAAACGGCGCTTAATGCAAATCGTGAATTGTGGCCCCTGGGCCCTCTGCTGCGACCGTGTATGTGTTTACGGCGGCTGTGCTGCTACCGGCGGTACTTGTTGGCGCCCCTACGCCTCCGAGCCTGCCTCCACCCCCCCCCCTACACCAACCTCTGCTCTCTGTTTCGCGAGCGAGGCCGCCGTCGCCGAATTTACGCCGGGGCGTGCGCGCGAGAGGAGGGCTTGGCGAAGCAAGGTCGGGAGGGTGAGGGGGGTTGCTAAGGGCTTCTAATTCCTTAGAGTGAGCGTAAATATTGAGGGGGAAGTGTGACATTTTTGCCTTGCCTCGAGAATTTTGGTGCTCTAAATTTTTAGGAGGGGAAAATTGCGCGTAGATATGGATTTTCAATTTTTTGAATTGTTACGGGAGTACCGTTTGCACGCCAAAGGAACTACATGCTATTCTTTTGGTTTTTTTGAATTTTAATATATTTTAATGTTACTTTAATATGTTAATGATGCCTCTGATATGTCAGAATTCAAAAGAATTTTTGATCCTTGACTAAAAAATCATTAGAAGTTATTTTCAAATCGATGATTAGCCGATCAAAACATCAAAATTATAAAATTACACTTTGGAAAGCTATTTATTAGAAACTTCAATCTCAAAAATTCTCGATATATTTCATATGATAGTTAGATAATATAAAATACTAGTTTAGCTGCGAGAAGATAGTATATGAAAAGACCATAAATAGTTATCAACTTTTTCATGCAGTATATATGCTAATTTTTTAGATTTGTCGATTAAATGGCGGGAAATAACTAAAGCTGTAAAGATTTTTAATGTAAGGCCATCGAGGCCATACACACATACACGGTCTTCTAATTTAATATTTTTTCACAAATACCATCGTCTTTTCCATTTTATATTAATAAAAAAATATTCTTTAAAAAATAATTGATTTCAGGCTGTACACTGTCATTTAGTTTTTTATAAATATAATAATTGTATGGTGTGACACAAAACACAAAATAAATCGAAAATTATCTGGCGTTCACTGAATGGATTCAATGTACAGAAAATCGAGCTGCTGTATAAAAATAAAGTTTTCGTAGATAAATTTGATGTTAGTAAAAATTTCTTTAAAAATAATATATATATGAATGCTAATACATTCAACTTTCTTTATTTATAGTCATTATTTAAAAGAAATTTTGCAAGATATGTATTCTTTGATCATTATTCGGGTTGCTTTATTTTGTGAACTTTAAATGACTTGTGAAAGTCTTATTTAAGCAACTTGTGAACAATTTAATCAATGAACGAACGAGTTGTATATTCTAATTTGTTTAAGAATTTTTTTCTCCTAAAATAATAGGTATATCTATATAAATTTGCACAATTTCTAAGATGTTCAAATTTTGTTAGTTTATAGCTAATATTTGTCAAAATTATCATAAATGTTACGAAATAATACAGAATTAAGTTGTGCAATAAAAAAATTAATACAGTTTTTACAATTGACTAATGAATACAAAAAAATACAAGTTTACCACTGTGGTTCGCCTTTTCATTATTAAAATCCTAATAAAGGAGATTTAAAATAATAAAATTATCATTAGTAGAAGTAATTCGTTTAATTTTGTTGTAATCGCGAAAAAAAATTTTCTTAACTAAAGCATCTTCGTAATTTACATTTCCTTTAAAGAAATTAATTAACATTGAATTTTCATAACTTAACTTATGCGTCGTAACCTAACATTCACCCTCATTTTGTCGATGAGCATTCAATCACTCGAACCTACGCGTTCGATTCATAATGAATGCTGTCAAAAACGGTGCACGCAGCTAATGCAGAATCAAATCTAATAATAATCAAGACTAGTTAATCAATAGAAACTTTTTCTGACATAATTGCTCGTTACAGTGATTAGAGTCGCATGTATTTATCTCACATAAATCCTACCTACTCACTAAACATAAGAAGAAAATAAAACAGGCTTGAGTTTACTGCGCTTGGGAGAAAGCACTGTTAAAATAATATATATTCGTCCTTTTTCTTTCACTGCCACGAGGCCATATCAAAGAAGACGTAAAAAAGACACATAGCAGCGAGGCACCAGCATCTCTCTCTCTCTCTCTCTCTCTCTCTCTCTCTCTCTCTCTCTCTCTCGCCCTTCCTTACAGCAGAGCGCGTAAGTGTAAATATCCCCGACCTTTCCCACTTACACACACGAGGAATCCTCGTAAACCTCAGCAGTTGTAACTCGAAGGAGGGAAAATTATTTTTTGTCTTCTTTTATTTTTTCCGCTCGGGTGATTTTGCGCACCCTACCCCCGCCGCCTCAGTATTCGAACGAGGAAAGGCTCGATTTGCAGCAGGACAGAAAGTAGGCCGAAGCGGCAGTAACCCGCTGTTTTATCACTCCGGTCCGCCTGAAAAGTGGAATTAACTTGGGCCCGGTAATTCGATGTGTTTTGCTTTCACGGATCCCGACCGATATAATAAGTCGGTGAAGGCGCATTTTCTTGCTACTCTAAAACTTTTACGGTTCTCGGCGCTTGAGTGCTTCGACGAGCGTTGAAGAACGAGCACAATGAGCTGATGTCACAGTCCCCCCCCCCCTTATGGGAGCGGGTTTTTTTTCCTGTCTCGTATAGATCATGCGTATGGTTATAAAAGACAGAAAATTTAAGTTTTGTAAATCATCTCATAGGGTGAAGAAAATATCCACTGTTCTTGGCAAGTTTTTACTTAATGATATTTATATAAAAAAAATGAATACGAATTATATTGCAATAAGTTAGCACCTTTAACATAATGTTTCAAAACCAGAGGAAATAATAGAATTTCACTTTATAAAAATTAAGGGTGTAAATATTTAAAATTTCTATTGAAGATTCTTCACTGATATCACCAATAGTAGCACTAGTAAATAGTTACAACTATAAGTTCATCCAAACTTCAATTCAGCAAATATCTATTCTAGCAGCAGATATTTGATGTCTGAGCACATATCTGAGTTTATAGATTATATTCTAGAAAATAATCCAGTCCTGTTGTCTTTTGTTTATTTATACTAACTATCATATTTTAAATATTTAATATGACCTTATTCTATATACAGAAACAGATTGCAAACGAGTAATTCAAAAAGCTTTTATGCAGCTTGAATCAAGTAAATAAAAATCAAGTCAAATAAAAAGCTTCCTCGATTAAAGTTTTTAGCGAATTGGAAAACAATGAAATAACATTAAATAATTATTGGATTTTTTCCTTACTAATCAAGCTTTACTTTAAGAAATACAGAGATGATATTAGAGACAGTCTGATGTATAAATTCAAACTATTGCATGTAGTTTGGTACAACATTAACGCAATTAAAGTTGTTTACACGTCCTACTTAGAAAACTTATAAACAGAATCAGACGTGCATATTCTATTTAGCATGGCAATTCAAAAGCAAATAAAGGCAAATGCAATTTCTCTTTGCGCTTTAATGTCAAACTTTTCATTTAAAGTTATGTAAGAACTTAATAGACTGAAATTTACTTCCGTTTTTTCCTCTTTAAAGATACAAAATAGTTTTTTATTACGTCAATTTCCAGTTTTAATCCAAAAATGTATTTCTGGTAACAGTTTCTTCTACAGACAGAAAGAAATGCAGAAAACAAAGTAGAGGAAAAAGAAGAAAAACGTAATATCTGCTTCAATATCCGTCAAACATTCTGTAAGTATTAAATGAGGTAGTAACAAATAAGAAATCCTCTAATAATAATCAAAAACATATATTGTATTTCATTAAAATATGGGTCTTTCTTACTATTGATACAAAAAACATTATCAAAAAACTTTTGTGCTAAAAAATAGTTAACAATATTTCTAAGAAATCGTAATGAATTGATAGATCTTCAATAGTGATTTGTCGAGAGGAATTGAATCAATGATTCCGTTTCTAAGATTAGTGAAAACAAATTTTATCTCTGAATATATATATAAATGATTCAGCTTAGAAATTATTCGTTTCATATACTGAAAATAAGACTGTCAATTCACTAACCTCTCCCAATTTTTTTTTTATTACAAGTTGACATAAGAAGCAAAATATACTTAAATTGATTTTAAAAAATTTTATTGAGCATTATTAATTATTTTCATTATCTAGTTGAGAAATTCCAAGAAGTGAATTAACATGAATGATTGTTTATATGCATAATTTATTGTTTATAATTGTATTGTGCAGAATTATACTCATTTATTGCATGCGTCAGAGCAATGTGATGTCAATTTAAAAAAGAAAAATGTTGTTTGTTTCAAATTATATCCCCCAATTGAGCCGTACACATTATCATGCAAAGCTTATATATAAGAATTCGATATATAAGAACGACGAACGGCAAATTTAAAAACAATCAAAGTTTGACTTCTGTTTAGAAAATTCTACAAATGATTTAGAGTAATTATAATTGTCATGTGTTTGTCCTTAAAAATTATATTAGGACTAAATATTTCATTGTTTCGTTATTGATAACATAAAAAAATTTTTTTTTTCGCAACTTCAAATGCACACGAATAAATCTTTATAGGCTGTCAATGTAGATTTAAATTGATCTGTTTGCTATACGTCTTAAATATAAATTTTAAATATAATAATTGTCTCAGTAAGTGATAAATTAAACAGATCGATTTAGCTGCGCATATAAAAAAAAAAGTGAAACGAAACGAAAAAAAAATGCATTTCATACGTGCGCCAATTAAACGAGCCATCGGGCCAAGAATTGGACCGAGATAAAAGGAACGTGTACCTTCTCCGCGCATTTAGACCGCGAGCAGCGCGTCGAGTCCTCGCGCTCTCGGCTCGATTCCTCCAAATGCGCGCCACCGCGGCCAATCATCTTAATAGCGCGGCCCGGAAACGCTGCCTTCTACGCGGGCAATTCATATTTTAAAAAGACCTGCCTGCCCTCCGGAAACCTGAGAGAGAGAGAGAGAGAGAGAGAAATCGATGCGAGGCATAGAGAAACGGAGTGGGAGACAGAGAGAGAGAGCGGGAGAGAAAGAGAGAAGGAGAGAGAGACAGCGGACGTATTGAAAGTACTCGCGGCGGCAACACGGGGGTGGACGGGGGAGAAGGAGAGCGGGGTAGGGAGAGCAACAACTCGACCGAGCCCTCTTCTGCCTCGTAACGAGATGCTAATGGGCGATACGCTCGACTTCCGCGGTCGCCGAGCCCGCTCTCGCTCGACTCTTTCAACGTGCGTGCGCGCGAGGCTGCGAGGGCGGGAGCCGGGAAAGCGGGCGACGCTCTCTCGCCGAGAGGGGGGGGGGTCGGTTTTCGGCTCGAATTCATTGGTAGCCGAGAGCTCGCGTCGAATGAACTTTTCCCAGAACTGTCGGATGAAAATTGTTTTTCAGCTTTATTTATTCTTTTTCTTTTTTTCTTAAACGCGGATAATTAGTGCAAATAGGCGCGCGTCAAGGATATTTTCAGTTTTGTCGAAATTTAAAAAACTTAAAATAAAGTTCAAAATACTGAAAAATTTCTAAAAATGAAGCTCGGGCAGTTATAAAGGAAAAAATTTAAAACTTTCTATAATTTTATTTTCACTTTAACCGTCAGTTGCGAGATTGTCCGACGGAAACGACATTACACTACTGATAATTTCCACAACGACTATTCTTACTGCCAAATTCAAATTACTTCAATGATATTAAAGGAACTGGAATAAAGAAATTAAAATTATCACCCCAGTTTTATCTATGTGATATTCCCCGCACAGGAAGTCATCGAAGAACATGGGAAATATTTATATTCTCCTGGCAACGAAATATCATTATTCTAAACAATGATTATTTCCCATTCTAAGATGTATATCAGTTGTGTCATTTTCTGAGTTAAACGATATTATACTATTGGTATCCCTACATTCACTATTATCCTACTACAAAAAAGCAATAAATAGGTAAAATGAAAAATAATAAATCATTCGCTAAATTATTCAACACACTTTGCATTCCACAATGATGTAACGTAGGTATCAATAAATATAAGAAAAATCTTTTTGAATACGACGCTTTTGACAGAAAAAGTTACTGTTTTTCTAAAAAAACTACGATATATTTTACTCTATATATTTATAAGTAAAAAATTATCAACGGGGCGCGAAATTGATCTACTTTATATTCCCACCCATATTAATCATCAACGAATGTGAGCCAAACAGTCGTCCTGAATTCCCCGAGCCTCTGCGTAAATCGAAACGAACGTTCAATCGTATTCTATTGGAATCCCATTCTTGTCTTCTCCCATGAGAATGAAAAATACCTGAAACGCGTGCATACATGCCATCGATTTTGGGAGCGGAAGTGCCATTAGATCTTGGAAAATAATGTATTGTAACGATGGTTAAGTATTACCAATGCAAAATATTTATAAAGGAAATCCTGTAGTTTGCGTTTAAAATTTCTTACACGTTCATGTAAGTAAAGTTTACGACGTACCTGCAAAATAAAGAAAAGAGATATATGAATTGTAAGTTAGCTGTGCCGCAAGCGACATAAAAATCGTAACTGAATGTGTCAAATTTCCAGTTGATTTGTTCATAATCCAATAAGAGACAATTATTGCTTGATTAACTTGCAATTCGAGCAATAATTTAATGAAGCTAAAATGCTTAATTTTGCATAAAAGAAAAAATTCGAATTTAAAGGACTGAACTCAAGTGCCCACAGATTGAAAAATATTTTTTGTAAAAATATTCGTTATAAATTCTCTACACCAACTTTAGGATGGCTTAATCCCTCAAATTATACTTTTATCCGACTATCAAAAATTTTCAATTTTACGCCTCAACTGCAGCTAAATTCTGGAAATTGAATTTCCTCGCGCAAGAAATCAATTACGGACTGAAAACATCCTTATTCCAAGCCGAGAAATCCCCTGACCCTCTCTCATCCCCCTTTAATTTCTCGCCGACTCTCTCTCTCTCTCTCTCTCTATCTCTCTCTTTCTCTCCTCTGTCTTTCTCTTTCTCTCTCGCAGCTCTTCCTCTTTTCTCACTGGATCTCTCGCACTACTTCAAGTTTTCTCTGCGCGTTCTTTTTTGCAAAAAGAGGAAAGAACTACTAAAGTATTCTTCGCGACAAACTTTTTACTGGATCAGGAGGAGTGGGAAAAAAAGTCAGCGGGAAAGGTGCGTTAAATAGAATTTGGTTGGTATGAAAAGCGTAAAAAAGAAAGCTGCGAAAGGAAAAAATAAATAAGATGTGTTATACTTAAAAAAAAATTCATAGAAGACGTATTTTGATGCCGCTATGCCTCTTATATGATTTCTTTTGATGCGTCAAAGTTCTGCTTTTACGAATGTGCGAGCATTAATTCAAATTCTTCAAATATATTTATAATCTTCCTTATTACATTAGAAAAAAGACTTTGAGGCTTATGTGAACAAATAAGTTTTTTAAATAATATAAACTGTTTATTTAACGACTGCCAATGATAATTTATAACTTACGCCTTCGATAGGGCAGAAAATTTTATTTATAGCATGATACATAACTCGGATGTTGAACGTCTATTGAAAAATAGAATAAATTTTCTTTCAATAATTTTAAAACGCGAACAAATAAGTTTTACTTGAGAATCAAAAAATTGGCTCGTACTACTTTCTATTCGCTTAATTATACTTTAGTATATGGTGAATAAAAATTGATTCAAAAGACCATGCTCGCAAGCGGCCTTCACTTTTCCACATTCTCTTCGAAAATCGCCGGTAGGGTTAACACACATCTGCATTCACGTGCGCACGAGTACAAACACACCATACACACACACACACACACACACTCGCGTGCATGCGTGCGCGCGCATAGAGACAGAGAGAGAGAGAGAGGGATCGAGAAACGAATAACGGGAATGAGAGAAAAAGCGAAAGAGGTGGAGGAGGACGAGTGATCGCCCTTGGGAACCGAAACCTGATTTAGGACTGCGGTCCACGGACGAGCCTCCCCCGAGGGTCTGGACGGTCCATCCGACCTGCGATCTTCTCCCTCTTTTTCTCTTTCTCCCTCTGTCTTTTCAGCTTCTACGGCGCCGTGTTCGTCCCGGTTTCCTAGCTGGTGCGACAGCTTTTTGTTTTTGGCCGCGACCAACACAACTCGATCGACTCCGACGTTCGTCGAGTCGACATCGGCGGCTTTGCATACGAAATGAAGCTCTAGTATTGTTATATTTGAATCATGTTCTGTATAAAAATGGCTTATTAATCGAAGTAAATATATAAATACTCTATAAACCTATACTGTTTATTAATTAACAGGATCAACTTCGTACTGCGATTAATAGAAAGGAATTTTTAAGAATTCATGAGGCGAAATTTTGGATTTTCATTCCATTTAAATAAAATAAAATAATTATATATATATATATATATATATATATATATATATATATTTATTTATTTACATATAAACATATGAAATCTAAAAATGTGTGTACAAGATTCTACCAAAAAATGCCGATGCTTTGGTCTTTCATATTGAACTTCTATCATATACTTATTAAATATTTATTGTTCAATAAATTATTCAGAACACTAATAAACTTTCCAAAGTTAATTCTATGAAAACAATACTAAAATATTATTCATCGAACATAATTATAATAATCTGGTTAGCAATGAATGCTGAAATACAGTGTTTTAATTTTCCAGAAGTATGAATATTATAATTAATAAATAAGCAGAAGTTGCAAATAAAACGCAATGTAATAAAAATCATAGTTTCAGTTTAATGTATAATATATAAATTTATATATAAATCTACTGACAGAATCACCCATACAATTTTAATTATTATTTATAACTATCGAAAAATGGGAATTTTCTTTATTGTTAGTTCATGCATAGTTTAATTATATCCTACCAAAGGGGAACTATGGAACTGTTATGAATGGAAATCTGTTTATTACCTAATTTTTTCAATCTTTTTCTTCTTAAAAATTTTGAAAATTGCTAAAAATTATCTTCACAGAGGCGCCTTTTTCGCCCCTAATTTATGTATTATAAATCAAACTAAAAAATAATAAGGATCATTTTGCTTTGAAATCATATTAATTTTTTGAAGGCTACGCAATCGCAAATATAATTTTTCATCAATTCTGAATTAAAAGAATCAGATAATCCTTATGACTCGCTACCACTCGGAGTAGCGAAATTTGTAGGCGACTTCGCTTTACATCCATCTTCCTCTGCATCACCCCCTCAGCCGTCCATCCATCCGTACGGCTCTCCCCACCTTTCACTGCGATCGCATTAGACGTATCGATATCTCGTCCGATTCGTATTTTCCTCTCACGTGCCGCGTTATATGCCCAATGGGCAAACGCGACTTTTTCTAAACATCCTCGGAGCTAGTGGGTGGCGGTTGGGAGGGGAGTAGAGCGAGGAACCGACGAGCGACGCACCGAATACTAAGGGACACGCGAGCCTTCCAGACCCGTGCGGATACCTCGCTGCCCTTTTCCCTTACCCCCGTGCCGCCGCCCACGAACTCGCCTCGGGACTACGGCTCTCGACTGGCGCGAAAAATCGTTATCTGATAAATAATTGTGGGCGCGCGAGCGCGCGGAAAAAAAGACGTTATGGTTAATGGAAATTTTGAAAAATTGGGCGGCTGCGGATGGACTTTAAAGTGGTCGAGGTGAATAAACAAGCAGTCATGAGGATTGTTAGAGTAATGGAAAATTGGAGCGCTGCCCTCAGAGGGCCATTAAATGAACTCTTGGCCATTGAGTGCATTGGTTACTCCATTTATTATATAAAATTTAATAACAACAATAAACCCGAAATTCATTATTAAGCAAAGCATTTCGAGCATCCGCATCGAAGCGGTTATTTAATATAGAATTGATTTGAAATCATGGTTTCGCTCGATTGCGCCTCGGTTAACGCAAAAATCGTTTTATGCGAATTTCGTAAGCGTGTAGTACCCCAACCCCTGTAAATATAAGCGAAAATCCATTATGCGGTTACAACCGAAATTGCCCCCGAAAGGTTAAAAATAAGCAATGCTCTCGAATTCTCGTTTCGATAGAGCCAACATTGCTAAGCTTTCTGGAAAATGGATGATGTGCAATTGATTGCATTTCCAAGGGTTATGATTGAAATGCCGACTTTAAATTCGTACCTTATGTAACGGTTATTGAAAAATCTAATAAATAAGCATTACACAAAAATAAATATCTATTATTATTAATTATAAATTCGAATATTGTAAAAAAAATCTAAATAATTCAATCATCTAAAACAAATATTAAATAAATTAAACATAAATTTTAATTTCAAAACCTGAAAGCTTAAACTACCTAAAATTGTGGCATTTAAAAATATGGTAATACCATCAAGTCATAGCAGTTGCTTTTATGTAAACAATTGAACGCCATAAGTTTTATCTGGAAACTTTTAGCATAGTAACTTCAAGTATTGGCCGATATATAACTAACATTTATTCTTTTGTGATTACAGTTTTTTTATGTTATTTTTTATGATATTTAACGTTGTTCTATTTCTGTTTCCAAATATCGGTGCTAATCATCGACGGAGGTTACGCTGTATTTGTAAACAAGACATATGTAAATTATTACAGAGGTACTTGTGTCAATCGAGCAAGACCAGGATTTGAACTCGGATCAGCAAGTTAATAGTTCTGCGCTCTAGCCATCGAGCCGTCGTAGGCCTCAGATGGGTTTTAAAATTTTAAACTTCCACCAGTAATCATAACGCTTACGATTACAATTAATTAACCACAGACTCGAACATTTGAGTAATTGTAAAACTTAATTTTTCATCGGATTGCTTTTCAGATTCTCACTTATATGTAGGGCTTTTAAGGATTAGTAATCAACAGGCAAGTTTATTTAATTTACTATTCCGAAATTAAGCATTGAAAAAATATTATTTATTTCACTTGTAGTAAGAAGCTCGAATAATCAGCACCTATTTAATAAAAACATTATTCAAAGTATCATATTCATTTTTCTTCTCTAAATACTTTGTAATTTCATCATTAAGAGTTAAATATTTACAACATTGATAAATGAACTTTTATCAATTTTATTATTTAGTTGTGAAATTAATTTATTTTTTTCATTACCAGTTACCAGCCAGATAATTATACCGTCGAAGCCGAGATAGTTTACATTCTACTGTATATTTATATCCACATATAATGGTTTCTTTCCGACAAATACAAAATGGGGAAAAAAATCGAAACCAGCAATCATAACGCTTACCCCAGCAGCTCCGGGGCGAAATTCAGCGGCGCCAAAATAAAACACCGACTCTGAATAGAAGCTTTAATCAACTCACGTCCACCCTGGAAAAAAAGCGCGCGGGCGCGCACGAGTTGCGCAGAGCGACGCGCGGAGAGGGCCGACAGAGAGAAAGAGATATAGAAGAACCGCAAAAAAAAAGGTAGAAAGACCATAGTCCCTTCTCCGATTATTCACCGAAAGGTCGCCCCGCAGACTCGAGCCCGTTGAGCAAAAGGACGTGGATAAGGGGAGGAGGGAGTAGTCGGCCGTTTCCGCTCTTCATATCTCTCTCTCTCTCTCTCTCTCTCCCTCTCCGTTTCTCTCGCACATAAACACAATGAGCGGCGCAGCAGCCGCGCGCGCGCACGGCGTCGAGTGCCCCGGGGGTACTTGACCATCTCTCGCGAAACAATGAGATTGTTTTCCGAAACGCGCGACGTGTGCGCGCGCCGCGCTGCCAAACTGCGGCCGAGCCGCGCCTGAGAGACGGAAGAAAAATCGCGAAAAAGGCCGCGAGGCGAGGGATGGAATGGAGGAGAGACAGAGAGAGAAGAGAGAGAGAGAGAGAGAGAGAAGGGGGAATTTACGTTTGAAGATTGGGTGATCGATCGAGAGTTGAAGGGGAGGGAACGTGGATACTGACGAAACTGGCGAGGTATCAACGATTTTCCGTATTCCCATCCCCATTGATTAATGATGCCGTTTGATTAGCGTAACGCAAAATTTATACAGTATTAGCGGATGAATAATTGATCGATCGCTGCTTCGAGCATTAGTGGACTTCCTCAATATCGATGCATTATAAATGCCTACGTGAATTTGCTATTATTTATTCTATTTTTACACATTGATTTAGATGATCTCGTGGCACCTAACGGCACCTAAGCAGACAATTTATTGCCTCATAATCAGAGGACGTGCAAAGAAAAATCGAAAATTATTTCAAGTATAGATGTAGTTTGATTGATTTTTATTCGTGGAATTTTTTCATATTTCATATTAAATTTTTTGATTGATAACTGTGGCTATAGAGTTACGACAATAAAGTGATGAAATTCTGATTAAAATCGATTCAGCCTCGGAAGAAAATTGTTAATCTATTACATACATGAATAGCACATATACACATCGTTTTATCGATGAAAATTTATCAATCTTTTGAAGGTTTAAAATATAAATAAATAATTATTGACTGGTATCTAAAAGTATGGCTACATAGACATTTTAGTGCACAGTTGAGAATTGAAAATGTTGTTAAATTTTACATTGAATTTGTTAAATTTTACATGTCATTTTATAAAAATTAAATACGTATATTCTGTCTTAATCTATTTTTAAAGATTTTTCTATTCGAAATACTATTTAAGATTTAGAATCAATTCAAGAAAGTGTCAATAGAAAAAAATCTGATTGAAAGACATGAAATTTGAATGTATATTTATTATATAATTAAATCGGAATAAATAAATTATTTACGCAACAACGTTTTTTCTTTAGTCAGACTTTATTGCCATTTCAATCTTCGTAATTGATAAAGAAGTTAGATTCGTTATAACAAAATAATTATCACTGTTTATCAAATTGGCCACGATACTAATACAAAAAATATCAACTGAAATTATGCATAATTTAAAATACTATAAAGCTGTTTGTAAGAATCATTTTCCATACATATCTTATGCCGTGATCTTTCAAAATATCTTTACTGCACCAGAAGAGAGCCTAAAAAGACCATCAATATTGCAAATTCATCCTCTCTGTCTCTACGAAGCTTCAAAGCAAGCGCAAAATATTCTTCATCGTAGTCTTCGGCAAACAGGCAAAAAACTTTTCTGATTTCATTCCTTCGAATATTGTCGAGCTCAAAGACAAGCGAGCGAGGGGAAGGACGGGGCGTAAGTGCGCACACCTACATAATACAAACCTACACTTTTGGGGATAGCGCGAAAGCGCAAAACCCGCTCTCAGAATTTCAAAGGAAAAGTGCGCCGATCGGAAAACAAAAGGCTAACGGAGAAATGGAATGCGGGAACGCTTGACGGAGTTGCGCCCCCGGGGTTCTTTAAAATCAACTCTGAAATGTTTGGTAAGAATGGGCAGGGGAAGCAGGGAATGCTTGACACAGAAACATGGAGTGAAACGTGTGAATGTAATTTCTAAATATACGGGCCAATTGTAGGTGGAGATTCGTTTCTGAAAAAAAGAGAGATAGAGAGAGATCTGAAGAACTGCTGAAAATTATTCCATATGTTTGCTGAAATTAAAGTTCACGAGCTTTAGAATCAGTTCGTTGATCAGATTGCCAAGCCAATAGCTTACAAGTACGCGTCAAGTTAACGAACTTAGCCAAGATCAAATTGCGATACGGCTAGCGTCCTCAAATGTTCCTGCCAAATATCCGAACACACCCGAATCACGATCCTCCAATCGTTTTATCCTCAGTCTCTTCTCTCTCTCTCTCTCTCTCTCATTCTCTCTCCCTCTTTCTCTTGCTTCCCCTCTTACAGGGTAAAAATCTCATTACCCGACATATGAATCCAGTTAACAGGAGCTTTCCCCAGAATTAAGGATTCGACTCAGACGCAGTTACGGCTGCATGTGTGAAGGAGTCGGTAATCGAGAAAAGAAAGAAGAAGAAAACAGCATACAGACAGACTGTTCCAATATTTCTAATAGCGTTTCATCATTATATTTTTGACTACTATAATTTTTAACAGTAATTTTCTGTACAATAATGATCGCAATTCTATAAGCTCATTCTCGCCCAAAGCATATAAATTTTCGTGCACAAGGTTTATTGATATTTGTTCGAGTAGAAACTTTGATGAAACTTCAATTTCAAACCTAATCGTTAACTGAAAACGATCGCAATTATTACTCTGATTAATTCCATTATTCAAAAGCCAATTTTAATATCGAACTAATTTCACACTGAAATATCATACTTTGTCACAAGGATATTAGCGAAGTTTTAAAGTAATTTCGTAGAACGGGGTAAAGCATACGATGGAATAAGTCACAATTTTTAGGTCAACGTATCTGCAACTTCAAACATAATTTTCAGTTAAATAAACAATTGTTGCATTATAATTTGACCTGGGTCGACGTTTTCTTAGCAAAAGTCTAAACCCTGAAATTTATTCTATGATATGTTTAAAGATATGTTTCTCATGTTTGATTCACTAAATTCGATGACAATAACGCATGATACGCACCCTAGGGAAAATATCAAAACCAGGGAGGCATATCTTTTTAAATTTCTTAAAGGTTACGTAAATTTATTTACGTAATGAGGATTTGACATCCTAAGCAAACTTGGACTGTAAAGAGATTTGTAAAAAAATTAAACTTTTTTTTTCTTAGAACCGAAAATAAACGGCGAAAGTCTGATTTGTAGATTAGAAGGAGTAAAATAAGCTTGTATATCTACACATATACCTATCTATATCTCATAATCCCTTACGTTTCTTCTTTCTCTCTCTCTCTCTCTCTCTCTCTCTCTCTCTCTCTCTCTTCATTAATAACATCGAGCAAATATAATTAGAAACCGTAGGATAATTTTTTTTATTTTTATAATTTATATCATAAATAAATTTCGCTTGCGTTTTTAGTTTCAATGCTCTCTAGGGTTTGGTTACTCATTTAAATAATTGTTTAAGTAATTTAGTATTCAATAATTGAATAAGTTAGTTTATTTATTATTGAATATATGTTTTGAAGGATTTATTTAGACATCGTACATATGTAAATCTACAATTATTCGAAGTTAATACTTGTATATAAATATATAATATAGTAATGTAGTGAAATGTGTTTTTAGTATAATCAATTTCAATACGGTATTTCAAATTCAATTATTATTCTTTATGTTTACATTTGAGCGCGCATTATTACGGAAGAAAAAAACAATGGAACAAGCAAGAGAAACAGAGATGCTCGAAAACGTCCCGCGGTCTTATGGGTATGCACAAAACCTGAATTACATTTACTCAATAAAAACTAAGTAGCGAATGTACCATACTGGAATAAGAAAAAATCGTGTACGCCAGACGGAGCAAAATGTATGATCATTGCTCACGGATGTTTTGCAATACACACCTGTGAGCAAACATCGCACTTTTGCCTATAGTAGCGTAATATACTGTTGCATCTTTATAATCTATATGGATAATAAAATCACATTCATCGAACCAGATACTTCGAATTTCCAGTTAACCTAAAATATAATTATTCAGACTAATTATTCAAAACATCTTGATGACACGCCGTAAATTTGTTAAACAAATAAACATAAAACTATACAAGTCGAAATAATTGCAGGAAGCTGCAGGCAACTTTTCACGGAAAAACGGCAGCCCGGACTTCAAATACGTATTCGCCATCATTAAATTTCCATTCAAAAAAAGCTCGCTAAGTATCTTTCCAATAATCACGGAGCAGTGAAAAAGAACAGGAGTTGAGGGACGGGGCTTCGAGGGGTAGAAGAGAACCGAGAGGGCGGAAAAAGAACGAGAGAAAGTAGGAAGCCGGAGCGAGCGAACGGGAGTCGCGAACAATTAAGGTAAAAGTGCGCAAGCGTCCGACGAAAATTGCGCGATACACACGAGCGGAAAAGCGACGGCGCGGCCGTGGGTCGCGGGGGAAGGGGGAGGGGGAAGGGGTCGGTTGAGACGGCGGACGGAGCGGACGAAAAGATGGCACGGCTCCAAAAAGTTCGAGAGATTAATCAACGCTTAAGGAAGTTTGTGACATGTTGATTCATCAACACATTTCTTATACTTGCGAAATTCAAAAAGACAGATAAGTTTTTAAAGTTAAGAGTTTCGGCAACATCGATTACATGCCCTTCTCCGCCCCCTTCCACCTATAATCCACCCAGAGTTCGCTCGTCGTTTATTTTCGAAGTCGGAGATTCTAAGACGCGGCACGATCTCTTTACTCTCTCTTTCTCTCTTTCCCTTTCTCTTACAGCTCCGCCCGGCTACACGAACTGGACGGGCCGGGCGAGAGAGGGATAGGGGCGAGGGCGCTCCAGTGTACTTTCTCCCCGGCTTAAACAAGGCTACGTCAATTTTGCAGCTTTAGCGGCACGCAGTCGTCGTGACCGAAAGAGAGAGAGAGAGAGAGAGAGAGAGAGAGAGAGAGAGAGAGAGAGAGAGGAGAGGAGACGCTGCACGTCTGAAATTTTCATTCGTATTGGAGAAAAGAGCGGACGCTCGATCGTCGATTTAAGGCTTTTTAAAGCCGGTCGGCTTTTGTATCGCATAGCAGTGATTTTGCAGCTTTTAAAGTTTCTTTTATTGGGACTGCGAATTGGCGTAGAATTATTATAGGGTGTAATTTTATTGTTCACATGTATCGAGACCAAAAATTATTA
Organism: Sycobia sp. Sy_11; assembly: GCA_018907035.1. Classification (NCBI taxonomy): domain Eukaryota; kingdom Metazoa; phylum Arthropoda; class Insecta; order Hymenoptera; family Epichrysomallidae; genus Sycobia; species Sycobia sp. Sy_11. The sequence goes on from JACCIC010000001.1 coordinate 358,110, forward strand.
TTATTTGAAAACATTTTGCTCTCACAGTTATTATAAATGAATCAAGTTCTGATCAAACAATGAGTCATACTACTTAAAGATTTGTGAACGAATGATCTAGTATAGTCTGAACTAATCATTATAGTTCTACTTATTCTACTTAGTTATTACATGTTAATTAATATTTAGTTTGAGTATATTAACCTTACAATTTTATAGCAGGTTATTATCGGAGTAATTAATATTTAATATTAAATTATACTTCAATCGCTAGTTTCATAGAAAATCAAAACATTATTTATGGATTATTAATTATCAAAATAAAAAATAATCATAATTCATGCCATATTTATCATTTAATCGTATAATATATAATGTTATATTTAAAAAGCTAAAATAAATCTATGTATTGTTAAGCTGTTCTAGAATATAAAAAATTAAACTAGATTTAAATTAAAAATTAAATCTAGAATACAATAAATTAAACATCTTTATAATTTCATTAATCGGATAAAAAAATTATAAGAATTGCACAAGCCAATGACAGAAGGAAATGTAAAAAAGAAAAAACGACCTGACCACATCGTTACCCACAATAAAAATTTACCTCCAGTCATGTCAGTAAAAAGAAGAAAAATAAAAGAGAGGGGGAAACGAAAGAGATACGCGCTCTCGCGCAAAATCCACGACAGCGACGAACGAGATTATGGGTATACGCACGAGGAGCCCGCGCGCGAGCAATTTGCCTCCCTCTCCCTCTCTCTCTCTCTCTCCCTCTATCTCTCCTCTCTCTTTTTCTGTCTCTCTCTCTCTATCTACCTACCCCCTGTTCCCGCCATCCTCCGCCCCTCGCCCTTCCCACCGCCGAAGCGACTCTCGGGTAGAGGAAAATAGCCCGGGAAAGCCCGGCTCGCAGGTAGATGGTTTCTCTTTCGTATTCATGGACTTTCCTCTCTTTTTCCCCGACGACCGAGGGCGCGGCGGGCGGCGCGCTCCGTGAAATTCCGAACTGCTGCGGGGCGCACGGGTGGGACGCATTGTCGGCGGAGTATGGGCAGGGATCCTTTCTGATCTGTCTCAGCCGCGTGATTTTCGCGCCGGCGTTCAATACACGTGAGATAGCGGGCGGCGGATACGAGCGGGCGAGTTTTTACGCGGGTGGTGAGGGCTTGGTATTGAGATGCCTCGAGGGTGCGGGGGGGGGGGCATGAGGGGAGGTACGAAGCTGAAAATATATGGGTGCCAGTCGTTTTTCGCTGGGTTTTGCTATACGCGCGCACAAAAGAGTTTAGGCCTTTTCCGATTTTACGACAAGGATGAGGGTGGATATCGCTGTTTCCCAGCGTATGCCTTTGATATTTTTTTCATTGGAATATATAGTTCTCTTGTTTATATATAAATACAGTTGTAAATTTTATGTAGGTATTATATTGCTCTTCAATAATTAAATCGATCAAGTTTATTCAATACAGATTAATTATTTTTCAGAAATGGCTTTTCGTGGAATATATAATAATATGTATGCAATGTATAATAACTGATAAATTATTTGTCAGTTATTCATTTAACACGTGCAAACAGATCAGATTTATGAAAAAATTTTTTTAAGAATTATATGCATTATTCTATACCTATAAAACAGCAGATAAATAGATAAATACGGTGAGTTAAAAGAAAAGAGATTTCTCTTTATGAATTCAAATTTAAATAAAACCAGGCTTACAAATCCTATTGTTTCGGTTTTCCTATCTTATATTAGGGTTCGTTATGGAAGAATTCATAAATTTAAAAATTTATTACATTAAACAGAAAAATATTGGCATATATCATGAGTAAATTATAAGACATGAAATGTAACATAAAATGTAGAATAGTGATTAAAGTAAATAAATAGTCATCCAAACTCTTTCTATAAAACTGTACTTAATTAATTCATTAAATTAATCTTCGTTAATATAGAATTAAATTGACTTGATATTTCAACTGAATTCAGAATTCCAGCTACTTCTTGACTAAATAAATCCAATGCTTAAAAATAAATCCAACTATGAACTCTCATTGCGCCGCCAACCTAACGTCTATGGAAAAATTTCAAAGTCAATGTATCCCTATCCCCTATCCCCCTCCACTAGGAAATTTCACTCGAATCGCTTTCTTCGCACGGATCCCTTTTTCCTCGAGCCGCCGCAGGACCAAGTTTCCACCCAACCGACCGCTGACTAAAGACGTCTAGCTTTCACCCTTCCCCCTCAACCCCCACGTGTACTCAATTCTCATCCATGGCAGCGAACGCTTCTGCGAACACACATACATACACACGCGCGCGCGTGCACACACACACACATATAATTTCGACGCCGCCAACGGCGGCGGCGTCGATTTTATGCAAAATCCACGTTTAGATTGGGATAAGCAATTTGCCGGCAAACAGGGTTCGGAGGAGGGGTGGGGGTGGCTCTTCTGTTTGCACTGGACAGCGGGCCACGAACGCGACGTCCACCTACATCTCGCGCGAGACCTCGACGTTTTCATTACCCACCCACAGGAGCGTACGCGGGCGCGCGCGCGCGCACAAACTCGCTGCGTACACGTGTAAGTGCGCGTTTGCGCGGAGAAAGAGGGTGGGCGGTCGGGGGGGAGGGGGCGGAGCACCTTTGCGATATTAGCAGAGCGTACGCGCGCTCGCGCAGCGGTAACGTAATGTTAAAGTAAACAGCCGATGAAATCCTCTGCAAATATTTCATTGTGAGCGATCGCGAGCCCAGGATCTTCATGGACGTGGTAATGGGCCGTGTTCGGCGTTTTATGGCAGGAACGCTTCTTGCCGCTTCTATATTTATTTTTTATATTTTAATTTTGACAGATTTTATCCTTTACGCAGAGTGTAAAATGAACATTATTGTAACGAAATTTACGCTTATTGAAATTACAACAAATAAATTGTTTATGTATATTATATACATGTAGTTAACTTGGAATAAATTATTTATTTACGATACAGTTTCAAATGGTTTTTTAATAAAAAATAACAAATAGTGTTTTTGTATTTACGATTTGAATAGTATCACGAAAGATGTAGTATAATTATACTATAAAATCTTTCTAAGCGAAGTTAATACTTATCGTAAACTCTTGATGTCAAAGAACGATTAACATCTCATAATCCAGCAAACGTTATTGTACCCGACTGTACACTTTTCCGTTAAAAATCAACGTATCGTCATTTTAAACACCGCTACCACCACCCGTTCTCGTTAAAATTTAAAAGGGTTGATACTTTCTTCGGTAAAGCGAACGGCCTCCTACGCCTGTGTTGCGCTTCGGAATTTTTCCAGCGACCCGACCGCGAACAAACCATTAACCGGGCTCGCGCGCGATTCCGCGTCGTTAAAAATGAAAGGTGTCGTCCGAATCCCCCTCCCCCTCGGCCGCCGACCTCGCGCCAACGTCGACCACGACTTCGGCTCCCGGGCGATACGAGCGCAAAAATAAAAACGCGACAGGAATAAAAAAGAGGAATGCTAATGGAACTTTCGTGTTTTCGGGCGGCGCGAAGAGCCGGTCACTCCGCTAATTTGGTGCCCGTCGCCCGGCCGAGCCGAATTTTCTATAGACCAACAAACGCGAAGCGATACACGGGCGACCGCTGCCGAACACTCCTCCTCCCACCCCCACTCCAACCCTCCAGCGTTGGACGAAATCACGTATTGCCCGGATGGATCATGAATTGCACGAGAAAAGGATATAGTAATTTTGTACGCTTGTCGCCGCCGATAAAACCCATTAGGATATTTGTTTTTTTTTTCGCATTTGTATTTGTATTGCAGAAAAGGTATTTCAGCTTGCATAATAGACATAAATGTTTGTTTCAACTTTTAGAGAGAAACAAATTTTAAATTGCAATATCAATTCCACATTTGTTTAAATACATCCAATGAATCCGGTTTGATAAAAGAATTTATCTTAGGAATAAATAATAATATATTTGTTTTGTAGGAACAAGGGGATAGATTCAAAAGTTAAAAAAAAAAACTTATACTACTCTCTAAAATACTAAATCGATATTTTTATCGTAGTCGAGTAACTTTAAACTCATATTATCATTGACACAATTCTGTATGGAATCTTAACATCCATTGTTAATCCTTTTATAATGAGAGTTAAAAAAAACTGTTTTAATATTTATTCTTTTTGTTGCTATTTTATTTCAAATCACAACAAAATTTTCAACAACTGCATAATTAACAAGCGAAATATATTGTATCAATATATTTAATCTCTCGTTGTTTATTTAATCCTCTAAAATCCATACATTCTAAATTGAATTCCCAACACAATACAGTCCCCATACAAATTCACATTTAGAGCGAACTAGAATACCAAAAATCCTTCCAGTACCGAAGTCACCGTACACGTGGCTCAACAACAGCTATTACATCTGCAAAACATTCTGGCTCATTCTCTCCTCTCAAACGTCATCCCCATGCCCATCCATAAAAATAAAAAAATCTCCCATCCGCGAATCCAAGCAACTCTCAACCCCCCTGGGTACCTGAATATGAGAAAAGATCCTCGGCGCGTGGCCAGACGATCGACGTCGCGCGCTCCACGCTGTCGGCTTGAATTCTCCGGCCGGCTCCGGCGAGGATCTCCAACGCCGCGGCAGCTGTGCAGATCTCCTCCTCGATGGGTGGGAGGGAGGGAGACGTCTCCTCTCGAGGCAGTAAAAACACGCGAAACGCGAGAATCCGAGGGCGTCGGACGTTAAAAGAGGGAGGGAAGAAAATAAAAACAAATAAGCAGCCGGGGCGGAGGGGAAAATCGACGTATCCTCCCGCGCCTCCTCGTATTCTTCTTATTCCTCTTCTTATTCGACTTCTCTGGGCACTCTTTGTCACTCTTTTATTTCCGCGCACGCGGGATTATACAAAGGCAAATAGAAATATATATATATATATATATATATATACATATACATATACTTAATCACACTGACATTATAATCACCGAAACAGCGGCGACGCGGTCACACTGAGATAAAAAAAAAACGCGCGCTCTAGCACTGTGGGATCGAGTAGAAAAACCTGGGGATGAATCGCGGCGCGTAGCGGGGGGGGGGGTCAGGTCGTAGTTGCCGAGATCACGACGAGGCGGCACTCGAGAGGCTCATAGGCGCCTGGAGCACGGGCTGGACGAGCGTCGGCTCCTCCACCTGCTCGTAGCCGCGGGGAAGTTTTTCATGCCCGTGGCGGCCGGCGTTGTTGCTGCGTATGCCCGTACGTGCGCTGCACACGTGCCGATGGTGCGCGCACCGGCTAGACAGGGGCTGGCTGGAGCGCGCGCGCGCGCGCGCGTGGCAACGAGGGTCAATACACTCGTGGCCGGCTACTGCTTCTTGATCCAGCCACCCGGAGCACGCGAGGATGGCAGGGCAGCTTTGCCTCTCTCACTCTCTCTTTCTCTCTCTCTCTCTCTCTATTTCTTCTCTCGAGCGGCGTGCGCGCGACTGATCGACGCTCCTTACCGCGGGCACTTTCACCAAACTCGCGACGGGGACAGGAGCAGGACAACGAAGGGGAGGGGTCTGGAAAACTCGCGATCCTCCCGTGATAATACTCGCGACGGCGCTACGTGGACGATGACAACGGGACCTCCGGGGACTTTTTGTACGCGCTCCGTGACAAACGGAGGGAGAGACGAGGCGTAGACGAAGACGACGGGCGCAGCACTCTCTCTCTCTCTCTTTCTCTCTCGCTCGTTACTGTCGTGCACACTGCGGGCTCGCTCTCCGCGCACTGACGACGGCGTGGGGGCGAACGGAGCTGCGAGGGCTGACGTCACGACCCACCACGCGGAGAGGAGGTCCCTCGGTACGGAGTGCGCCGGCGCCGCTTCTGCTGGTGGCTGCTGTAGCTGCTCTGCTCTGTGCTCCTTCTCTAACTCTCATTCTCTCTTGCTCCCTCTCTCTCTCTCTCGCGCTCCCTCTCGCTGTGCGTGTATGTGTGTTACGTATATCTACCAGTGCTATTCACCCTACAGGGGTGGGTGGCGAGGATCGCAGTAAAATCGTTTCTTCCACACGAGGCGAGAGGGAAGCGGTCAAAGGTTAATTTTGCCTCTGTTTTTTTCTTTCGATTCGTATCTTTCGCTCCCCTTCTCTCTCTCTCTCTCTCTCTCTCTCTCTCTCTCTCTCTCTCATAGATGATTACTTTTTCTTTCTTGTTTTTATTCTACTTTCTTCTTTCCGATAATAGTAGAAATATGTCTAAAGAGATGATGCATGCGTGATGCAATCCAGATAGAAGGTCTCAATTGCGATATAAGTTATATCGGATGATGAAACAATAGGTCAGCTTGATATTCACTTGAAGAACGAAATATGGTGTTTCTATTTGACAATGATATATAATCATGCTCACTGTTACGTCTGTGACTATTAAGAATACTATAGATGTGTCGAAAGTATATACAATTGAACTAGACCATAGTAATAACTGTATAAATAACTTTATGTTCTAAAACATAACAAGGCTTATCTAGAAAGTAATGAAAATCCCTGAATATGCACCAAATCTTAAACCCATGCCATAGATTATGTCATATAAACTTGCGAGAGATTGATCATATTGAAGTAAAGGGAAGTAAAAGAATATCGAACAGAATCTGGGTGTCTCGCATGATAATTTTTATCACAAAATTTTTCTAAATGACGAGTTCCTTCAATAACTCGTCTGATTAGGATTTCATAATATTACAACAAATATTCTAAACATTAGATTTCAACATTAGATTAGAACATTTTTAATGTGATTCATTCATTTAATGAAAATGATTAATTTAGATAAAGAAATATAATAATTCTTGTGAATTATCTATAGTCTTTTATGAATTTGAACTTCAATACCTCAATTGTAACAACAATCAACCATTTAAAATAGATATTTATAAGAATATTAAAATCGAATATATGAATAATAAGATGTATTTTGTACAGCACGATAAAGTAAATGCCAAAAAATCCATTAACGAAATCACAATTAATCCTAAACTTGTATTATCGAATCTTTAATAAATAAATTACGTTCAAATCTCCATAAGTCGCTAAAAGAGCAATCAAGCAAAGCAAATTGAAAGCAAAAGAAGAACCGGCCGACGAAAATCGCCCGGACCATCCTTCGATCATAAAAAAAGAGACTCCGGTTCGTAGGCGAATCCCGATAAACTTAGTACAAGCGCTGTCCACACGTGATACAGCCGATGTATCTACCACGCGCTCATTACCCTTTTTCTCCATCCAATCCGAACGCGTTTCGATCTCCGGAGACCCCCAAGAAGACGACGATGGTCGACGTCGGATAAAGCGCGCGAGCCTCGAATTCCTCGTTGCAGCGAGTGGCAAAAGAACGGAGCGAGAGGGACGATAGAAGCCGAAAGCAGCGCCCGTACCCGTACGTCGGAGTTCGTGAAAAAGTTTCGGGGCGCGGCGGCGGAGGGGGAGGGGGCGTCTCAGAGAGCTCGGAACGCGAGGCAGGCCCGGCGCGACGCAAGTTTCGTCGCCTCAACTTTCGGGGTGAACTTTCGGGGCGCTGTACGCGACGGATGTAGGCGAGGGACGCTTTTGTACGGAAAGGGGAGGGCGAAATGGGGGAGACGGCCTGAAAATCGTTCGAATCGGCAGAATCGAACGGGTAATTCTTCGTCCGCGAAAAGTGGACGTGGAGGTGCTCATATCCCCGTCTCTCTTGCGTCCTTCGTTCAATTCCAACTTTTTTTGACGGTCATATCCCTCTAGCTCTCGCCCGCTTACACTTTCTCCTTCCGATTTGTAAAAGAGCAAGAGAGAGAGAGAGAGAGAGAGAGAGAGAGAGAGAGAAGAGAAGGGTGAGCTGAGCGGATCCACGTTTTCTTTCACGATGAGAAAGGGAAGAAAGAGAGACGCGATTTAGAAAAGTCGAAGGAATACGGGTCGGCTTTCAATTATGTCCGTCGCTCCTAATAAAGCCTTGCACGAGGCTGAAAAACGAATTTTTTTTCAACTGACATTCTCTTGTATCTCTTTCTCTTTCGAGTACTTTTTGCTAATTTCCTTCTGTTTCCTTTCCTTGAATATATCATATGTAATTTAAGGGTTCGTTTTTTATTGTTAAAGGATATTATTAAAATTATTATAATTTATGGCTGTACATCCAGATTTATATATATAAATATAAACAGGTACTAATATATAGAAGAAATATATAGTTCTTGAAATAATTCAATTATTTTGATAAACCGAATGGCTCGTTCAAAGGACGTTAATTCGAGAATTGAACAGACCAAATTATTAATACTTTGTCAACTTAACAATTAAGCCGTTCATTTACATTGCACATGCCAAATAGACCCAAATACCAAATCAACCGACCATCCGCGTATCCTTTGATCGTACATTAGCACGAAGCTGCTGACCCTCGTCCTTCGGTCTAATGAGGGGAGGGGCGGAAGGGCAGCATTGCGGGAATGCGACCAACGAGTGGAACGCTCAAAGGCCAGCGATGCACTCGAGACGGATGGAGAGATCGAAATTATCGTGCGGTCTTGAGATAGTGGACTACGGATCGGTGCGATCGGTATAGATGGCGGCTAAAATAGAACGGCGCGGGGGCAGGGGGTACTTGCTTTAAGCGCAATCGCACGTCAGTCACAATGTAGGTTGATGCCTGCTCAGGCGGTAACGGACCAACCGAAGGGAGAGAAAGAAGAACTCGCCGTCAATCTCACTCCATCCACGTCGCGCTCCTGACTTTCTTCCACCCCACCCCCTGCCCTTTCTCTCCCTTTTCCAACCTCTCCTTCCCTCTGCTCCCCTCTCCTACCTCGCTTCGTTGAGTCGACGGCGACGCTGGTCGGACCGTGTGCTGTTGGGACAGAGAGGAGGTGGATGGAAATCAATAGCCCTGAATAATGAACCCCAAGGCAACACCCTCTCCGTCTCCATCTCTCATTTCCTCTCTCTCCCTTGCTCGCTCTCTCCCTCCCTCTCTCACTCTCTCTCTCTCTTCTCGCGCTCTCGCTCGTATTCTCCCTACTCCGATGATCCTCTCCGTCCCTCTTCCTAACTTGCAGCATCCTCCTCCCGGTTCGTGTGGCGAGAGGCCGAAGGGGCAGAGGGGGAAAATATCTTCTCCTTAATCCATTTCCATCCCAACGTGGCAGTCCCCCGCTATTGCCACCATCGTTCGGGGGCAGGAAAGGGGGCTCGAGTTTTCATCCCCCCCCCGCTATTGCGCCGCAGCATCGCTCCGTCGTCTGCTTTTGGGTCGCCACGTTTTCTTCCGTTTCGCCGCCAAAGTCCACGAGGCGACGAATACGTCGGGTACTTTGTACTTTGTGAAATTCCTTCTGCAGCGGGACCTCGTACTAAATATATATATATATATATATATATATATATATATATATATATCTATATAGTTTGCTGGTTGTAAGTGGAGTAGGATGAGGGAAGAACTGCTCCGTGTTGATCGCTATCGAAATGCATACCACTCGAACTTAATTCACTGACCCAGAGATCATCAAATCGAAAATGTACGAAAAAAACAGGTGAAGAGTCATGGGCGATGGACATTCTTCCGTGATAAACACGATTTTCATACAGAAAGCAGATAACTTTACTTAATTTTATTATTACTTAATTTTTTTATTAATTTTATTACATAAAGGACAAAGGTTAGGTTGCAAATATTTAGGTCGAAACTTAAGCCGTCCTTTTTGTCTTAAATATTAAATTACATTAGTTACTGCGCTTACGTCCGACGTATTTCTAATCTAAACGTAAACGTTTTAATTAAAATAATTATACATAAATTTCATTAAAGCTATAACGTTAATTAATTAACAAAGAAGCTTTGTATATAGAGATTCCCTCGCGAGATCTTTATCCCAAACTATATTAGATCGTTTCATTATACAACCTGCTGACTCCAAATTACAGAAATTTCGTTCGGCTATAAAAAAAAAACCTCTGCCAGCCATGGTTAAAAAGTCGGGCGGGGGAGGGGGCGGGGAGTCCGCCAGCACACACCAGTACTAAACATTCGCTTAACCCTCGACCGGCGCTCCAACTAAACTTCAGCCGGGGAATTTTTAATTTGCATAAAAATAACGGACAGCGGAGAACTGGGCGTGGGGGGGGTAGATGGCGAAGGAGGGAGGGGGAGAACTGGTAGCATCGAAGTAGGTCTCGGGACGATTAGCATAATTCACCCGCGGCGGCGTAAACGGACCACGGTTTACCAAATTGCCACTTGGCCGACGTCTTCATCTGACTGGGCGGGGAGCCGAAGCGGCGGTAGGGGGCGAACGAGGTTCGGGGTGCGGAGGGGCAGCCTCGATACAGCGAATAAATAGAGCCGTCAATTTACATAGTCATTACCGGGTGGCTCGCACGCGCTGCTAATATTGCTGCTGCTGCTGGTGCTGCTGCTGGTGCTGCTGCTGCTAGTGCTGCTGCTACCGCCGCCAGCGCCGCCTTCGCTGTCTGGTAGGCCCTTATCGGGTTGAAGGAGCTCCCTGACCTGACCTCCTCCTCGCTGTGGTTTTACGTTACTCCACTCCTCTGCCTCTCTCTCTCTCTCTCTCTCTCTCTCTCTCTCTCTCTCTCTCTCTCTCTACGTCTTTGTCTATATCACGTGCTTATCTCAGGATTATCTCATACAAAATCGATCGAAGCCTTTCCGGATATTTGATAAAAAATAAATTGTCCTCGGTCTTGATTAAAAAAACAAAACATAATAGTTTTGATAAAACATCAAACTTGATATTGCTATAAATTTTCATTATTTGTATTTTGCTAAAAATTATACGATCGTTCCATACCAAGAAATAATAAGGATTAGATCTTGCTTATTGCGCAACTAAGTTCGATCTCGACTCACGTAAAAGTTAAATACGTTTTCAAGAATCAAAATTTGCTTACACTATGTTTACAAACAAACAAATAAAACAATAAAAATATACTGACAAATGGTTTAGATCGAAGATCGGAAGAAAGCTCGCGTAACAAACTTTATATTGAACGACTAATGCCACCTATTGTCGATAAAAGTGTACTAACAGTCCAGCAGAATGCATACGCTCAATACCTGTATAGAGAATCAGCTTTCGCGTCTTTTTCAAAGATATTAAATCATCCGATTGAAATTTCATAATATATTCTTTAAAATTTATTTTTCTAAGTAGACGTATATACTCCGCATTTGTTAAAAATTATCTGGAATTTATTTCAAACATCAAATGAACACTTGGCTATTTTTATATTTAATCATTATTAATATAATCAGATACAGAATATATAGAATTTCGCTTTTCACAGTTGTCTGTAAGTTCAAAGTTATAAATAACCAGTATGTTTGGCTGATAGAAATATAAAAATATTGTCATTCTTAACCAATAATAGGTCTATCGATATCTTCATCTACAGGACACTAGGCCAACTGCGCTCGAGCAGAAAAGAGGCGCAGTGCCAAATGAAATTTTGATAAATTTTATCTTTTTACGCGATGTCGAACGATAAAAGGGCGATAAAAAATGACTATGTACTATTATAGTTAAACGCGATACTCATCGCATAATCAGTACAAATTATTATCGGATAAGTTCCGAATAAGGCAGATATTAAACTTCCTTATTCAGAGATAATTAACCATTTTCCATATTCGACTTAAACATTAGAAAAAAAAACTGAATTACTTACAAACACAGCCATTTGTCTGAACAATTACTTATAAACCTGGTCAATGATCTTGACGAAATATCACACAGAATAACTTGATGATACCGCATTGACTTGTAAAAAATTATGTTCCTCCCGAATATACTCATACCTATTCGAATAGACATTCATCATGCACCATTTAAATGATTGTGCATTGGCATTGTTTTTCTAAACATGCAATATATTAATTTATTCCCAGTTCAAAAATTTCTTGGATACGTAGAAACGAATTACTAAACGAATTTTTTAAAAAAATTTGCGTCAGTTGTCCCAGAAAATCTTCGCATTAAAGAATTGCTTAAATTCTTCGACAAAAAATCCAGGGCAACTATTTTTTACTATTCTACAAGCGTGTAAAGCTCGATGGAAATCGGGACAAGGCGAAGTTACTCGGCGACTTGGTTTCAATATCTCGCAATCTGAACTTCCTTCCCGATGCGCGCGAGGCACAATAAATGAATTTCACCGGCGACGTAGTACCTACATTAATTATTATCACCCTTTTTATAACAAAGCAACTTAACAATGTGTCAAAATTGTCCGGCGTTGCCAAATTTTTCTTTCTCTTTCTGACTGCCTCTCTCTCTCTCTCCCTCGCCCTCTCTCTCTCTCTCTCTCTCTCTCTCTCTCTCTCTCTCTCTCTCTCTCTCTTCTGTTCTCTTTCGACCTAGCGCAAATAAAGTCGAGTCTCCTCGATAGGTAAATCGAGCCGCGCTCGCTATCTCCATCATTCCCGCGCAATAGAGCGAGAGTGAAATAAAGTAAGGGAAAAGTTCGAGGGCGCGGGGCGAGGAAGCGAAGGAGAGGCAAAAAAATCTTGGCTCCGGCAACTCGAGTTGGAGGGGCAGAAAGTTCGGGGCTCCTCGTCAGATCCTCATCTCGAAAGAATGCCTCTCCCGTGCTCGCATGCAAATATCGGCCCGTCACTCGGCTTCTACGCTAGATGGAAGGGGAGGGAGAACGAGAGAGAGAGAGAGAGAGAGAGAGAGAGAGAGAGAGTGAGGGGGGCGAGTTTCTTATTCTTCGCGTTCGGTGGCACGGAATTTTCCGGGCCCGCACGCGCAGACGCGCACAATTTTTTTCTCTACCACCGTCTCCTCCTACCCCCTCCTTTCTCGTTCCTCTCTTTGCGACGAGTTTCACTAGCGGAGCTGTTGAACTTTTCGCGCGTCCCACCGCCGCCCACTCTTGCCTTCTACCTTCTACTTTTTATCACTCGACGACTCTCGCAATCGCGCCGAGCTGAAACAGAAGAGCGAGCTCGACACGGGAAGGATGACAAGTGTATACGATTGTTTAATTAGTCGAAGTATGCAGGTTCGATGATAAAAGTATGTGTCGAGTTCGATCTGGTCGGATGGAGGATTGAATGATAGACGTCTATTTCTGCGGGAGCACCCATTGTTCAAGATATGATAACCTATTACAAGGATGTTAATATTGCCGCATTATAAAATTAAATTGTAGAAACGAAATTTTGCTCGGTATCGGTGCTTCTTGAAAATTCTTGAGAATTCGTTGAATAGACTTTTGCATTTTCATTTGTATTAACTGATCACATATGTAGTTTGTTAAAACGTGAAAGAAGAGCTAAGATTTTAGTGATTAAATTTTTGTGAGTGATGTATTTTTAAAAAAATTGCATTTTTTACAATTTTTTTGTTTTTCTGGAAATAGTACACTTTTCGAAAAATCTTTTTCAACTTTTCGTATCGATGATAATCAGGACTTTTCGTGTAAGATAAACGATAATAATTTTTTCGTATTTATTTAAGCTTGTAACCCATTAAATAAAAGCTCACAAGAAAAGAAATTGATTTGTCATCTTTGTCCAGTAGATAAAATTATTATTACATAATGGATGATGTTCTCTACAATCTGCACCAAATATTAAAATAGTGCTATAATTATAGAATTTAGCTGCTATTATTTTCATGCATTATTTAATACATGTGTTTCTAAAATATTGAATTATTTATTCAAAAAGTTGCAGATAAGGCATGAATTTAATTGAATATTATGTTTCTACTTTTCTTCTCTATTCTTTAACTAGGAAATATAATTCTTTCGGTGAAACAAAGTCATGTACGAGATGAAAGTTATATTTAACAAAATTTAGATTATTTATTGAAGCACGCGTTTGCTCTAAATATTAGTTGTCAATGTCGTTGATTCCGAGAGGCATAAGGATGAATGGCTAAACAGCTATTCTAACTGAGATGTTCTATGTGTTCTCTTTTTTTCCTTATAAATCAGGCTTTTTATGCTGCATAATATTTTATTTACAACTTTTATAGTTTCGGTTTATAATTTTTCGGTTCATCTTTATAATTTAAACATTCCATTTATAACTTTATATTGATTAATTTAATTCTCAAATGTTAATTATAAATTTTAAGATTTTATACAAAATGAGTTACTGTTATCTTTCGTATCTAAAAATAGAAAGTATATACAGAACTTTAAATAAAAACATATCCGCAGAAAAAGGTGCTACTAAAATATATTATTCATGAAAAAGTATATGAATATAATTTAATGTTGACCCTGAATATGAAGAAAAGATTAAAGGAAAAAATATTGATCAATACTCTACGAACAGTGAAAATAAACAATGGATTTAAAAGATATATTGAATGATGATGAAAATGAAATGGAGATGGTGAGAATGAAAAATATCCAAGACGAAAATATGCTAGAACTCAGAAGGAAAAAAGAAAATGCAACTAGCCACGTGTAAATATCAAATATTGGGGATACATCCAAAGTTATAAATCATATTTTAATTTTCTTAAATTTTAATATATCGTTATGGTTTCCAAATTGGAGGATAGACAATATCTTTACATGGTTAAATATCAACCATGCATTTATATCTCATTAAAAAAAAATTCTTTAAGAATCTGCACGACCCTTTAAATAGTCGTAATACAGGATAGAAAATCGAAAACTCGAACATTGAAGCAAATCCGAAATTTCATTTTAATCGTAATAAGACAAATCCAGAGAAAAATTAAGAAGGAGTGATTACTGTATAGTCCGCAAACTAAAGCAGTTGTCCCGTATCATTATAACGTATGTATAGGCAAAACAACTGTTTTTACAGAAGAATGGTCGATTTGGAAAAATGCAAAGATTAGAGGAAAAGAGTGTGAATATTCTACTTGGTACAGGTACTGAATATGAAATCGTGTACTGTAAATCGCTCGTTTTGCAAACTTTGCAATTGACAATGATTTTATTTTGCACACACGTGCTGCTAAGTGAAAGTATATTGTCCAACACATATAAACTGTTGCCATTTTGATATCGCTTTTAATGCTTTAAGTGAATAATTTTACACATGCATACGTGTAATTTTACGTGTACAAATCAGTATTCAAAAAGCAATCGTAG
The DNA here is from genome assembly GCA_018907035.1 of Sycobia sp. Sy_11. NCBI lineage: Eukaryota > Metazoa > Arthropoda > Insecta > Hymenoptera > Epichrysomallidae > Sycobia > Sycobia sp. Sy_11. The sequence goes on from JACCIC010000001.1 coordinate 373,240, forward strand.
AAATATACACGACTACACGTTATTATAAGCGCATGTGAGTTACGTTCGCGTGAAGTGAGCACGTCGCACCGTCTACCAGTAAATTATCCAGCTATTGATAAAAGCAAACATGTTTGTCGACGTGGCGCGCGGGATTATTTTTCTTTCATTAAACAACCTCTCCTTTTTGGGCAAAAGGTAACCGAGATTACGAGAACTCGTATCCATCCAACTTAATGTAGGCTCTCTCTCGTCTTGCCTTTTGCGACCTTCCTCCGCCCACCCCCATCTCTCTAGTTTCCATAATAATAGGGTACTTTTACCCGCTATTTTTTCCCCTAGTACCCTTCTCGGTTCCGTTCTTTTTATAAGAAAAAAGAAAGAGGACGGAGAAGGAGAAGGAAGAAGAAAAAAACGAACGCGTAAGTATACACCCGGCAGACTTGTCCGATCGCGCACGAGTGCCCCCCGACACCGTGACAACAAGACGCACGACTGCCTCGCTCAATTTATAATTTACCAGTTTGCAGAGATGAGCCGACTCAAGGGGTGGGGGGGGGCAAATATTTTGGTAGGGGAGCTGAAATGCTTTCGTGTGTCCGCCCCTAACCGTAAAAATGGCGTACTCGCTTTTATTTAACTAATTTTGATAATTTATACATGAATACAGAAGCAAATCCGATTTCAATGATTTTTCAGCCACTTTGGGTCCTTTGGTTTTACAAGTAAGAAGGTCTACTGCAAGAACAAAAATAATAAATTTACGTTCGTACATGAGAAAAACGTAATCAAATGTCTCTTGTACTTACTCTCACAAGCCCCCCGCCCCCTTAAATGAACAAGAACTCTCTATCTCCCTCATTCTCTTCGTTTCGTTTACGTCCTTCCTTCCTTCTACTATTCTACCCCCCCCCCTCGCCCCCTCGCCTTCTCTCGATCAAGACAAAGCCGCGCGTATTATCTTATTTCCCAAGCGTCTGGCTCGAGCTCCTCGCCCCACGCCCAATGCGAATCCTTCCCTCTTTGGACTCTCGAGCGCGCGCGCAGGCGAACCCCTGCGGGCTTGCTGCGTTTAAAGCGAGCCGGTGTGCGCATAGCGGGTACTCGAATTATATATATATATATATATATATATATATATATATATATATATATATATATACAGCGCGCGCGGTTTTCCATGATAAGCGATACCTATATAGCAGCAAGCGAGCGCTGACGTGCTGTGCGTAAACAAGAGGGATTGCCCTTTACTCCTCCTCCACCTCCTTTTTTTGCCTCGCTTTTCTGGCTCTATATTTGTCGCGCGTTCCTGTTCTCCTCTCCTCTCACACTCTCCATATATATATATATGTCTATATCTCTATCTCTCACCCTCCCCCCGCGTTGCCCACCGCCATCCGCGCATTTTTGCATTTGAATTCTATTACAAAATAATTGTGCACTTCCTCATCGATGGGCATGATTTTTGAACAGATTTCTCATTTTAATTCAAAAGTTTATCCCAAAAAATAATGAAAGTATCGTTAACTTCCGTACAACAAAGAATTTTTATGCTAATATATAATAATTTGTATGTTAATATAATGACAGTCAGATTTTCCTTTTTTATGATCACTCCCGAAGAATCTGAAATAGAAATTACTACCAAAAATAAAATAAAATTAGATTGAACATTAAAAACAATAAAAATAAACTATTTTAGTCCTTGAAAATGAACCGTAGCAGTTCAAAACGTCGGGTAAAACAGGAAAATTTAAGGTGATGGGGACCGTCAGGTTGTGCTTTGCTAACATAGAATCTAGTTTATTTTTATTATTTTTTTTTATTTTTAATCTAATTTTATTTTATTTTTAGTAGTAATTTCTATTTCAGATTCTTCGGGGGTGATTATAAACAAGAACCGTCTGACTGTCATAATATTAGTATAACATATTATAATGTAAAGACTGTTAACCGATAAAAAATATTTATTAATTTAATTCAGAATAATCGGGATAAGTACAATTTTTAATTTTTAATTATAAAATAAAAGCTGGAAAAGTATATTCAAGTTTAAATTGCCCAGTCGAAAGGAGATTCTAGGAAATTTAAATTACTTTATTTTTAAATATTCCTCTATAGTATATTAATAAGCATCCTCTCTCTTTTCGACTTTTTAACGCAATAATAAATTTTTCATTGAAAACCAGCCGCGAGAGTTTCACATACAATAAATCAATGTTCAGAAAATGTTTACATTGAACCCAAACACAATATTAAATTTACATGTACAAAGAGGCGCACGATTAACCCATCATCGATATTATAATACTATCGTGTGTCCCTGGATATCGTGATAAAACGGGCTGATCAAACTCTAAGGTCAAGATTCCACTCTGTTGGGTTTCCCCCCGTGTATATCGCACCGGGACGATGTCAACCCCTCTAACAAAGTCTTTGACCTTTAAAGGTGAGACAATCGATGTTTATCAATTCTGAATTTACGTGGACAATATCTATATATATATATATATATATATATATATATATATATATATATTATTTATATATATTTATATATAATAATATAATATATAAATGAAGAAATCTCAAAACCTAAGCTTAAAGTATATTTGATCCGAAAAGCTTCATATTTCATCATCATCATGATCATCATCATATTATTTTATTATTATTACTATTCATAACAATCTATTTAGCTCTTGAATTTCCTCGAACAGATATATAAAAGGAAAACTAAATAAGAAGACACCCGATTATGGGAGTCAAATTTTTAAAGTTAGAATTTCGAAAATTCGAAACTACGTCAACAATCGATACACGAATGGTAAAATATACTTCTATGAAAGAATCAAAATTAATCAGAGCAATATTGTGGCTGGCTGATATTGAAGCATAAACCAGAATTAGCTACGCGTACTAGCCAACCGCTATGAATAAAACGTACACTCATACACACACATGTCAATGACTTAAAATGATGAAAAATAGAATTTAAAAATACTAATTAATACTAACAATCTGATATTTGTAAAATTTAGAATATTATTTGTATATTTTATGTTATCCAGTAGTCGAGAATGATGCTTTTGCGAAATGAAAATTTTCTTAATTGTTTAAATAAATTAAATATTTCTTTGTGCAAAAATTTTGTTTTTGAATTTCGATATGTAAATTATTTCATAAAACTGGCAGTTTGCATTGATGCTCAGATCGAACATCCAAATGCAAACTAGAATACTTTTTCTTGACAAAATTCTGAGTATGGAGAAAATTCGATAGGAAAAATTTACCGAAAAGTTGATCTAAATTTTTTCTGCTATGCGAACTGTTTTACACAGGACTAACTGACAAACTAAATTATTTCAGTAAACTTCTCGAGAAAAAAAATTAATACGAATGCTATATAATTAATTCTCAACGCAAAATATGTCACAACTTATCGAAATAATTATTTGTCACCTTTTTTTGGCAATTTTTAAGCTGATACGGACCAAAAATATTCCGTTAATCAGAAATTTAAAGACATAAATTGAATATTTGAAAAAAACGAAATATAATATATCGAAAAAAAGTTTACTGTTGTATTATACAAACTAATCCCAAATTTTGAAGAACTTCTTTCGTAGTATTTGAAAAGAACGTGATTGAAGAACATATATATATATATATATATATATATATATATATATATATATATTATATATATATTTGAAATAAGACCACACTATTGGAAGGCTTGGAATTCATTTCTCGGCAACGTTCAAGTTCCAGTAATGTTTTTCGGACGATGAGAGGAGCGCGGAAACGTTAGAAATGCATTTAAGCTCACGTCCCGCGATCGATTCTCTCAAATCGATGTCATTGAACCCTTTAAATCTACCGTTAGAAAGCGCCGCGTGACCCCCCCTCCACCCCTACCGCCCCATCGAGACCGTATAATCACGTTCAACAAGCCGCGAGGCCGTAATATTCGACTCCACTATATATATATATCCAACTTCCATTTGCGATTTTCTTGGCGAAAAACCCGGCTGTGCGCTTTGGAACGCGGAGAGGGGTCGAGGGGATCGTAAAAAAGGCGCGTTGTATACACGGGATTATATATAGTAGCGTTATTCGGGCGATATGTTCGTTTTAGAAATAAAACTGAAAATCTTTTCGTGCTTCGTGTTTTCGATGGCCTTTGCTTTTTCACATTTTGAGAGTTCTCGCCGTGGATGTCGGGGGTTAGGAGGGAGGGAGGTGGAGTTTGATTTTTTCGGCTTGTAAAATGGAACGCGCAAAGCGAGGGCTTCCAAGTATCTAAAAATGTGGCCTACTTTCGGGCGCGAGGCTGTGCGGCAGAAATTTCTGTGACATGGTTTGAATATCGATGCTTACCAAAAATCGATAGTTTTAAAATACGCGAGAGCTCGACTTTATATTATCAGATAAAACAAAAAAATAGACATCTGCAAAACACGGTAGGGCGATTACCGTTGCGTCAAATATATATTTACTTATGCATTGCAAAGAAAGCCTATAATAATCCATTGACATTTGAGGCATGATCGTAATTTGCGAATTTGATATGTATCTCTATCACAGCCTGCTTACATGGCTCATGAATTATGCTATGAGCACCCCTTGTATATCTCATTTATTATCTTGAAGTATAAATAATCTCGTACAATGTGTGATAAGGCTGAAAAGCTAATAAAGGAGATCTAAATCATATCATCGTTTTTCCACCAGGAAATTTCATTAGACCCCAATCTTGCAACTGAATGCAGTAAAGAAAATCAATCGCATTCAAAAATTTGTTACGGAACCTATGAGGCGAAACGAAAAAATCCGAACATTCGCAAATTATTGAATACTATTCAACCATCTATTTCCATCATGAATACTCGAAAAAGCCATCTAAAATTCATATATATTCATTCATAAAAAATCTGAACAAAGTGGACGTACAGTTATAGATTCAGATATGCCTCAATGTATTTGAATGAAATATCCAGTTAAGATTTTTTAACTAATTGTTTTCAATGTATTATCTCCAAGGATCTCCAAACTGCGGCATTAGCTCATCATAGATGAAATTTCCGATATATGCATAAAATTCACCGTACGATAAAACAATACGAACCAATACTATAAAATAAGATCTAGAAAAAAGGTGCTTAACTGATTCAGTGAGAAAAAATCAATCAAATCGCTAGTAAATTTCATGCATAATAGATTAATCACCTAATTTTTTTACGATAAATGTCACATTAAATTCATAAATTGAAAAGCAAATACAAAATTCTAGAAAAAATCAACGATATTATGTAAAAATTGCGTAACGAGCATCTACATGTCCCGTCTCTCCGAAACGCCGGATATAACCTGATTAGACGCGACTCTATTCAGAGCGAGGCACACTACTCATGAGCTTCGCAAAAAGTGGGAGATCGATCCCTTGCATATTGCGCGGAGCCGACCAGCATTTCAAGCCTGTTAATTATCATCCGCGCCACCTACGTGTCAGACTTCAGTCCACACGGTAAAGGTGGCGATAACAACGAGGTCTAAGACATCTGTATGCTGTACGATTGGCTGTAGTGATTGCGGACACAATTCTAACCGTTCATTATTCGATCGACAATATTTGTTAGGAGCAGCCTGATGAATAAAACGTTTTCATTCCTTTAAAACGGAATATTTTATGATTTACGGGCTTTTTATGGACTTAGGATTAAAATTAACGTTAAGTCGATTTCTCGCGAAGTTCGTGTAAAGGATGAAATTGAAAAACGTAAAGGGCGAAAAAAATATATCAAGCAGGAAAGATGCAGAAACAAAATGAATAGGAAATCATAAAAAGGTCAGGATGAAAAAGGCAGATAAGATGAAAGAGAGAATTAAAAGGCGACAAACCACCGACGGTTACAGAGGGAATGAGCAAGCGAAGTAAGTACGGGGAAAACGAAAGAGACAGAAAGAGAGAGAGAGAGAGAGAGAGAGAGAGAGAGAGAGAGACAGGGAGCACAGAAGATATATGTGTATAACCGAGAAAATGTATTAGCATTCAGGACGAACCCTCGAGTCTCCAGTCTCGAGGAATCAAAATATAATTACACAAAGACGAACCTGAGGGAATCCGTGACTGAAAGAGTAGGGGAGAGAGAGAGAGAAAGAGGGAGAGAGACAGAGAGAGAGAGAGAAAGAGATAGGGGATGGAGAGAGAAGGAGGAAAGGCGAGTAGGTAGGGCGATATACAGAGAAACAGGAGGCCGCAGAGAGACGACTCTCTCTCATTAAAATTGGAGGGCTGTTTCGAAACTACGCGACTGCTGCCATGTCGCTTGCACGTTGCCCACCCCCTCCTCTCTTTTTTGCTTATACATCTGTGACACTCCGTGTTATATCGTAGCATCTATCTCTCGCTCTCTCTCTCTCTCTCTCTCTCTCTCTCTATATATATATATATATATATATATATATATATATATATATATATATATCCTATACTTCTCGATTTCTGCACATTTGGTCCTCTCCAAAAGAGCCTATGAAGAGACCTGAGCAAGAGGAGAGAAAAAATTATATTCAGAATTTTTCTCAAGTCAAAGCAACGCCCGTGCACGTTTCAAAGGCTAAATCAGACGTGGATCCAAATGGGGGCGAAAGATGAATTGATCGTGGCTTACCGTGGCCTTATACACGATCCGGACGAAAGGCAGGATGAGCGACTGCCCGTGTGAAGGAGGCGCGTAGAGATTAGCAAGGAGCGTACAGTCAGCGTCGCGTGGATGTATTTGAATTGCTTCAGCGCCTGTGTCTGGGGGAGGGGGGCGAGTTGAAAGGATGATTACTATCTCAGCTGTGAAACTGGCGCAGCAAAAATTACGTAAATTAAATAAGCAACAAATGTTATTTGTAAATTTTATGGATTTACAATATAAAGTAATCATCTTCGTATATAGCATTTAATTCTATAAGGCGTATGCAACAATAAGAAAAATTTTAAATATTATATCAACAATTGAAAATGCTATTTATATTGCACGATTCACCCTAATCCACCTCTAGACTCAATTATAACGTCTTTTACATCCTGACACCTGACTACATCCTGACTGTTATTAGATTCATTGAATCGAATTGCAGTTTCTTCTATAATTGTAAACTTCATTCTTCATCAACCAGTAGAATGAATAAGTCAGGCGATAGTATATAGATCGATTTATTTTTTTCTCTATAGAATCACCTAAAATTTCCACTCAATTTTATTTATACACCTGACACATGTGCTTGTATTTGTTTAGCAATCGTTCGTGCAGATAGAGAAATATTGGACAATGACAAGTTCAAATAGTACGTGAAATTTTGCAGTTTTATATAGCACAGGTTCAGAAAAAAACTGCTCCGAGTATCGTTTTCAAAAAATTAATATTAAACTAATAAATATGACAGTTCTAATCGTTCACTTCAATATTATTAAATTCTATTGAAAATTTCATACTATACATTATCAATGACTTGACAAGTAGAAACATTTCATTACCACGCCCACGATTTATTATAGCAATTATTAGTGCGCCTATTAATACAATCTTACTTACTCCAGAAAAATTTTGAAATATTAGATTTCTGGAAACATAGTTTGCGGTTAACCATTGGTCATCGTGTAAAATCGTGCATAGTTGGAAAGAAATTTGTTTCTAATTTGGATTGTATCGATGCCTATTCATGATACGGCACGCTCAGGTTTTGTGATGGCTGAAGATTTGAAACGTTTTTTTTAATCTCATGAATGCTGGGCTAATAGCGAACGACTTCGATAGAGAACGACCGTTGGAACCGATACCGCCTTAATGATTCTTACACCAAACAAGCCATGACATATTAGAACGCGAAGAGCGTCGTCCGTTTCGATTGTCACGAACCAATTGTTAATCTGACTCGGCGATTCTCCCGCGATTCTTGCCAATCATCATAAATTGCGCTCGAAACTTTCGCATAACCCTCCCCCCTTCCAAATCTGAGGCGGCCCCGTAAATCATCATATGGCGTCGTACCCCCTCTCGTCTCACGGGGGAACAAGGGGCAAAATCGATAGGGGGCGCGCGCGCGCGCGCGCGGCGAGTCTCGCGATTTTACAACAAACAACTCGTTCCTTTCCTCCGTAACCCGCAGCGGCTCCCCCCCCTCCCTCCCCCCGGCCCTTTCTCCTCATACACACAATCGTCGCTCGCTGAATGTCCGGGACCTGAAATTTATTGTTCCGCCCGGCTTACGCAACCCCTTGTAACCTCTTCGCATTGGCGCGTCCTGAAAGAGAATGAGAAAGAGAGAATGAGAACGAGAGAGACTGTGAGAAAGAAGGAGAGAGAGAGAGAGAGAGAGAGAGAGAGAGAGAGAGAAGAGAGAGAGAGAGCAGAGGACAAAGGAATAAATCCCGATTAATCTTTCGGCGCGGCGGTGGCGCGGGCGGCGCGCACCGAGTATCTAAGCACTTGGGTATAGTCGCGCGGGTACGAAATTCTCGACACTCTTTTTCCCATTTTATCGTAGCTCTGCATTGAAATAATTAGTTTGTTAAAATGAATAAAATTTCTACGATTACCGTTTAATTCCTTCTGGATAGTCGTGTTACAGTCGCAATTGTGATAAGAAAAAATGTTACCATCGTTTCCGTACCAATTACAATTATGGTATACTACATACATATATACACCGTAGTAGTTAATAATTTAAACTATTTCATATTTCGAATAAAATTTTAACATTTAACGAGCAAAATGAACCTGATCGTAATCCTCAATACTCAAGAAGAACGTTTGAAGAACGCGTCGCCATGTAAATAATGAAAATTATTAGCAATTATAAATCATTCATATACTGGGTATTCAGCAGAAAAATTTTTAACTACTATAAATACCTACCCTAGTAAATAATTTAGATTACACAGCACATTCATGAACTACAAAATTATACGAAAATGATTCCCCATTCAAATTGGACGTTTAAAGAACGTTAATGCATCCCAAAATAACTGATCCAATAAGAAACTTTAAGCCGAATAACCAATTAAGTTTCTTAAAATATTTATGTTCAATAAATTTTCTAATATTGATTAATATAAAATAAATTATAAGATAAAACTTTTGTTAATTTTTTGCAAAAGCAGGCTTTCATTATCTTTTAATGAAATGTACTTCTGGAGTGTAATACATTGCGCCACGTGTACTTTATTCATATTTAGCCAAGCCTAACTTTAGCCTACTCATTTTGCAGAAATAACTTCTCTAGTATTCCGATCTTTCTCCTTTACCTCGGAGGAACATTTTAAGGGGAAAAGTTGCTGAAGTTCAGCTTGATGAGTTAGAAATAATGTTTGCGCAAGTGTAAAGTATATCATATACGATATATGCAATGGTTATAATGAGACAGGTGTTATGGTTGAAGAACGAGATACTAATATTTGGAAAGCAATATTAGTAATGTAGTAAATTATTGGACCTCCTATTAATGTAGATCTATGTTGATATATCTTTCAATTACAATACTGTAAGAAGAAAACACTCTGCTTCCATTCGTTTTTATTTTCATTTACGTAATTACAGCACGTTTATTAATTTAATGTAATATATGTAGTATCAATTTTTTTTTTATATTTACATTATCGTTCCTATTTATATGATCGAACCAACCTTTGTGCAGTCCGGTGTATTTATCCTTGAGGACGGTGAACTCGTATATTTTTCCGAACGACTCGAATAACGGACGAAGCGCACTTTCCTCCAGGTGTCTTGGTATTTGTCCTACGAAAAGCTTCACGGAACTGTCGCTACTACTGCTTGTCGAGGTTGGCGACACTGGAATTGGAATTATCATCTTCTTCTGATGATTTTATAGGTATATTTAGCGTGAATGTCAATACTTCCGTACAGAAATTACGTTGTTTTTGACTTTCCTTTCCCCTCCGCTGAAAGTCTCGTAAGCTGAAAATTAAAGCTCACTTCCCTCTCTTTCAACGATAGATTAAGACGATTACGCGCCAACCGCGACACAAAATAATGATCAACACTGTCAAACGAGATTCACGACGCACTAAATATTCGTGATAATAAAAGTTTAACGACTACGCGCGACAAAGGCTCATAAGATAAGATCCCGCAGCGCGGGGCGGAGAAAGTGAAAACCCAAAGACCGCAGATAAACACCAGTTGCACGGAGAGAGACAGCGAGAGAGAGAGAGAGAGAGAGAGAGAGAGAGAGAAGAGAGCAAGAGTTCGCGCGCACTTCTCTTATCTGTTTTCAAGGGAAAGTCGCAGACTGAATGGGGACGTTGCTCGACAAGTGTATAGTTTCCCGAGACTATATTCAGCTTTTACAACGATAAAGTATGTTACTCTTGGACGGGTAGCCGAGTATCTCGGGGCGCTTGACAGCGATACAGTTGATTTAGCACAATAGTTTGCCAAGGTAGCTCTCGAGGAAGATCGAAGTTGCCCCGATAATTAATGAGCCAGCTCATGAGGAAACTTGGCTGGTTACGAAGCCATCGGTCGATCGATCGTCGATCGCTGGTGAAGTGCAAATATGGCCGCTAAAACCCGTTAAATCGGCTTCGAAATCGAAGTCATAGTTCAGGATTCGCTGCCAGTATCAAGATAGTTTAGTCTCAACTGCAACAATGTACCGATCTGTAAGTGATAGTAATGATCTGGAATATTTGAAAGGTCTTGGAAGCACAAACCGCCGATAAAGCGAAAGCTAGGTGCGGCCGAGTATTGTGCATGTAATTAAAAGTTTATTTTCAATATTTCACTAATAATTCACTGCTACTTCACTATTTCGCTATTATCACTCGCAAAATTTAGAGGCAAATGGAAATTGCTTGAACTCAATAATATTGACTCCAATGCGAGACGCTAACGACCAAGTAAAATGGAGTTCAAGATAGAAAGCTACTTCCATAGGATACAAAGTTTGTAACGAGAAACATTAAATTTAATATTATTGTTTAGTTCATACGTAATAAGTAAGCATTGGTGAAAATTTATAGATTGAAATTACTGAGATAAAAAAGCATTGGATAAGTAAATGCATAAATAAGCCTTATGGACTGAACACGATGTGTATCGATCCAAATTCGAAACAGCTCATAAATCCAATCAGGATCCTGCGAAACGTACAAAATAAATCGTCGAGCGTCAGGGCCAGAAATATTCACTTAAGTAAACCAATAAAGCTGCATCGACTGAAATTGCCTTGGTGCACATAGACGGATACGCGCGCGCGCGCGCACATACACATACACGAAAACATACACACACACAGTGACGCACAACGCACAATAACAATTTACAGCCCAACAATAAAAACACATCAGCTAAGACGATCACAAGTAGAGCACGGGCACGAGGACAGGACGACGACAACACTATACAAGCCGCTACAGGAGGCGCACGAGACAACACTGGTTGAACGAACTTTATAGAACTCTCTCTCGCTCTCATGTTTCTCTCTTCTCGATTCGCGTACGCACGTATACACACACTCCCGCTCTCTGAAATATATATATATATATATATATATATATATATCGTCCACCGGGAAATTGCACACATTCTCCCAACTCCGCCTTCTCTTCCTTCGGCCCCCCTTCGACATCGACGACACCCCATCTATCACTTATATATACTCGCTCTTATTCTTTCTCTCAGTCTCCTCTCTTTCTCTCTCTCTCCCTTCCCCTCTCCCTTTTTGCGTACGAAATGGATAGGGGGGGGCGAGCACACCCCTTAGTCCCCTCTCTCTTTTTCTCCGCCGTAAAGAAGCACTCGGGGGCGTCATTAAATGGATGGAAGGGATGAATGGGTCCACACGAGCCTTTTCAAATTAGTTTTGCAAGAAGGACTTTGTATTTTCAGCTCCCGCGACTGCTGCTTAGATTTCTTCGCTGTATACCTTTGTTGATCGGGAAGTGTGCGTTGATAAAAAAAAAAGAGAGAGCAAGAGTAGGGACTTTGTTTCAATAAATTATACTTGCGAAGTATATATGTGCTGTACATTTCCACTATCCAAAACACTTTGGCTGCTTAATTTCAAATAATGCACTTTTTATTTTTTTGCATCATGTTGTGCGATACGTTTATGTGACATTTGTTAAATTAAGTCACTTTTACGGGATCTCTAGCTATGTCATTGTAGCGAAAATTTTGTAACCACAGACTTCAGCTAGAAGATGTCATACACGTGTGTGTTTTTTTTTATATTCTTATTAAAGACAAAGTATTCGTTGTTTTCGATTGTATTCGTAGTTTTCCCACTCGAATTCCACAATTTAAAAATGAAAATAGAAGAAATTAAGGTAAATTATTGATTTCACTCTATTATTTTTAGATTGCGTGCAACATTACCCAGAGAAAAGTGTGTGATATTTGTCTATAAATGAGAGGACCTGCGCCAATCATAGATTAAGTCACTAGTAGATACATTATATATAGCTATCTTAATATAAATAATTTTTATAGGGGTTTGTTGTGATCGTAGTTTTAAGGCCTTCGTGCAATAAATAGACTTTTTCACATCTCGATAAATCTCTCTTATATTTTTAGTATTGATTGACTAATAACAGATAGTAAAATATTTCCTAATCATCGCACATATTAGAGAAAGTAAACTAGTGCCCATTAGTCTGTCGTGTCTTATGATCAATAATAAATTTTAAATATATCGAGCGTTTCAATGTGACATCGCAGTTACTCAATGCGTCTTAAAAAACTAGAACTTACAGCATAGTATTGTAAATTAGAACTTTTGACCTGTTTATATAAGCCAGCTTTCAAATATTCATAATCCTTTTGTCTAAGGGAGTAATGTATCGCCTGAGTGAGTAATCGGCTAGTATATTTTGATATAAAAAATAAAATTTTAAATTTTAAATTTTAAATAATGTAATTCACATACGTTTTTTTTTTATTTGAAAGAAGCAGAAAGAATAATTGATCCTATAACACATATTACTGCGAATAAGATGGAGAAATCGAGAGATATAGTATGAACAGACAGTAAGAATAGATGGAGGGGTGTAAAGCATAATAGAGAAGCGAATCAATTGAAAATCCCTTATAAAACCAGCGAATACAGGACACGGTCGGAAAAAACAGCCGAAGTACGGGGCGAGACGCGCGCTTCGTCTCCGCGCCTACATGACAATAAAAATTAACACTTTTTAATTAATTAACGCCTGTCTCGATGCAGCCGTGTACCGATTGCCTGCGCATTTCCGCCCCCCGGGGCTTGGCCCGCCGTCGCCGTCGCGCACGACACATCCAACAATGACCGACGATCGCGCATATAATGCACAAGCGCAATGGCAATCTGTGCCTGCGCTCGAGTCGAAACGAGCGCATTTGCATAATGCGTAATGGGCGGCGAACGGCCGCGGTCGAGCGCTCCCCGCCCGGGACGAGTGATCGGGCTGGCGCGGAGTTGTTACGCGCGCATGCGTACGGGACGATTTAAAGACTTTTAATAACGAGCACGGGGCCGAGCGCGAAATAATTTGCCGTCGAACGTGATTGTGGGAATGGAGGTTTTTACGTGGGTACTTGCACTTATTTGCCATTCTTTGGGAATATCGATGATTCTGTTATTGAAATTGAAGATGACTGTACAATTGGTGATTCGGAATTAAGATGAAAATTAGCATAATTATGCTGCGATGTCAAGACAAGCTCATTGTTAACAGAGGGCACGTAACTATCTTAATAATTTATCGAGAATTTATATGGTTAAAGTACGACTGCAGCAGCCCGTGTAGAAATTTAGTGTGGAGTCTTTAGCGGATCCAGTTATATTTACCGAAATGTCATTGCGGTCTAGGCAGAAAACCTTAATATATTCCATTTAGTATGTACTTTTTAAGATTCTAGTAGGAATATCTAACTACATCCTTGTATGTAAGACTAGTCTTAATCAATACAAAATCTAGAGTATTCTATAAAAAATCTACTCGAAACATTTTTATTTGATTTCAAAATTTAAATACATACCGACTCACAAAGAACCGCGATAAGAAGTAGAATTAGAACGTAGAAAATTGACATATTAACAATATATTTAATAAAATCAAAAATTAATTTAATTCAATAATTACACATTTTCTTCTTTCTAACTAATAATATTATTCTTTTAATAGACGCATTTTAATCAGTAATTTATATACAAAAATATAAATAAACAAACTACTCCTTTTAACAAAATTGATCGAACCATCAAAAAAGACAGCGATTCTTTGTGAATTGCCAAATATCTATCTAATAAACTTGCTGAACATGAATTATTAATGTTAACTCAAATGCGCGAATGATTTAATCAATTGCGATGATGCTTCTTAATTCTAATATTTTATATCAAAGTTTATTAAGATATACTTAAATTAATAAACTCCATTTGCTTCTAATCGACATTAATTTAATAAATTTAAGCAATATAAGTTGTTGTTATACTCCATTAAAATAAAGTTGTTTAAACAGAATTGAAGTTCATACGTGCAATTATACTTTAATAAACTTTAATATAGAATTTTACGCTTGACTAGTATCATACGAATTCATTCAACATTTAATGTGTTTAAATAATTTTAATAACACATTTTCAACGTGTAAATTTAATGAACTGCGGGGAAAAAATCTTTTCTTAAAATTATCTAATTACACTATCTTAAATTAGTTGACAAAGTTACGATTATTAGTAGATAAAATTAGTAGACAAGAAATAAGTTTCACTGTGTTGGAAAGAAAAACAAAACACTAGTTTGCAGCTATAGAAATAATTTGACTTTATCCTTTTACACTTAAACTATTTTTCTAAGTAGTCACCTTGTATTTCAATAAATTTTTTGTATCTGTTTGACAGTTTAAACAAAACATTCGTAAAAATGGCGTACCCTGTTTTCGGATCCACGATTTCACGACTGTTTCGTCTTTTGCGCAAAATTTTACTGTAATCACGGTTCTCCGACCATATTGCATGCATTAAAGTTCGATGAATTTGACGGCATCATTTTCAAAATATGATCAATAGTCCATCCTGAATAATTTTTCCAACCGCTGGGATCGCATCGTCGGGAATTCCGCTTTTTCGGCGTTCTGCAGGCTTCTCAATGTGCTGAAAAAAGTATTATTGGCCACTAAAAACAATTTCAGTCTTGTCGGATGAACTTAAAATAAAACTATGATAAACCCAAGTCCGCTAGGTAGCCTCTGAGAGAAACGTCAAACTAGAGATACTTACTTTTTAAAAACCACTCGTAGATATTATTAAGATATCGACTGTGAATCTTACTTAGCAGTTAGATATTTCTAATTCTTTTTACTTGGAGAAACGTGAAACTTTTTATACAGCAAAATTTGTGATGAATTCGAGATGGCGATGAATAGTTTTTGAGATTTTCGGACAGTTCGAGGCACTTTACCAGAGTAATTTGTTCGCAAACTTTTTTATGTGAGATATTTAAAAAAAATAATGTCAAAGTCTCTACGAATGCTTCAAAATAGCTCTGTAACAAAGTTACATGAAGCATTTTTATTTAAAAAATGTATTCTCCAAATAAGCTAATATAATTAAAATGAAGATTTAAAACTAAAGTGCTTAAAATCAACTCCGTGTAATCATGATTGCAATCAAAACAGTTCGCAATCATAATTGACTTCTCTGCTCGGAGCAAGTACAAATATAAACAAAGCCTAAAATAATACTTGGTCGTATTTGCAGTATAAGTTACACAACTGTAAGACTGCATAGCCGAAAAAGGCGGACATGTGCATATCAGATTCCGACATCGGGACTTTGCATTGGAAATTCGCCGAACTCTCCGAGCCGTGGCGACATCAAATTAATTTCAGTTATAGCGCGAATCCCTTTGATCTCGGCTCTTTTATAATTCGAGCACGTTTCGAGAGCTCCGGCTCGGGAAGTGCAAAGGCGAGAATTGCGAGCGTTGCAAACATTTTCCCTGTTTTTGAGATTTGCAATGCGTTTTGTATTATTTACTTACGTAGAAAGCAATTTTCTCGCCTACATGGGTGGTACACTGACATGAGCAAAGCTGAAAGGACAAGCGATAAAATTAACGATTTATTAAATCTAAAATTTCACTTCGTTATTTTATCCAATACTCGTTTTTTTTTGTAGATCCAATAGGAATAATAGATAAAGAATATAACTATTGAGACTTATGGGAATTGCAAATATAAATAATAAGTTGTACTGAAAAGATTTTTACTCGTAAAGGTTCTCATGTATAATAATCTAGTCTCAAAGAAAAGCCTTGATTGATAATCAATTCCCCTCAATAGTGGAAAAAAAATGCACAATTAAGCAAGATTACAATTCTAATAATTCAAATAAATATCATTATTACAGGTCATAATAATAATCAGATTGTTAAATGATACACTTTCTAACAGAATTATCAAATAGAAACAAGCAAACAGTACTTCCATATCTGAATTTCATGAATCTTTCAAAAAAATAACATCTTTTGCAAAAATTCACCGGCTAGCTGTCAAATGAAATAACCGCTAAATACAATGTAATGAAATCAACTCCCATAACCAGAAAAACCCCCTTTTCTTTTTTTTTCCCGAGCCGTCTACCCTTAAATTATACCCTATAAGTACACTTCTTCCTTTGCGAAAGCAATACACCTCCTGCCCTGGAAAGGGAATGTGAAATAAAATGAAGTCTCGCGTGATTTACGTCTCGCTTATGCTTCTTCCGTTCGCCCACTTATATTCCGCCGCTCTCCCTATCTTTCTCAGGCTCTCTCTCTCTCTCTCTCTCTCTCTCTCGCTCCCGCTCTTGCTCGCTCGCCCTCTCGCGCGCCCAAGTTTGCATTACACGCGAGCCTGACACCTTTTTCTCATAGATAGCTAGTGAAAAAAGAGGCGCGAGCGAGCTATAATTCACGGTGAAAAAAGGAAGACGAAGTTCACCCTCGTACACCCCTTCTTCCGCCGTCTCTGTATATCTATGTATATTTATCTCTCTTTTTTTTTTTAGTGGAAAAATTTCGCGGAGACAGGATTATCGTCAAATGCGCGTAAACTATGCGCTTACATAACGAGTCGAACTTTCTTGACTACTGAAATTTCGAATTTATAATAGACGCAATAGATGAAAAGATTAAAAAATAAAACATTAATATCAAATGTGGAAACAGCATCGAGTATTTTGAAGAAAGATGGAAAATGAAAGAATATTATATAAATAATAATTGAATATAAGTAAAATGAACCATATTTAAAAAAATCAAGTATCTCTTACGATCTAGGATTTCCAATAGGGCGAAAATACATTTCGCCATTTAAACATCAAATTTATTCACGTAGATCAGAGTATATATTTAAATTCATTCAACTTCACGATCAACTATGAATTTGAAACGAGATTGAAGTAAGTGAAAAATAATCGCCCGTAAGTAAACAAAATTTATCATAATCTATCGCGATGAAGTGCATAACACAAGAAGATGCAATCGCGGCTGCCACGCACGCGAACCACTATTCCTATATGATGCTCCGATTAAAAAATTTCACGGAATAGTACAGCTATCGCGTGGACCTTGAATCGTAGAAGGATTAATAGGTTGGCTTAAGGCGCATTAATAGTAATAGTATGGCGGAATTGCTTAGTCTAGCTCTTTGCTTACAATTAACGCCACTTTATTCGATTATCGAATGTCGTTAAAAAAAAAATCATAATTTTCTCGGTAGTTATAAAGAATCGAAGAGTAGTGATATCGAAAAGTAGCGTATAAATTTAATGTCATTCAATGTTCAGCAAACAAAATAAACGTCTTAGTCAATAAAATAAAATATAAATGAAAATATTTCTAGTATGGACAATAGTTGATAATTTTTCATTCTCGTCGAAAATTCGATGATTCGTCTTTGATAACAATTCTGTAAAAATCAAATTTTATTCATACATATCGAGTTATTAAGTTTACAATTTTATTGTAAAAGCCAAACAATTTCTGTAGAATTATAAAAATATCACAGGAGAGAAAGCTATATGCAATTATAGAATGACATTCTAAATAAATTGAAGAACTGTACACTGCATAACATATTTCACAATATCAAAGTTTTACTCCGATTGCACGTTATTCTAAATAAATAAAAATTTTTTGAGAAAAAAAATCTGAAACTCATATATAAAATTCAAATTAAGCTTTCAAAAAAAAAAAAAGAAAAATTAAAATAAAAAAACAATCTTCGCTGACTCTGTAGCCTCCATCAATTATGAAAGCGTTAATTTAGTTATAGCCCGGAGCTCGAAAGTCGGAGGTAAATAAAAACATCGATGTACTATACCGATAACGTACCGACCGAGGCGGGGTGAATTCGCCTCAGCCATACAGCCCGGCAGATATTGAACGATAGAAAAAGAGAGATAGAGATAGACATAGAGAGAGAAAGAGAGAGGGGGGAGAGAGGGAGAGAGAAGTACAAGTGCCCTTGCACTGGCGGTTATTAAAGGCAAGCATTCGTTGAAAGGCTCGCGAGAGGTTTTGTTCAAACAATTTTCGAATGGACTGCGCGCGGCGCCACGAACGAAAAGTAAATTTATATTTGGCAATCGGCGCTCACGCCGGCAAACCTATCGGTAAATATGTGCTTTTCACTGCGTGCGGCCTCGAGAGAATTAGTCGCCAAAATTCTGAACTTAAAAAATAATATATATATATATATATATATATATATATATATGTATGTATATATATATATATATATATATAATTATTAATATATCAGAGTGCGGGTTCGTTTATATTTGATCGAGATTAAAAAAAGAATGGATTAAAATTGCACGATCAAATATTACTCCGTCGATAATAATAAAATTGTAGAGATGATATTAATTCTCTACGCAACTGTATAGTACTGTAATTTTTCATTTGGATCTTGTTATTGTTTATTAGACGATAATTACGTGTAGACACCACTTAGCCTATCAAATAGTGATAGGATTAAAGTATAGTAAAAAAAATCTCTCTAAATCTTACGTATAATCTTGTTTTGAACAATCAATGTTCACAAATGACTAGAAGGATTTAATTTTTTATTTCAATTTATTATAAAATCTATTGCTTATTTTACGATTTCTGGTGTTTCGTTGCATTCTCATCCTAGATGTATTTATCAACATCGTTATATCTGATTTTGAGCAAGAAACAAGCTATCCAAAATGAATCATATAAAGTTTCAGATCCTAAAGCACTTCCATTTTAATGATATAATACTTTTTACGGTAAAATAACATTTAATTCATAATTAAACTACATATAATATGTATGCTGAGAGATGTTTAAAATAAAACCTCTTTTTCTGTTTCGATTATATACATAACTTAACTTTTCTTCTTTCGCTGCCCACAATTGTCGTTTACTCACACTTTTTCTTGTCCGCTAGATCGCAGCGAAGAATTCCTTCTTGTACAAGTTTTTACTTCTGAAGGGATACGTTGTAATTCCAAAATGACCATGACTTCAATAAACTATTATTAAAAATTTTTTTCATTTTATAAGAGATCTTTAATTTAAAAAATCGTCATCTTGTAAGATAGCTTCATAATTTAATGATTACGTACAATTCCGATTGCAATCTCTGAAAAATTTTCAAATATACAAAGAATCATGTACCCTGGAATTTTTCAGAGCTTACAAATAATCTATTGATTTAAAACTGCTTTCTTGTAATTCGGAGTATGTTCAAAATTCCGACTTAAATTGATTGCAATATCAATAATCCTAACGCTCTGAAGGAAAAAAATGATGAAGTCTGATCTACCATCAAATAAAACTAATCATAATATGCAACAAAATTTCTTCCATATCCAATTTTCCCTTATTACTTTCAGAAATTTCCCACAGAGTATGAAATCGATGTTATCTGCTCATTTCTTTGCAAGTTCCATTGCACACTTTTGGCTATTTTCTCGGTGGGAAATAAATTTCTAAAATCCGCTGTGGGGAGATCTGATCACAGCAACTCCTTCAGATGGCTGATTCCGAAGATTTTTTTCTACCCTCCCCCCCTCCCAACAAAAACTAAGAAAATGGACGGGAAAATGCGTCGATTATCGTCATGCAGTACCACACCGTCACAATCCCAAGCCGAATCTACTGAATCTCCTCCCTACTGCAAAATCGAGAAGTCACCCCCTCGCACTCTCTCAATCGAGGCCTATATATATATGCACAAACTCAAACTTTGCCTGCACACATACGCGCGCGCGCGCACACACACACACACACACACACACACACACACACACACACACACATATCTAGGTACTCGTCTGCACGCGCGAGTGCCCGCCGACGAGGAGATGCCATACCCCGCGAGACGAACGCGCACTCGCGCACTCTCTCTTTTTCTCTCTCTCTCTCTCTCTCTTCCTCTCTCTCGCTCTTTCTCTCTCCCTTTCCTTTCTCTCTTTCTCTCTCCTCGCCCGGAAACGTTATTGGGTTAGTTGATCGAGTGCCGGGTCTGGAGCATCGCCAAACTAGTTTTCGGAGAAGGAGGCGGTCGAGGTGGGCCGAGCCGCTCCCGCCACAGCTACCGCCGCCTCCGGAGCTAGAGGTGGGAGAGAGAGTAGTTGTGGCCTGAGGATGAGATCGTGCATCATATATTTCTGACGATTAATTCCCTTATCCGAGAGAGCCGACTGGATCTTTACCGAGCAGCAGCTAACTACGTCGGCGAGGGGGGTTCGGGGAGCAAAATCAATTTCCTCGTTTATTGGACGGATACGTACAAGTCTTCAGTCCCCTGGTGTATGTGTATATCTGTGCGCGTAGATTGGAGAATGTTTGTATATGTGTGTCATGTAAGATGTGAAGAGAGGCGATGTGAGGGGAGAAGACGATAAGAAACTTTTAAACACATGCCTTTCTTTCTTTTTCGACATTTTGAATAGTATAGAAATATAAGATTTAACATTCTATCTTTGCTAGATACTTTCGATTAATTTAAGCATTTTAAAGAAGATAACGAAACAAGTGTTTATTTTGTTTTTCTCATTTTTCCACATAGACTTTGGCATAGACAACGAACATCTCTCCAGTTTTTGTAAGCTCTCGGAAATATAAAATTAATGTAGTCTTTCAATATAAGAATTTGTATTGGCGTTTCATTTGACTCACGCAAGAGCCTCACACAAGAAGTCACTCGAAGCGAAATCTGGCGAATACAGTGGCTATTCCAGCAAGTCAAACTACAATTTCGAAATCTTATCCATTGAAACGGCGTACGCTTATACACGTGGAGAATAAGAATGAATTTTGTTTTTCTCAAAATGAGGGCCATTTTCTTTCTGTTTCTCTGTTAACTAATTTATAAATGACGAATAAATTCTACACAGAGATCGTGTGTGCCTTTTTCGAATAACTAATAAAGATCGCAAGTACCATGTACATCTTATAATACAGCAATTATAAACTTTCGAGCTAACTTGACCATCCTTGTGATCATTGGGTCCACTTCTTTTTGTTCCTTGGTCTAGGACGTATAGTGTTAAAAGCACAAAATCGTCTTGGACACAATGCATGCTCTCAGCTAGCCTTATTTTTTTTCATTCTCAATTTCTAATGCATATGTAGAATGGTGAACAGTTGTCAACGAATCTTGGATGTTATCAATTAGTTCCGCGTTACTAACATCTACGGGATATCCTGATGCATTCAAATCATTTTTAAAATTATAAACTACTGCGAATACAGATGCAGAGGCACTGAACGCAACTTTTATTTCTTTTTCTATAAACAGTCGACTGACTGACTTATAGGTGGAAATCAGTTCATTTTACTTTCACAGTCCAACTGGAAATCTTATATCTGGGCTATCTTAATAGTACACCGCTTGGCGATGTCGTTTACTTATAAAAAACATTTAGTGCAGAGTATAATAATTTCACTATTATTTATATGTTTGGATAAAATATTTAAACTCGTGATCCATGCAACTAAATAATAATTTTTACACTTTTTGATTCCACCTGGATGTGCAGCATTTTTAGAATATAATCGAATAATTCCTGCGTCATTGTGAAAGGCCATTTTTTCTTCACACGTCGATTTTAACAAAATCCAATTACATTACAGTACAAAATATAAAACTTACAGAAAACATATTGTTGGTTAATCAACTAATAGAGTCTATCTTTAGAGCGAAACTTGAAGGCTACTATTTTACACGAATATCTGAACGTCAGTCATCTTGACGATCTAATGATCATCCGCTCAATTTTCACATTTCCATATTCTAACTGTTCGGATCGCTTTATCATTTTTAGTGATCGTTTAAAACAACAATATCATTTCAGTCGAATTGATTATAAATAAATCCCAACTAAACTATCGCGACGACCTGATCATTTGTCTTTTATCATACATATAATAATTATTTTATCGATGCCTTCGTTAAAACGACGCCGAGATGAATTATCATTTAACAAACTTTTCCCGCAATTCACGATAGAAGTGGACCATTCAAATTAATTAACGGCACAATGGGGGAAACTGGTTCTTCGCAGGGGTAGTATGCGCGAGAGAGAGCAAAAAGTTTAGACATACATTCGGAGGAGCAATATCTTAGTCCGACCCCTCCCCCCTTTACCCGTGCTCTTTTCTCTTCCCATTTATTACGCGCGCGCCGCCACCTCTTAATGGCACAAGCGACGGCTCGGCTCTTGCATTGTGATGCTGCGCGGCTCGTATACTATACAGAAGTCCGTCTCAGCTGTTATATATATAGGGAAACGCGCGAGGCGCGCATCCGTCAGGGCGCATTACGAGCGCTAGTCCTCATTGTCTTTCTCTATATTAATAGTGTGGCTCCGCGGCGACGGCAAAGACGACGACGACTTTCTATATGGGGAAGAGCCGACCGCGTCTTGAAACTCTGTTATAGGGCGCATGCAATTCGTGAGACCTGGCCAGAAGGAAAAAAAAATTATGTATATTTGTACGCTTTGATCTAATCATGCAGGATACAGAATTCCGAGCTAAAACTATTCTAATATAGAACGAGCAGAGAATAAGTTCTTAGTAATTATTCTATGAAATTTCGTTTTTATTCCATAGCTTTAATTCTATGCTTGTTGCTGGCAGAAAATAGTCTATTCAAATTCTTTGTTTTCTAAAGTATATAATTTGGTTTACTTTTTTCAAACAATCATCCATTTTGACAATGTCATATCGGGTAATAACAAATTGAAATTTTACAAACAAATCTGCTTATTTTATATGAAAAAGGTTAAGAGATATTTACGTTAAGATGTATACGTATTGTAAGAAAAAACTGTTCTGTGCATCGATTTTAAAAATTAATATTTATAAATGTAGGATATTAAGATTAAAATAAAAAGATAATTACTGAAATCGTTCGTTCAATACCGAAGAGAAGCTAGTTGTAAGTAGGGTACTTTGCGTTGGAGAAGAAGAAACATTTCATTGTTCCAGCCATGAAGTATTATTATAATATCGATCCGTGATACTAGAACACCGCTTTAAGTAGCTGCGAGCCTCCTGTAAAAATAATACTCGAAAATAAATCTTGAAATATCAGATTT
This sequence comes from Sycobia sp. Sy_11, assembly GCA_018907035.1. Taxonomy (NCBI): domain Eukaryota; kingdom Metazoa; phylum Arthropoda; class Insecta; order Hymenoptera; family Epichrysomallidae; genus Sycobia; species Sycobia sp. Sy_11. The sequence goes on from JACCIC010000001.1 coordinate 396,847, forward strand.
CTTGCAAATATTTTTTGAGACTAATAAATCCATTAGTACTTAAAGATACTTCATTCAAAGATTTTTTCATGTTTCTGTTTCAGTTTCTTTCTGCTTTATTTTTACCTCACATACACCACACTCCGATTTTATAGTAATTGAAGATTCTTTTCAATTAAATTTATTGTTAAATCTCAGGATCGCTAGATGAATATCTTAGGTTAATAACAGATTTTTTCTACTAGTCGAGAACAACTTAGGGTTCTATATTACCCTTAGAAAAAATTTGACAAACGTCCTCTATGTTGGGAGCTTCCAATTATTATTCTCTGATATAAATACTACTGCAAATATTATTTTTCTTTCAAAAAAATTTTTTTTAACTATCTGAAAAAAGTTAAATTTAACATATGCTGTATTTAATATGAGCAAATTACTGATGCTATCAGAGTTACAGTATCTCAATGCAAAAAAGTTGGTGGAAGGAAACATCTTAAAGTGAATAAACATTTTGAAGCTAATGGCACTAGTATTGAGATCTACCAGTAACTCAACTAACTTCACTCATTGCAGTGATATAGTGAAAAAAATTATACTATAGAAGTTATTTCAATGAAATCGGGAGTTTTTTAATGTATTATACATGCTCTTTACAAGGATATGAATTTCTTCGAAAATATTGTACTCATTTTGCTCTTTAATGTTTTGCGTAAGAATATAATAATTATAGATCTATTTCCATTATCATCTCAAACAATCTCGACCTTTTGTTTGGTTTAGAGTGGATGTTTCCAATTAGCAGGATTTAAAGAACGGTCGTCAAAATTCTTACAATTGCATTTGGAAATTTCAATAATGTGTTCTTTAGCCATTGCTAAAGAAATATTATAATGTTATTGACGTTTGATTTGTTGTATTCTGTACCATATATAATAACTGTTATTTATGAAATACTAAAAGGGATAAGTTACTTTCACTGAAGCTTCTTCTCACTCGGTATAGAAGTTTCTCTTTTTTTCACATTGCTTAGAATTTTATATGAAAAACAATATATGATGATTTTATTGTTTCTAATTTTGTATTGTTCATATCTCTTTTAATTATAGACTATATGCTTTTTCAGAATCATTTATATCAGTAAGTGATGGCATTCCAACAAATGGTATAGTTTAAAATGTATTTATTTTTAATATCTCGAAGTTGTCGATTGATTGAAACTGACCATAGTAACACCCTTCTGCGAATCAAAAATAGTCGATTACATTGGTGGCAATGTCAAGGTATTCACAAAATTCCACATTTCTTCATAATTCTTCAGAATTCATAATGTGACATTGAATTTACAAAACTCCCCTGAAAAATCCAATAAATTATTATTACGCAGCAATATATCATATTATAAATAATTCTACGTATGTGTACATACAACCAATTTTCCAACATCCAAATTCTGCAAAAATGATAAACTGTGGGCCGTAGCCGGGCTTTGTCAGCCCACGATTTTCGCCACAATATAGAATTGGGACGCGACCAAACTTAAAAACCACCATCGCGCCCTTCCCCCGTTGGAATAAAAATTCATCGTTGGGGCGCGGGGAGGGGTGTAAGGGAGAAGGTGGAGGCTTGCTCATTAAAAAGGCATATCACGGCCAGCGTGGCGCGGGTCATGGATGGGGAGGGAGGGAGGGGGGTGGGCAAAAAGGAATCCACGCGCGCGCGCGCGCGCGCGAGCAAGAAAACACTCGGTCGTTGCGTACAGCGGCGGAGGCAGAAAAAGAGCGCGGGGCGGAGGGATGGGGAGTGGCGGGGGAAGGGTAGCTCTCGCGAGTACTGCGAGCCCGAAACGAAGAACGTCAGACCTTTTAGACGCGCCAGACTCTTGCCGACTCGTTCCACCTCTCGCTCTTACATTCCGCCCCTCCAGCCCGCCCCTCTGGCTTACCTTTTTTACTCTAATCCTCTGCCTCTGTCTCTTTTTCAGTCCACCTGCCCTCTCTCCGCTGTCTCCTTCTTCGCTTGTTATCTCTTAATCTCTTTCTTTCTCCTCCCTTACCTCCCTCCCTACTTTCCATTCTCCTTCTCCTACCTAGTACTTGACTTTTTACTGCTCTTTCTCTTCTCCCTTTCACTTTATGGATTTCATCTAATATCTTACTGTCGTTTTTACCCCCGACTCTCATTTTTTACTTCTCCTACACTTCCCCGCTTTTTTCCATTCTAGCAGTACTTTTTAGTTGTGAGCCTTTTTCTTTTTTTATTCATTATATTTTATTTCTGTTCATTAAAACAATTTTCAAGTTAATGATCATTATCAAGTGCAGCAAACAAACTTTACTCTGGGTCTGCTTTCGTAAAATAATTTGCATCATACCTATCTCATAAAAGACAAAATAAATTATGTATTAAAAATATTTTATTTATTCATATAATCAACTATATGGACGAAGATCCTTTTCGAATCGAATTTTAATGAGAGTAAGTGCAGCATCAATCGTATAAATAATACATTTACTAAAAATAGTACTTTGATATTATTTTATTTATATCAATTAATGAAAATTAGAATAGTTTAAAGTGATTATGATACAACCGTTATCAGTTACTAAAACGTATTGTCAAAATAATGCTAACTATAAACCTAATTTTTGCAGTTTAATAAATTATAAAATACGTTAGCTATGTAAAATATGAAACTAAGATGGACTAGAAACACCAAAGTGGATTGAACAAAAATGTCAAAAATCTGCTCGAAATTTAATTAAGAAGATTTTACTGTTACGTATGCTTCTTACATTAATTATATTGAATTACTGCAAAATGAAAAATGTGTTGTCGAAGTGTAAAATAAATAAATTATAAATTTAAAATGAAAACTAACATATTTTCATTTCATGTTTTTAAGCAATTCAGCAATTGCTCATCCAATACCAGTATATTTCCATTTATATAGAATCTCTATTTGTAAATTGGGATTTCCGTGTGACTCTCTCGCAAAAAATATCTTAGTTAATGCAAAAGACTTATCAAACTTTTATAATATTACGTATATGCATTTCATAGGTGTATTGATGAGTTATATATTGAAGAACATATTTTAAAATTCTGAACAAATTCATTTCGACCGATATCGATGTATATATTCAGTATGACTTAATTTATACATCCATCATAAATTCAGATAAAAATTCGTTCATTTTGCATTCGCTTGGCCGTTTTGGATACAAAATCAAATAATCGAATGGTCAATGCTAGTCGCCAAAATCCAGGAATTGTTTAGAGATAACTTGCTTACCATTAGAAATGCTTTGATGCTAGTGAATATTATATCGGTCCGGCATGTCACATTCGTCGTAGTCGATAAATTGGCACACCGAATGCTTATATTGAAGAGTAAATTAGAAGAGTAATTGTTTAACAACAATGTACTTTCTAACAATTAAATACTATAGGAATATGATCCAATACGTCATGTCGATTTAAAACGTTGTATACGAAAATGCGATTAGAATAGTAATAAAGGGATCGAATTCACATTCTCTAAAATTCTAATATTATCATAATCCGACTTTATCGTGGACATACGGTTTTAGCCAGAATTAATTCTGACCCACCAAGGTTTTGAAAATATTTTGATTTCTTAATAAACGAAATGTTTAATAATCTTCATAGATACAAAGAAGACTGGATTTGTAACTATATAATTGTGCAGGAAGTTTGCATAGATTTTAAATGGCTTTAAGTGTCATTCGATTCGAAAAAACATCTACACTGCTGATACGCAAGATCTAAATAGCTTTCAGCATACGTTCATTATTTTTCTCTTACCTCTCTTTCCTTTTCCTATACTCTGTTTTTTTTATTGCGGCTTATACTTGTAAATGTTTACAATCTTAGACTTATATTAAGAAATGATTACACGTAATTTTCCTAGAGTATAGAATTAATGCAAAACAATTATTTTTGTTCAATACTAAATCGTATAAAATTTACTTTGATCCCGTTATTAATGAAATGAAATTGTGAGACAACACTAACGTCTACCTATGATTACATGGTAAATCTGACAATTATTCTACTCCGTTCGCTTTACTATGAAGCAAAGCTTCAAATTTATCCTCAACATCTGCACAGGTATTTATAATTATTTAGATGATAGATCAATGTATAAGTCCACACTATACGCATAGCGTTAGTAGGAGTTAGTAAGGACCTTTGCAGACCCGGCATCATTGACGAAGCTCGCTATTTTGCGAAAAAAAGTTGGAAAATAACATAACCATCGCGGGTATGTATGTGGCGGAGCGCGGCAAGTGAACGGCACACACGTAACACGCACGGGAAAAGAGCCGGAAAGGGGGAGAGAAGTTATATTGAGTGGAGCGACAGGCGCGAAGCACGTACGTCCGCCTCTCTTGCTCTCTCTCTCTCTCTCTCTCTCTCTCTCTCTCTCTCTCTCTCTCTCTCTCTTGCTCTCTCTCTCTACCTCTTCCTCTCTTCTCCCATCGTATAGTCGTCGCTCCCGTGCATATATAGGCGCTGGCGCGCGAGGAGATCGCCGACGGCAAAAAGGGGGTCAGAGAGATAGAAGAAGGCTGGAATAGAGAAAGACAGAGGGGTTGAGAGAAAGAGGGACAGGGAAAAAGAGCAATACTCACCGAGAGGGAGGGGGGGTGAAACGCACGCACGGCTGGCCGCGAATAAATGATTCAGAGTTTTGAAAATATGGAAAGCGCGCGGGACTGGAGGTAGGGAGGGAGTCAGGGAGGGAAAGTGAGAGAGAAAAGGGGATGGGTGGGCTTCGGGATGCTGCTGCGCCTGTTATATGTATCGCGTGCGGGTGTTTGAGGTGGGGAGGCAGGGAGGGTTTACGGTATTGAGCACACATAGGTTATTGATCTGCACGCGCAGTTTGCGTGTCTGCTTTCAATATATATATATATATATATATATATATATATATATATATATATATATATATATATATATATATCGCCCAGTGTCTACCATTTGCTCGTCATTAGCGAATCCCCCCCCCCACCTCACGCTCTGGATGATTCATTTTTTCCTTTCGTGGGTGTACGATGAACGCGTGGTACGGAAAATCCCGAAATGTCCAAAGATTGTAGATAATTTATTTAGCGACAATTAAATCATGACTATTGCAGAGAAAAGTGGTAGAAATTGTAATACATATTGATTAAATTATACTCGAAATGATCATCAGCTACTTTCAAATATATATATAGATATTGATTTTTTTTATGTATTTGAACATAATATTTATGTAATTTATAGCAACAATGATCATATAAATAAAACCTAAACGATACCGGTGAAAATTTAAATTATTTTAGTAGCAGATGTTACAACATTTTTTTTATATATTTAACTTATAATCTAATTTAATTTCAATTTATTTTTAGTTGTAAGTTTTATTTCAGATTCTTCTGGCGTTCGGCATCATAAACAAGAGATGTTACTATAGTGAGTACAGCTTAATGTCAATCTATAAATAAATATATAAGTGCAATAATTAAAATAATAACAATTAACAAAAATTTTTTGATAAGTTGGTATAATTACCAAAACAAAAATATTGCAAAGCAATAACGAGATGATTACTGTTGAACTCTATCATAAAATCCAAAAACTAGTTCGACATGTCAAAGAATTTGATCATTGAGAATATTTTGTTAACAATAATTGTCTAGTCACAAATTAATTCCTAATAGGCCTCTCATTAATATGGAATGGGAATCGTCTATGTAAACCTAAGCCGAATTATGTCGACTGCATTGAATACAAATGAGTTGAACATCAATAGTAGTGTGATTTACCCAAGGGACTTTTAAACTCTATTTTGAGAATAGTAACACACACACACACACACACACGCGCACACACACACGCACACACACAAAGGTAAACTGATTTAGAATTTATGGTAGATAAAACTGATAGGACTGATTAACCCTAATTCGAATGAATTAACCGATTTCTAATTGCTGTTATTAATTGCTTGTGATGCATAGAAAAATGAATCATTGTTCTTGTATGATGATGTTCTTGTATGCTATCTTGAGACCTTTTATTAAAAATTTAAAAAAATATATTAAATTATGGACGTAATTTTTAGTCGATCCTTTTGGCATAATCATTTACAGTATCAGATATTTAAAACTGTAAAATTCAAGATAGACGATCTGAATATAGAAACGAGACTTACGATGGCTCGATCGTCTAGAGCGTAAGGACTAGTAACTTGGTGATCCGAGTTCAAATCCCGGTCTCAGCCGATTGACACAAGCACCGCTGTAGTAATTTACATGTGCTTTGTTTACAAACACATCCTAGACCTTCGTCGCTGATTAGCACCAATATTTGGAAGCATAAATACAGCGACGTTAAATAACATTAAAAAAAATTCTTGTATTTAAAAATTCTTGGTTTATTAGATATATAAAAAAGCAATAATTTATTGTGACAGTACAATTTTGATTTTTATGAAAGGACTTTCTGGCCTTGCTTATAAAGGAGCCATGCGCTTCCTCGTTCACAAAAAATAGATAAATCTTAAGAGCGCATCTTACAGTCCATTATACTCAGTATTCAAATACTAGAAGAGATTACCGATTAAGGTATTAGTGTTTAGGCTAGATCTTTATAAATCACTACATATTTTAATATCTCAATATCTTACGTTCTAGTATTAAACTAATTGTTCGAAGTTCGATGGTACTAAGAATTCTGTCGGTAATCGAAAATACATTTCGGTTTGTAGAATCAATGAATCTGACAAATGTCTATCATCAACCATTGATATTCTCATTACTTGGTCTATCAACTCGTTTCAAAAAAGTCGAAGAAAATCGGATAGTCTAAGAAAGGATGATTATGCTATATTGTGTTATAAGATATTTGGAAGTACTGAAATATTAGTTGAAGCAAGAATGACATATCGCTTTGACTTATTTAGAATACGATTTTATGTGTTCTCGGTCTATGAACACGATTACGTGCTGATTACAATACGATGACATTATTTTTATATCTATTTTCGAGATGCAAGATATTTTAACAAACTTTTTGAATAATATTTTCAGATCTGAGTTATTATAACTTATGTGCGATGTTACAAATGCCACAATATGTTTAAAATAATAATAATGTAAAAACCAGTTTTCTAGGTAACATCTGCCTTGTTATCGTCCTATTCAATCTAGAGCAGCACAAAAAGGAAACCAAAATTTTGAATTAGGCTATCCTGTGTAAAAACTGATGTTTTCTGGCCTTAAGTGTAAATATATAATGACAATCAGAAGCTCTGATGTATTGATGTTAATTTTAGTTATAATTTTTGTTCGTATTTTTTATCCAATAGCCCCATATCAATAATCTGAAATACACTAGCACGAAAAGACAGCAAGAATATCAATACCATGAATAACGTATTGAACTGATATATATATATATATATATATATTTATATATATATATATATATATATATATATATATATATATATATATATATAAGAGGAAATAGTAGTCAGTCCAGTCTCTGCATTCTCTACACATCTAGTTATAAAAGATAATATGTAACTATAGATAATATATAAATTTTTAACTAACCAATACGATACAAGAATAATTATTATTATACGCCAATGCCGAATAAAGATGTTCATCAAATACAGCCGAGTGAAATCTTCTTCCACAAATCAATGGCGGTTCCTTGTAATTTTCCGGCTAAAACTGTTCGTACGGCCGGGCCAACGCGACGCAGCCCAAAATATATGGCCAGAAATTATAAGAGCCATAACCCCGAAAGTCTTTCCGGCAATTAATCACGAAAAATTTTCCCCGCGCTTTTGCTTCTCCTTTGGCCCGAGAGAACTAATCGAGCCCAACACATACACACACACACACGCGCACACGCACACGTCCACGCGCAGATACATACACTCGGAATCGCGAGAGCGAGTTTCATAGCGAGCGACGGGGCTTACGATAGAATGGGTCGAGGGTGCGGACTTGCTGTTGGTAAGAAAATTAATTCCAGGAAACGAAAACGTTTTGTCTTCTAAACACGGAACAGTCACGAAAGCCGGGCGTCGATCAAAACCTCGCAGTGGCTATCCGTATATGATGTGTGCATAATATTTCGAGAGCGGGCGAGCGAGCGAGAGGTGTGAAAGAGGAGCCTATGCCGAGTAATTGATTCGCGCCCTTCGAAATTCTTATAATACAGGGGGAATGTTTTATACCCCCTACCTCGAAGAAGTATAATAGGCTAGTAACATGCTATATTACATTAAAGAGTATTTTTTTGTTATTACCGCAAGCACGAGTCTGAGCTTCAGTTATAAGGAAATTGTTTTTTTTTTTATTTTCATTCCTTCTTTTCGGTATTTTGTTGTTCGTTTCACGTGAATTCATAAATTTTTACATTAAAAAAGCGAATGTATTACTCGGAATGTAAGGTAAACAACAAATAATAATGAGCTAATGTGTTTAGCGAAGCGTAAACAACATTTTTTTCCCTACGGATTCCGGTAGATCGCGAAAGGATCTTAGGATTTTCTCATCCGTAAACGAAGTAGAGATAAAACAAAAATAGAGAGAAGAAAAAGGAAAAAATGTAGAGGGCGATACTGACTGATGAAGCTGACTGAAGCAAATTACAATAATATAAACTACAAACGACAAGTAGGTAGTCCGTCAGAACGTTTCTAATGCAACAAGTTATTGAGACTGATCTGTAATAGTCAGGACAGCTTTTAAAGTTATTCCGATCATGAGCGAAGTATAATACATACATTCGAATGCCAATACAGTTATTTATCCATCCATTAATGTTAATGAAACTTTTTCTTCGATAATAAATAAGTAACAATCATACACTAGACTAATTATATAAAATACTACCTAATATATAAATTTATAAAATACAATATTCATATTCTATGACAGATTTTGAAAAATGATAAGCTCAACTGAAAGTTTACCATGTAACAATGCTACTTGAAATTTTCAATTATAGTCCTCTTTCACAAAAGTATGAGTTATAGAATTTTTTTTCACGATAACATTGCAAAAATTGCAGTGGTATTATTTCAGCATCTGAATTTGATATAGTGTCTGCTCTCACAGGACGATACGTAAGGGAAACCAAGAGGAACCATCTTTTTTCTTCGTGAAGGGGAGCACGCGTAAAGTGCACGCTCACCGCCCGACGAAAATCTGATTCTTTTCTTGCGGGCGCAGTCAAACAAATCAAGCTCAACTGGCTAGACATGTCATAGGCTACGCATAAACAACTTTCGGACCAGGCAAAAAAAAATCTGGCAATTAGGTACGGCGACGACCGGCAAAACCATGGGCTCGGATTCAAAGAGGATCGGTGGGGACGGGTAAAAAAATTGCAAACAACTCGTTACCCCTGCTTCGACTTCTCCATCCGGCGGATGGGAGGAAGGAGGGATCGGGTGGTGTGGGGCAGATATCGACGCAAAGGGCGCATTTGTCGAGCCGGCCACCCGATGCGCGACATTCGTCTCTGTCGCTGGGCGGCCCCGTGATTTACGTGGGCGCAAGTGCCTCGGATCCGGTCGACTCGCTGCATTATATGACGGATCGCGCGGCGACCAGTTTCAAGCGACGGAGCTTGGAGGAGGATTCGCCGAGTGGCCGATGTAGAGTACAGCGGTCGATTATACAGCTGCCTTATATTGCATGTAGATGCCAGGGTTAGGACGCAGAAGGGGTTCGAGATTCAGAAAGACGAAGATCTAGCAGCGCGGTATATAGATGTCAGGGATCTCGATATATCTGAATTTTGTAGTGCTGAGAAATAATCGTGGCAGGTAAAATTTATATAATTTATATGCCTTCTTCATAGGGCGTCGTTTCACTTGCTTTATTGTTTGCGGATTCGTGAATAAAATGTAAAATATTAAACTGTCATAATATCGAATTCTGTATCGATCTACGATCGAGGAGTAGTAATTGATCGTCGGTAGAGAGAAATTGACGAATATTTTATTTATTTACACAGAAATATATATTTATAGAGAGAATGTTTATTTCTAGCAATATATTTATACTGTACTTATTTTTTTCTCAAACTACCAATTTACTGGTCATCAACATTCCAAGTAATTTAATAAATTAGAGAATTAACAAGTGGATCGCGATTTAAAAATAATATGTATAACTTTAATGCACGTTTCTCAGATATTAATGAAAATAGAATTAACGTGGATTTCGTTTTAAATAATTAACGTTAATAAAAATTTATTCAATCGTTTTAAAATTATATAATAAAACTATTCAGAAGACAATTCTATTTTGATAGACCGAAATTATTTGTTCTAAACTTTTATCTGTAATAAGAAATAAAAAAATTCTACACCTATACTTAACATAAAATTATAATTAAAAATAAAGATTACTGTGACCAAAAGCCGCTTATACAAATTACTTATATAATTATCTTATAAGAACGATAAAAATATTTATTAATTTCATTCAGAACAGACGACATAAGTACAATTTTTAATTCTAATTTAATTATCACGATCCAGAATTTTTCCAAAATCGTACATTACTTCTAAATCTTGATTGACATTTGACAGCTGCTTTTGTTAAGCAGTGTAAATGAAAGTGCATTGATCGATCGGAAAGTGTACCCATATATTTTCCATGAAACACATAAAGTTTTTGCAATTCCCAACGCATATTACATAGAATCTAGTGATTTATTAAACTTATTTAAAAAATTATATTTGATTGCTAATTGATTATTTTATCCATGAGATTTGCGAATTAAAGGCTAAAACTAATTTATATCGAATATTTTTAATTGCAGAACGAGAGTGGGGTTATAAGTATAGTAGTGAATTCGCTAAATAAATCGATGCAAGAATTCGCTACGGTTTCGCCTGTACAGCGCTATACGCTCCATAAGCTATATTCCAGATAGAAAAAGCTTTTCACGTAAGTTTTTGATCTATGCTAACAAACGCAGCACCCATCTAACTACAGAACTTCTCCATAATCAAATGTTCATGTAAAAGATTGTGTACGCGATCTGTTATCATCCTGGTAATCTCAGCTATCTCACTGACCTATAATCTACACTTCTCTAACAGCATTTTGTAAATTTTTTCAATTCTTTGTAGAGTTATGACCTCAGCGGAACGTATTGAAAGTAATTCACTGGATGGAGCGGAATTTGTCATTGTAAAATTTAGTTCTTCTTTTATTTCAAGTCCCATTAGTTCTTTTAAATAAAATTATTTGATGACCGCTCGATTTTCTGCGTTTTCCATTTAAGCGTATAAACTAGAGGTGTCGTATTCAGTAGGATCTTAAATGTATATTAATAGAGCAATCGTACTGAAAAGTCATGCATAAGTTCACGAGATCTACTACTACTATAAATTACAAACCAGAAAATAGTCCTGCCAACACCATTTCTAGGTCTGTTCGGAAGCTTTTCACGCGACCCTCGTATAAAATACTCAAATTTCACATTCCCAAAAAAACAATAATGAATCATTAAAAAGAACGAACAATAAATAGAAAGCGAAACTTTTAAGTAACAATATAGACAAAAGTTTTGATCTCTTATGAAAATTTTTAGTAAAATTCAAACAAAGCATTAAGAAATTATGAACTAGATGGCGCTTTTCAGGTGTTATAAAGGATTCTAAGAGGGTGTAGAGATATTATGAACCACGAGCTTTTAATCACAGAATCAGACACAAGGAAGTTGTGGCCATTCAAGGTCTTGCATTCAACTTTCAACCAATCACGGGGATAAATAATTTCATAATAGGAAAGTGGTTAGAATCCTACTATAAACTGTAGGTCCACTTAAAAATTGACATGCTTTATCAATTAGGAATACAGAAGCAATAATAAAACTGAAAGGGAATGGGACATGATAGGGAACTATTTATTGTTTTCAACATATCGACTCGTCGATCTGTCGAATGTCATTGTTAGAATTTTTGTTATGTTTTTCTTACAATGATTAGCACGAGTTCGTCAAAACTGTAGACGTACAATTAAAGTTCTGGTGGAAGTTTCCTATCGCTCATTTTCAAAAACTGAAAAAGGAAAGGTGATCAAAATGTATCAAGACCAAGGAAATCTGCATCAAAGCAGAAAACGTGAGTTTAAAAGAGGAAATATTTTTTTCCTGTAGATCGTTTTTCTTTACTCTCCAAATTTTAATTGATAGGTTAGAATTTCTTATATTACAATATCGCTGTTAGTACTATTATTCAACATATGATTTTTCAGGTAAGTTTGATGCAACGTCGATATTTGGTATGTCGATATTATACATTCAGCGTATGTCTGACAACCATGTTTATCACGTTAACACATTGACGTAAATGACGCATACATACGTTATCTTTGAGGACTTTCAAATATAAACGACGTCTGTCGATATCTATAATATTAGTATTTTAAAAAATAATTTAAATATATTTAATATGAGACATTTTTAGAACTGCCCTAAGGGTATGTTTAAGGACTGAACTTAATGGGATATGGGTAGATAAGTTGATGGAGAAGGCAGTCAGGCACCCTTTGATGATTATTATTTTTTTTTCAGGATAGTTGTAGTCATAGAAATTTGATATTTCGGATTCGACGGGACTGATGATAAACGATGATTTTTTGAAGAGCACTGTAAAAATGACGGAGGGATTTGTTAGATAGCTTATTACATCTAGATCTTCAACAATATTACACCAAATTAGAAAAAATATGATAACCTATTTTCTTAACCCTATATATCTATGAATCAAAATTTATTGTTTATTGAATAAAAATCTCAAATTTCGATTCCCAAGCAATAATCATTCGATTTGAATCAAAAATTAAATTTATCCGAAGCTATTATCCTGTTTGAATGGTAATCAAGTCTTTTTGTTTTCCAATGCATATTTCGTATCTACTGTGAATATTTTGCATTTGCATCGTATTCAAATTCAAAGATAGTTTACAATTATTGGAATATTAGATTCCAAAATACAGAGTTGTGTCTCTTATTTGCACAGTCGTTGTGACTATTCAAACACCTTTGAATGAGATCCTCTATCGATAAATTTTCGTTAATGGGAAGATGTTCTTGCAAACTTTCAAGTAGTTTATACGCGCTTCGAGATGAGCGAGGTTCAGAGCCTTGTAAGTTACTATTACGGGACTTTAAATTTCGCATAAAAAGTTGTCGAGGACACTTTTAAAATTTTAAACTAATTTTCTTTTTATTTTAATTATCCATTTATCGATAAGTCTACGTGTATTTTCTTCCTTAGAAAAATAGAACTATATTGATAATCGTTATTTTGTGTAATATGACAATATGTATTTAGATACTTTAGATTGCACCTATTATTTATTAAATTGAAGTACAGAAGTTAAACGTCAGCCTGTGCTAACTGAGAGAAAATTTAAATGCTTCAGAAATGAATCTTGAAAGTGATAGTGATAAACAAATACATTTAAAAGTATTTCATTATTATATCTGCAAGCGTAAATATGTGAGGTAAGTACCGAAATAACTAAGCATTTGAAAGACATTATTTCTAACAATGAAAATTAATAATAAAAGTTTTTATAAAGTGTAAATATATTGTGATTATATAAATAAAAGGACCGTTGAACTCACCAAGTGCACAGCGATAGAGACAGAGTGATAAATTCTTTTTATAGAATATACAAAATAGATTTCTTTTCCTCTCCTGTCTTTATTTATTTCAACATTTAAACTATTTTTGATTGTATTAAGGGATATATGTCCACTATAATAGATGATCTAACAATATAATTTATGATTATTATATCTTAATATTAAAAGATTTTCCTAATTCACGCATTAAAGTTAGTTTTCAAAACAGACGTCGATAAAGAATTATACCAGAAATGCACACATTCCGTATTCATAATATATTTCTTTAAAGAAAATGATCCCACCGGATTATTCTCTATTCTTTGATTGGATTGAAATATCTTTATCGCAAGTACATTATTAGGCTAGAGAAAAAATAATTAAAGCATACAATTTAGGTTTATTTTGGAAAAAACAGCGAATGCTGCAGAAAATCCGTTCGCAAGATAAATGCTATCCTATTTTCTTCGAGATTTACATGTCGCACATATACGCGATCGATTTTTTTTTTCCATCCAAACAAGCAGCTCATCCAACCGGGCGCTCTTTCGCTCACACCCCGAGGGGAAATCCAAGACGCGCCCCCCGGGACGACATCCTCGTTTTTCCGACGGTCAGCCGGAACAACCTGCGCGGTATTACAAATCGCGCTTATGCAGCACGAATCGCCTCATGAATTTAAAAGCAATCGCGCTCTGGCGGACTCCCCTCCCCTCCGTCGCTCTCCCGCCGCCGACAATGAAATCAAACAATTTCATTAGTGATTCAATGAAATCGGAGAGTGCGCGCAGGACGTGGACGTTGCGGTCCTTTTCGCCGGCGGCGGTAGACCAGTCGGGGTGAGGGGGCATCGGTATAAATCACGGAAAAACAGCGCCTAATTACGCCCCTGTGTAAACTCCTCCTACTCTGCCGTGCGTTTACAGGGGCGGATGGCGGGAGGGCGCATGGGTGGAGGGAGATATTCGAAAGCCCAATTATCGGCGCTGCTTTCATTAAAGTGCGCGTGGGCGCCCGACGGCGGGCCATTAGTTACTTAATTAATTGCAGACGCCGACGTTTTATATTATGCGCTCGCGTGACTATTGGGTAATCCCGTTAAGTCGGCCACCGCGGTCGAGTCCTTTCCCTCATACAGGTCGCTTCTTTACCGCCTTCCTTACGGAGTCGGGCTGCATAAGTTGCGCCTTAATATGAGCTTTTTCAAGAATTTGTATTACTTTCATATGTAAATAATTATGTCATTTGGTGATAATTTTGTTTTTTCTTTAAAATTATCTCACTGACACTAAGGCTAAAATATTTCTGAAAAACTACAAGATTGAACTAAGAACTGAATTACGCAGAAATTCTAATAGAAAGATCAAGGTTGAAGGTGAGTAATCGCTTACTCTTAACGCGATATTTTAAAAACGATTCTTTTTATAGTAAATGACACTTTTTAGTCGCTTTGCAAAATTGTTTGACAGTGCTTCCGAAGTTTCCCTGAGAATGTCAGTATTTCTGATCTCGAATAACTTTTTTTCAACTTGTCGAAGATTCTTGGATTCAATTTAAGTCTGTCTTAGTCATATTAACAATGAAGAAGGTCCCAAATAATCCCAAATTCCTCAAACGCTTAATCGAAATATTGTGGACAATGAATAAAGATATATTAAAACTTGTAACTTTAATTGGATTATGAAAGTAATAACTCTTTTCAATCAATTAATTATAATTATAGAATTTGAAAAAGTTTTTAAATACCCATGTCATTTCCGCCTGAAATGAGACACAGAGATGAGAGGATTTTCCATGAAAATATATTTTACATTATTGACTTGCTGTTCACAAAGATGCAAATAAAGAATATCAGATTTTGAAGGAAGTCCGTGTTCACTTCTTGGTCCCAATTCGGCATTTCAGAAAAGCAACTATTGTGAGCAGAACTAAATTCTAATAGTTAAAGAATCTGTGTAAAATATTTATAGGCCCGCCAGGATAATTTCACAAGTAGTTGCTGATATACAGTTGAGTTAAAGCTGATTGCTTCTTTAAAAGTATATTTTACTTAATTATCCGAGTAGCCACATAATATCTGCTAAGATTTCATTTACAATGAATACTTACTTAATTCTGATACGTTATTTAAAAGCTAAAAATAATAATTGTTAATAATAATAAAAAGTAAACTATTATACAATGTATATCAATATTCTATAAAAACTGAAAAGAAACATAATTCTACTTTTTGTTCCTTTGTTTTTTCGTTGAAAATTTGAAATTACACGCAACTTGCAAAGGACGTATAATAAAAAAAAATTAATCAAATCGATCAGACCGCGCGCACTGGGATACTTCTCGCTCGACGAGGCCGCGCCACCCAAAACTCAATTTCTCCGTCAGGTTACATAAACCATCTTTTAAATCACGCAGCTAGCGGCGGCGGCGGCGGCAGCAGCAGCAGTAGCCACCACCCCCTCCCCTTCAGGACTCGACGAGAGCAGGCAATTCCGTCCGAATGTTTATCGTGTCCCCGGTGCCGGGGCGGCGACAATGCGGGCACAGCGGAGGCTCTTGGGCGAGACGGGGGCGGCGGGGAGGGGCCGACGGGGAGCGCGCGCGGCAGCTTCGCACCGATCCCGCGGACCGGCTGTATAAAATTCGCAATTTCGCCGGGACAGGAAGGAGCGGCAGATCGGCGCGGCTATTAAATAAAATGCGTATACGCCAGTCGGTTCGGGAACGAACGCGCGCCCGGGCGTTCATTAACGCCCGCACTGGCAAACGGTTCGATTCTGGACTGTCCCAGCGGCGAGGGCAGGGGGGAGGGGTGGAGGTGAGATAAATCCTCGGCATAACACGAGTTTGTTTTTTTTCAATAGCTATTTATTATTATTATTATTATTAGTTGTAGTAGTAGTAGTAGTAGTAGTAGTAGTAGTAGTAGTAGTGGTAGTATTCTTTTTTTGCAAAAGCACCGTCGTTCCAACATCGCCCTCCTGTATTTTTTTATCAGATTTGATTTTTTTGGATTTATTAGCCAGCGTACACGTTTTTGAAAATTGTTTTTTTCCCTTTTTCTTTTTCATTATCCGCGAGGGTTGCATTGTTCTTTTATAATGGCTTTCATCTCTCTTCGGGCTCAGAGCAGAGCTGTAGATTTTTATTCAAAAATGCATTTATTTTTATGAAACTATCTTAAACATTTTTATTAAACATTTAGCTATAATGTGATAATGTTATTTGATTATTATAGATAACTTATAAGTTAAATAATGCAAGCAAAAATAATTTTCAAATAATGCTTAGACTAATCGAAATTTTTTGAAAAAAGATACTCTCTAAAAAAGCTTTCCATGTATTTTCATGGTTTAATTACAAACACGATACTCTAAATAAATTTACAAGAAGAGATGATGACGATCGATATATTTGTGATTAGTTTTAGTACGAAAATTATAATTAGGGTATTAAGCTATACTTGATTGTGCTTTTCTATGTCTTTTGTAGACCTAATTAAATTCAAACATTTTTTAGCTTTTATTATTTTTAGGTATTTAACATTTATGTTGATAAATAATAAACAGTTAACCGTATTACACGGTACTAAACCTCTTGGACAAAATAATGTTTCATGGACATGGTAACATTTTTTTTCTGTTACTGAAAGATTTGTCGCCTTAAAATTGATTTCTCCCCCCCCCCCCGTATATACGAATGGAAAAAATAAAAAATAACGCTATACTCTTAAAATTTGAATAAAACTGTAAAAATAATATTTAGTTAAATTTATTTAAAAAATTATCGGTAGTATTTAAAACGTTATTTTAATATAATTGCAATTAATGGAATAAATATTTTACACAAGATCTTATGAAAAATATAGACAGATGTATTTTATTTTGTATTGAATTCCGATATAAGTAGAACATAAAAAAATAGTAATATCAAATTTGTGTTAAAACTCCTCATAAAAAATGCATTAGAACAAGAATAGTAACTCGAGTTACAAAACTTCTAAATATGACATTATCCTCATATGAGATGGATTATCGAATCATGTGACATTTATGAAAATGATTTTAGTCAGATTCATTCCTCAAATGAGACCAATCATAATGTGCATCGAATTCTTGATCCATGAAAATTCGTTGAAATTTCGTATATTTTTAAATATCATTTTTTCATGAAGTAACGAAACATTCAAAGATGTTACTGACTTCTTGGAATTATTCGGCCAATGTTTAACAATCTTTGGGCTTAAATAAATTTCTGTATCACTAGTGAAATCCGTTAGTTTTTAAAGAACTATGTATAAAATAAATTTTTATACCACTGTCGTAGAACAACCATGCACCCGCAAAGACGTAATTATAGGGCCAAACTTTATTGAAACCATAATCTTATCAAAAGTTCAATAATAATGATTAAATTTAAAATTCTCAAAAGCATCGTGGCCCTGTAATTTTGATATTGTTCATACAGCCGAATAATTATAATGTCATTCGTGCGCACGAATATACCGCCATTACGACCAATGAATTTAATATTCAACTGAGCAGAGCCGCGCGATCCCATTGCGTTTGCTTACCTTTTATTATGTATTTTTAGCCGGGCTTTTGAAGTTCCCTGCCATATAACGAACGGAACCTGTATATTTGCCCACCCCCCCCCCCGCCATCAAATTCGCGGAGTTACCACCGATGATATTCCCTTACGAGCGCGTAAACTCCTGCCGTAATAAACACTCTAATAATGTACCCTCTATTGACACCGCGTGCCAATGCAGCGCTGATTCAAAGCCGTCGGGCAATGTTATTTAATATTGATAAAGGACAGAAAGAAAAAAGCTTTAGTTTGGAAAAATTAAAATTGATGAAAAAAAGAAAAACTCGCCATCCGGCGCGGATTCGTAGCCGGCGGGAACACCGAAAACAGCGGCGCGATGCGAATCGTAGAACGAGAGCGGCGCGCCGCGCGGGGAGGTGGAGCGGGGGAAAAAAACGCATCTACACGATCGAGCGCGCCGAGCGTGTAGGCGCGGCCGACGTTACTTTCGCGCGCGAACGGCGACGTGCAATTGGCAATTCCTTGAGGGCAGGGGCGGAGTGGAGTATAGAGGAGAGAGCCGGCAGAACGGGGAGGTGGAGAAAATGCACCTCGCGCAAACAAAGTGCGCTCCGCTCGCCCCGGCTAAATGAAAGCATATAGATTTTCGTTATTGGGCGAGCGCGAGGGAGGGGGGTGGGATTTTTTTTGTGTTGTTGAAAATGCATACACGAGAGTAAGCGCGACGCGAGGCTATTCCTCTTGGACGGGGTTTTCACGCTGCTCATATTCGACACACATTGGGAGAAGGACAGAGAGAGAGAAGAGAGAGAGAGAGAGAGCGAAAGAGGGAGGGAGAGCATAGAGAAGTGCGATTTTCTCGCTTGGACGACTGAAAAGTAGAAATGGATGGCGCTTTTTGGGAAACCGGTTTTAATGTAGAGCAGGAATATTTTTTCGAACGATTCGTTGCCGGACAAGAGAACTTTATTTCCGTACAGTTCGATGGAAAATTTACCCAAAACCGAAGTATTTTTGAAACCGTTACTTGGTACCAAGGGTGTTATTTTTTTAAAATTCGATGACGGTTACGATCTTTCTAAGCATGCAAAAATTGTAATGCAAGAAGAGTAATAGATTTTCACGTGTAAATTCTATTATTTTGAACAGAAAACGGCTGCGATCGCAGCTTGTCCAGCTGCGATCTAATTATCATTTTACAAATAAATATAAGTTTTACATATTAATATATAAATTTTATATACAAATATCAATTTTTACTTCCTCGTATAAACGGATTGTCCGCCAAGGCACGAATGCGAGCACATTAAAAATTCATTTTAAACGTGATTTATTTCCCGATGATATTCGCTTTTTTCTCATTCTTATTATTATTACATGCCTGCCTTATGCGCGTTCGACTTTAGGGAAGATTAACTATTTTTATCATACCTTTTCAAAAATCTTCTTATATCCATAACATCTCGACCTCAACAGGGCATAACGTAATGTTTACTAATTATCGCTTTCAGATCTATTTCCAATTTATTAATATTTATCTTTATTAATTTATATAGTAGAATTTTAATCTTATCAACATAATGAAAATACCCAAATTATAAACCATAATCTCGTAATTTCTATTCAAGTAGTTGATCTAAAAACTTTTTGACTACATGCATAATTTTGCAAACCTCGCGGCGAATAATTTACTCATCTCGCTGTTCAATTTCCTCCGCCTAATGCATATCGCCTAGGCTAGTGCTATATCCACGTACACGTATAGACGCAGCTGATTATACCGCAATCCCCCTCGATTCTCTTTGTGCCACGTCCAGCCGATAAGACGTACGCCCTGGCCAACGTCAGCAGCGCGTCCGGCTCGGATTAGCGCGCGAAATCAATTAGCTGCCAATAAACTAGGGACACGAGCTTGGCGAGCGCGTGCAAGCAATTGCTGCAGGCCGCTCGCAGGACAGGGCGACCTGTCGCTACAGGTGCGCTGCCAACCCTCCCCCGTCCTCTCGCCCCTTCTGCATAGAGATCGAGCCGTTAGTTATGCCGCCAGTGCGGATGATGTCTCGGGTGATTGCCGGCGAGTGCGCGGGGTAGGGACAAAGGCTGATCTGACGTTGAGTTATACTACGAGATTGTCCTATGTTAATAGGATCCGATAGAATGCGTGTAAGGAGAAAGGCAATTTTCTCGACTTTTCAACCTGTGAAGTGTAACGAACGACCACTCGAAGTCAACATCTTATTTATTTCATTCGTGACTAATTAAATTAATATTAAATAGATCGATCGTCGATGTTTGTCACATTGTTCGTACACCGACTGACGTGTCTTAATTATGGCAAACTATTATTAGATGTAACTATTGATTTTGTTAATATTTGTATAACTATTCGCTTGTATAATTATAGTGTTCTGTTATTCGATCAAATTGTTCAATAAAATTATATCAAATTGCATGAATACAAAATTCAACTAGCAGGAATAAAAGTACTCCATTAGTGAAGCAATTTGTCCCGGTTTTGCAAAAACGTACTCAATGTAATAGAAAAACAAAAACCTGAATATTTTTTCTATAAGTAGGCTTTCGTTCCCTTTATTTTTGCCTAAACATCGCATAAAATAGCAAATTTCTGTTTGACCATCATATATACACAGTTATTCGAAACTTCCGAACGTTCATCTCCCTTGGCTACTTCAAAAACTCTTTTTCTTGTTGTTAAATACATTACGTTTTTACTTACAGTTGACTGAACCTAAACAAAATTATCAAGCGTTATTGATTAACTATAATAGAAATTTCTATAGAGAGAAACAGCAGTCATTTGGTAGTATTATTTGTACTACAGCTCATAAAACAAACATTTAACTATATACTAAAGAAAGTATAACGTGCCCATAGATCGGATGACATTTCAAAGAAAAGTTTTTATATATAGAATACATTATATGCATCTTATTGTATATAATATGTACATTTAGACTAAATATAAGACTTTAGATATAATGAACGCGTTTAAATTCTAGAATAATTACAGTTATATATTAAAATTTAGTTATTTAATAATTATTATTATTAAAAAATCAAAATATCCGTAATACTATTATAATTATAATTTTTACTATAACATTTACGTTATAAATTTAAAATTATGTTCAATTCAAATTTTTTTTCAATTTTATACTTTAAATTTCGGAAAATTTTAACAAAGTCATGGTAATTAGTAATACAAAAAATTTGTTGAAATCGAATAAAGTAGAATTTATTTCATTCAAAATAGTGTATTTCGAATGTTTAAGCCCTTTGTTCTCCAAATGCTAAAATATGACATAACTCGATTTAAAAACATTGGAGAAAATTGATTCTCCGCCAGAATGAATGTTTCATTGTCAGTACCTCACTTGTTAAACATAGGAAAAACGATTAAGAATCAGTTTCTTAATGCATCTATTAATTATACATGTTCTCCGATGTACGAGAATATACATAGAATATACATAGCTCGTATATTCAGCTATGTATTTAACATAAATATTTTGATTGACATCAATTTTCATATGTTACATTCGATATACATTGCAAGTGCGTTTTAATTATGACTCACTATTTCGATATAAAACTACTCGTTATTTTAATATTAGTATGATCATTATATGCATAATTTCAGCTTCAAATTAATGAACGCAAGTGTAAAAAAAATGGTTATTTTCTAAATCTGACTGTCTCTAACGTGTATCCAATACAAATTTCGAGGCAGAAAATTATGTTTTAGATAAAAATACTTCAATTGGCAGAACATAGGCCTGCTTTGGTAACATTGTCCATATACTTTCTGAAGTGTATGTTAATTACATCTCGCTATTTCGATGTATCACTAGAACACCATATTTATCGATTGTTGCATGCACAGAACGTAGTACGTTTGAGTACTAAGTATGAGTATGAAAAGACTTTATTCATACTAGGTAAGGATTATACTTTTCCACGTGATAACTGTAATTAAGCGGCGAAATGCGACTTGTAGTTAAAATGACGAAAAGGTTATTTTCTGCATTAGGCTGTACATCTGAAGTATAGTGAATACGAATTTAAAATAATTACATCGTGAATTAAACACAATTACAGTGATTGGTGTAAAATAGAAATGCTCTTGATTTTCTGAAATTCTCCACACAGTACCTCAAGTCTGTTCCCCGCTGGTCTGGATATTTCAATGCATTACTACTGACTATTTTAACATTATTATATATAATTATATGTATTTGTTCCGTACGTCCGGAAGCCGAGATTACGAAAATCGATTAAAACGTCCACGGTCATCGAAATGAGTTTTTGGAATATTTATCCATGATAGCTTTGTAATTATTTAAAAAAACTATACATTGTAGAGAAATCATTTTGCTGAATATTAATTATGGATATATTGATAGAAAAAACTTAATCACTGTCAATTTTATATTTTTCAAATAGTTCAATACACACACACACACACACACACACACACACACACACACACACACACACACACACACAAACGCGCGCGCGCGCGAAAGAGTAATTTTTGTCTATTCTGTAACAGACAAAAAAATCGAACTGAAGTTAACAAATTTGTCGGCGTCGAGCCTCTTCCGGCATTAATGGGTATAACTTGCCTCTTTTAACTTGCTTTTTATTTAGCATCGCTACAACTCTTTCCTTGCTGTATTAGATCAATTTTGTTAAAATATTTGTAAAATTTTACGTTATCTTGTCTGAGAACTCGATTCCATTTCTACTGTCCAGAGAGCACCATGAGATATATACACCGTGCGAGCTATCTAAATAAGAAAATATTATTTTCTGTATTTTCCTATCTATAAAATTTAAGCAATACAAATTACCAGCCCGTATGTCAGGTATGCCACGTGTATACTGTGAATTACGTAAACCAGGGTTCCTGTAAATCCTGTTACATTGTCCACGCTGCAATATATTATAAGCATCCGCTCACGAGTTTAATACGGAACTATTGCGTGTTTTAATTTTTTTTAGTTGTTTGGGATCGATACAGTATTTTCGTGTATTTTATAAAGCAATCATTACAATTTAATCCATTTACGTCGATAGAATAACTTGGATTTAGATGCAAATGCATCACGAGAAAAGAATAAATATTCATTTTTCGAATCACGCTGAAGCCATCACATTTAATAAACGTATAACAGTGGCAAAGCAAAAGAAATAAAAAATTACCGCTCTTTAATTAATTTCGTCGACCGGTAAAATTAAATGAGGTAGCGCGGTCCACGTGGCCGCGTTAAGGCTCCATTCCACTTTTCACCTGCGCCCGCATAACCACCTGGATATATCGCGATCCATCGCAGGGCCGTCGAAATAAAGAAAGAACTCCGCTCTCGCCTCGCGCTGTCGGAAGGAGAAGCGCGAGTGCGTGACGAAAGCAAAAGTGCGGGGGAGAAAGAGAGAGAGAGAGAGAGAGAGAGAGAGAGAGGAGGGAGAGGTAGATAGAGAGAGAGAGTGAGAACGCCGACAATTAAATTCTCCGCTCTAATTCGTGGGTCGAGCGCTGCGGCGGCGGGGCGCGAACGCCCATTAAAACAATTTGTTTTGAAGCCTCCCGCGCGCAGACGCGCGTCGAGCGGCGCGCTACTGCCACCGCGTTGTTGCACCGACCGCGAAAATTACGAGCGCCGCGTCGGGTTTTGTTATTCCCCGTGGGTGGAAAATATTTTTCCTCCCCCCTCCCTCCTGCCGCCACTCGCAACCCTACTTTTTTTTTTGTTCTTCGAGGGGGCACGCACGGTGTTCCCGGCAACTAATGGCTTCGTGTACTCGGGAGGGGGGTGGAGGGAGTCGGTCGGTCGGGCGTTTTTCGAGCTCTGCCCGTACACAAGGCGAGATTTCTCTTTTTACGTCGAATCCCGATGTAGATTAGAATTTACGGGATGAGGAGGGTGTAAAGGGGCGGAGGGGGAGGGGAGAGTGGACGTGTTTTCATTCGGAGTGGACTCGATCTTTTTCGGATCGTAGTTTTTCAAAGTGAATGATAAAGCGCTCTGCAGCGATACTTTTTTTTGCAAATCAAATGTTTTTTTTTCTGGCAGTACAGGGCGACGCGCTGCATTCAATAGTGCCTCTTATCGACGGCGGGATAAAATGAAAAGCCTCATAAATAGGGAATTTTACATGCGCCCCGATGGATTATAATTGAATGTCGATTTATATATATACATCAAACTATGAATTAAAACTTTAATGAAATCGCAAGAAATGATTATCTATGAATTCATGCAGAAGGAATAAGTTAAGACTAACAATCTAATTGCAAAATTCCTCGAAATAATCAGTGGAAGAAAAACAAAACAAAAATAATTATCTCGAATTGTTCGCAATAAAGTATGGAATTTTCATGAACGAATGCGTTAAGACATTATTTACGAATGAGTTCAATAATGATGTTTCTGTTTGCAAATTTATTTTTCTCAAAATTTATAAATAAAATAAAATTGTTGATATCTGTACCATAGTTTGTTCCTTCCGCTTGTGATCAAACCACCTTAATAAAATGATTTCAAATTAGCCGAAATATTCGGATCTTGCAAACGATTGAGGCAATTTGCTCTTCTTCTAAAACCTAATGGGAAACTATAGTGTGGAATAGTTACTCTGTAGTCTGATATAACTAGTTATTCATGAAAGAGAGATATACGTGTTACACTATGTCCAGTAAAAATTTCAAAACAAGTAACAAAGCATATAAATATCCTACCTTCCACATTATTTTTCATTTACAAAAAAAAAAACTCAAAAACAAAACACATTTTGCAAGCACCATTTTTCGTTAAAAGTAATCCCGCTCAGTTGCGTTTGACACCCAATTTTCGAGATTCATCCCTTATCACCTTCTCTCTTTCTACCTCTCTCTCTCTCTCTCTCTCTCTCTCTCCCTATCCCTCTCGCGACCCAGCGAATATTGCTAAACAGCGACTACGCCCGCGACAAATCAGATTTAACGGCAATAGGCGCCTGTTTCTATCCTCGCGATGCATAGTCACGCGAAAGAGCGAGGCAGAACGAAAGGGTGAAGGAATGGGGTGAGGGAAAAGGGAAAAGGAGAGCGAGTTTATCGCCGAGTTAAGTAATACGAATGTGTCTGTTTCTACGCGACTCTCCCACCCTGCCTCTCCACCTCTCTGTCTCTCCCTCGCTCTCTCTCTCTCTCTCTCTCTCTCTCTCTCTCTCTCTCTCTCTCTCTCTCTCTCTCTCTCTCTGTTTCTCTTGAAGCCGAGGTTATCTACAAGGGACAGCTTCCCTCGCCATCTTCCTTCTCTGTCGGAGAAAAGCCTATCCCGGTATTTCTATCTAATAGGATAAGTACCCTGGCCCACCCCGCCACGAGTATGTATAATGTGTAAGATTTTACGCCTATCTGTGTATGAGTGTGTGTGGGAAACTATGAGAATTTCATTTGTAAATGAGAGAATTGTACATATAGTTGGACGTCAATTGGATTATACATTTATTTACACGAAATGTCTCGCTTTATTACACATAGATTCACGCCCGTTCAGAAAGATCGACGATAGCCGTCCCTTAATAATTTTAATAATGCACCGACAAATACTCAGCAAGTACCGGTTGCAGCTTCATAATGTCATTCTTTCCAGCTCCGTCGCTCCTTCATGCCACGCGCACAAACACACGCAAAGTAGAAGTATCAGAAATATTTTCGGCGAAAACTACACGAGCGCGCCGTCGAGCTTCTCCCACATAGACAGCATCGATTACATTGCATTCGCGGCACGCAGCCCCGATATTCATCGAGAGATGTCTTCTATTTCTATAAGGGTAAAACAATTAACCCGCGAACAAACAGACTCGCGGACCCGAATAACTCCTCCCCCCCCCCGCTCTACTCTCCCTCTGCTGAAAGGTTGACGCCATCCCAGTACGGGGCGGGGGGGTAAAAAGCACGGGAGGAGACAGGCTGGGGGGGGCGACAGAGGAGAAGAGAGGACGGAGGTGGAGGAAGAGAAACGAAAAAAAAAACCAGCGACGGACACCTTAATTGCAGCGGCGGCAAATATTTTTATTGGCCTCTTTGGACTTTCCTCGCTTGCGCCGCCGACGCCGCTGCCGCCGCTCGCGGCTTCCTCGCAGGTCTTTTGCCTCTTTACGGCTCTTCTCCTTGAAATACGCGCAGTTAACGATTCCGTAAGGGTCTTAAAGGCCTTCTCTTCTCCCCCTATCACTCTCTCTCTCTCCCCTTCTATCTCTCTCTCTCTCTTACGCTCTAACCGTTAAACTCCTTTACGACGGCCATTCGTCGCGCGCGCGAGCACCGCTGTATATACCTGCGCCTTTGGGGAAAAGAGTACGTGGGGTGAAGGGGGTGGCTCGGCCACTACGATGCACTCTTCCTCTATTCCTGTTATTTTTTTGTGCGGCTTTCCTTGACTCATCTCTCTCTCTCTCTCTCTCTCTCTCTCTCTCTCTCTCTTTCTCTCTTACATCTATCTATCTATTCCTTTATTTTTATCCTTTTCCTGTTGGGTTATTGTTTTTAGCCGGTGTAGTGCGTTTTCAAGAGCAGATTATCGAAAGAATAATCTTCATGTTTGGCGAAATTGTTGCTTTCAGTAGAACTCAGTAGATTTATTTTACGAGGAAGTCAGGTTTTTTTTTAATAGAGCAGTACGTTGAGAAAACTATTTTATTTACTAATATTGCAAGTTATTTTATTTACTTAAAGCTCTCATTCACAACAAACTCTCTGTTTTAAATAATTTGAAAAATACATGCGTAATGATAAAAGAAATACGTCCTGAAATTCCTACTTTTACTTTTCTCCAAGTAGTATAGATCTTGATTAAGAGACTTCTAAAATAGATTAATACCGAAGGTGTCGCATATTTAATGACATCAGAATATATTTTATTTTTATTTTCCGAAAAACATATTTTTGATACTGGTTTCTTCATCCAAGCGTAGAAATGCTTTTTCTATATATTTCAGGAAAAAAGAAAGGGTATTTAAACAAATATACCCTCTTAAAAGTTTCAATATTATTTAATAATCGTATTATTTAAAAACGTCTAAAAACCAATATACTTTATTACAATAGTCGTCTCTGGACAACTTAACAGAGCATTCTTAACGCTAGTTTTCAGATAATTTTTATAATTTTTTTCTAACAATTTATAGTAATTTTATTAAATTACGGAAAACAACAATCTAAATTATAATTCTATGAGTACAAGGTTATACAAATCTACAGTTTGAAGAAGAAAGACACATTAAGTGTGATATTAAAAAATTACAATGAACGAATCAGTTTGTAAATTACAATTGCTCTAATTGAATAAATGAAAAACGGATTTTTTATATAATAATAAATACATTTTTCATGTAATAGAATTGACTACTTGGCCCTGGTTAGTTTATAGGGCTTAGTTAAGGAAAAGTAACGTTCGTTTCAACCCACTTATGAAACTGAAATCCCAACTGCAGTTTAGTTTAATTTTAGTTGAAATAAACGTAACCCATTTCCGGAGCTTGAGACACGCCGTGCAATTATTTTTAATTAATGTAATAAAATATTTACGCAACAGCCTTAATGGGAAAAGATCTCCGAAAACTGAAAAAATAATTCATTTCACTTGTTATGATAATAGGACAGTTTTAATTTTCTCTTCAAAATAGTGAGACGTATCACAATTTTTTTTTTTTTATTTCAATGAATTCTCTGATTTGGTTGCATCAAGATCAACGAATTTTCGATATTTTCTGAAACGTAAATTCTGAAATATGTGCATATAAATATGAGTATATGAAAGCCATAATTTCACTACATTCTTTTATAAAAAAAATATTTCGTTCACGAGGTTACTCAATTTTGGTTATAACCATCAGTTACTTTGAAGCTGAAAAACTTTAAAGTTATTATAATGAATTTTCCTAAATGTTCTATGTCCATTCTTAAATAATTCAGTGTTATTTTTCAACATATTTAAAAAAAAAAATTCAGAACTAAATTCATATTCTACCTTTCCTTCGGGAACAAAAGTTTTTTCACAAGGAGAGTATAAGTAACTTATTAAATCCCGTCCACTGAATAGTCTACACGAATTGCTTTCCAGATCTTCAAAGCTCTTAGAAAGGTTTAGCGGGTCCCGTTCCTATTTTCGCCTGGTCCCCTACTCTTTTGTTATGACATCGGACTTAAAGTCCGCCATTGCTCGAACGAAAAACAACAACCGATAAACGACGACAGCTCTCGGGATTTTCGAGACGGGCCTAGAAAAGAAAAGAGACCCCAAGCTCGTCAACTGCCCGTATCAAATAAGTCATAAGAATGTAAAAATCTCGATTCATCGTTCTTGGACTCAAATATTTCCATATTATTCTTTCTACCATCAATGGCACCATCAAGTTTTCTAATGATAGTGGTATATAAAAAATTCTTCGATATTATATTTTCTGATATTTCAAAATTCATAAATATTAAATATATGTTATAACATGTTGACATTATATTACCTACAAGCCAAATTTTAAAACTATTCCAATGCCAATAATGTTTTTTCTTTAATGAGATCCATTTCTTTTATTATTTTTGGCATAAAATTCTTAGAGAAAATAAAAAATTAAACGCAATTTTACCGTTAGTAATAATGGGAGGTGTCACTCAATATTTTTTTCTAAAATTTATAAATATAGTTTTGGATAATAATTCATTCGCTCTGAGTTTACGGTGATTGATTCACAATCTGATAAAGTTTTGATTAGTCATGATAAGGCATTATTATGTTTCTTGACGTTTAACACCAAGGAAAATTTAATGTGAGAAAAATTTTATATCCAATAGTATGATTGAAATTCATTAGTTTTAACATCTTTTCAATACGTAAAAATGGGTAATTTTAGAAAATTTTCGAAAAACCCTAAACGCTAATTATATTAATGTTTGGTAATACATAATTTTATACGAAATACATATCCATATGAATTTTTCTTACTTCTCTGCAAACCCTGAATAAAGAAGCAATAAGCAGACTATTTTTGCAGCAACTCTTGGAATTGATGAAGTTGAGATTCGTTTATGCCAAAAAATGCATAGTTCTTTCGTTATCGCCAATGAGATTTTCATAGATTTACATGCATATACATATTTAAATTGGAAAAAAACAAAGTGGATGGCAAATTCAAAGGATCACTCGTTAAATCATTGGACAATGTCCACCTACATAGATTCCTCTTTGATTTGAATTTCATATCTATCGTATTTGAAGCAATTTCTATTTTCCACTGTTGTTCAAATCTTATCCGTTACTTCTAAAATGGAACCCCAATTTTAATCCTAACCGTCTTACTATCAGAACATATAATCGCTAATTCCAAATGCAATGTTTAAGTGCTTCAGTTTTAACTGTTTTAATCGCTAAAAATTTTGACGCGGAAACACTGATAAACACTGAAGTCCCTCCAACATTCAAATTTTACCGAGAGAGGAAATTCGCATTCTCGTCTGCTATTCATCTCGGAACAAAAGCCAGACGTCACAGATAAGCAACGCGTGACTCAACCGAGCGCAAAGAGTCTGGCGGCAAAGAAAATTGCGTGCACGAAAAGGTTGAGAGGAGGGGGAAAGGGATCGAAACAGCAAATTTACCCGATTACACCGTAAATTTTTCCTCGCCCCTTCCCCGTCCCGAATGCGTCGACAGAAGCACAGCGCTCGCGCGTTTGCGCGACGACAACGGTCGGGGCTGGGGAGGGAGGGAGAGGTCGACTACGCCATTGGCCGTTAAGAAGTTACGACGGCATAAATGAAGATGTATTTCCTGCAAAAAGGGAAACTGCAGCCGGAACCAAGGATAGAGAGAGAGAGAGAGAGAGAGAGAGAGAGAGAGAGAGAAGCGTAGAAGCGGCGAGGGGAGGGCACACGAGAGCGTTAATCGAGTCTCTCTATCTCTCGCTCGCTGCCTTCCCACAGGCGCGTATAACCCTATAAAAAGCCTAGCCCCCCTCCCCACCACACCCGCGCGCGCGCACGTTTCTACGGCTTTTCGCGCGCCGAAAGAGTGCCGCGACTCGGGCTTGCACTGCTATACCCGCGCGCGAATTCGCCCCCCCCCTCCGAGGCCGCGGTTTTATTCCGAGAGCTGTATTGGCGCTTTGACGCCTCTCCTTCGTCTCCTCCGACTCACTCTTTATCTCTACCTCTCTATCACTCTTATTTATTTTTGCAGTTCATGAGCAATGAAGATCATTGGTCATTAACTAAATTTAAAAATTCGAATAGAATGAAATGTAGACTGTATCAGAAAAGTCTGAGAACCGAGTACGAGATCCCAACAATAATATCCATAGCAACGGAGTCCGGCAGATAAAAGCTGAAATTCAAATTATACAAACTTATCGCTTCCATAAAATGGGCAAGAGCTGTTTTTCAGCATTCCCTTTTTTTTACGGCTTTTCATATCCTCCCTGCCCCCTCATAATTTATAGATCAGCTCTTTTATTGCGTCATTCGAATTTATCGTCAGTATTTAGCACTAAAAAAATTATCATGAAAGATTCATCGCATTTCATAAGTAAATGCAGCGCTGTCTACGTTGAAAGTCGCGAGAATACTCTTTTCGCTGCTTATAGAAACAAGTATTTGTAATTGAATGCGCAACATTTCGAAAGTCGATAAGAAAGGCTTTCAACTATGCTCGGTACTGCGATTAAACAAGAATGGGTCTCCAGTGTTTTCTTACCATACCACTTTTATCGAGGTCGGTGAACCGAAGTCCTATAAATGACTTTGAGTTAACTACTTTACCAGGTCACTAAAAAAGTCGTTACTTCCAAAATTGTTTTATTCCTCATGTGTACGAGACAGCAAATGTTTATTTTCTTTTGTATTACTCATTAAAAATGCATTGTTTACATTGTTCACAATGTCAGCAGAACTTTTACGATTCAATTCTGAATCTATTTAATGTAATGCTCGTTTATTCATTTTCACAATATATTCGTATAATGAATTAAATAAAAAATGCCAATTTCAAAGACTTGTAATAAGTACGACGGTAGCCTCTCACTAGCTAAGCATTAATATGGCGTTACGGTCATAAAGGATCCTTACATTCTTATATATATCTTTCGTGTATAAGATTATTATCATTAAATAATATTCAACATATCAGAATGTTGAAAAATCAAGATCATTATAAGTATTTCAGATCATTATAAGATTTAGTATGAGTGTATTAAATGATCATCAAAGAGAGCGAGGTCTAGCATTCAATAATGAGACTGTACAAACGTAGCCTGCAATTGAATGTCCTCCTAGAATATACTTTGCTTTCAAACACCATTTCATCATTTTTTTTTTCATTTACCAAAGCAATTCTTGAACCTTTCTTTTTTGAAAGCATCGGAAAATTCTACCAATTTTTGGATTGCCTCCTTCATCGTCCTAACTGTATTTGTTCAAAGGCAGACTTGATCTTGAGAATCAGGAAAAAGTCACAGAGTGCTCCATTGAGTACCCACAGCAACTGAATAAAGTATTATAGGCAGCGAATGATCGCGGGTGTTATTCTGGCGCATAATACGCTAATCGTTTGTCCGCATCTCCGAGACATGGTAAATGTTTCTGCTAATGTTTTTCATCGGCTTTTGCAGTTTTAGAAACTATTCCGAAGATAATGCGGCGACTTCTGCGTACGATTTCATCTATTTCGTCACGATTGTCATATTCTACGTGATTGAAAGAGAAACAGGCGATGCTAGTGGGCATTGGACATCTTCCAACCGCTTACACCTTTCCGAATAATAAGCAAAAGATCGTAATCTAAGAAGAACATTTTTAATCTTATAAAAAATTATATCATTTCATCAAAAGTAATTTGACATTGACACGTTACTCATGTTTATCGCCGCGCACTGCTATCGGAACGATAGAAGAAAACACGTTTCTTTCAAACTGCTATGAACAATGCAAAAGACATGATTTCGTTTTGGAATAATAAACACTTATTCCAGCTAAACGTATCGATGAATGCGAGATTTGTAGACATACGCAGAAGGATGTTAACTCCGATTGGCCTTGCGATTGTCATTTTATCACAAAGTGGGAGTATGATTGCCTTGAATATATTCTGCTCATCTATGCCAATAATCTTTTTATTTTATACCCCGACCTCGTTTCATCTAACTTATTTTTCTGCTACCTGGTTTATCATGAACAAAATCTGCGTTATATTTTTTCTTACTATGTTTGTAATTATTATAAATTAACAGCAAATATTTGTTAATAACTTCGCTTTTATGTTTTTTCAGATTTTTAGTCATATTTATTTAAAATATTATAACATTAACCCCTTTTTCGCAACATACATTCCTCTGCCAACTCATTTTTTTATCGAAATTCATCAAAATTACAATGTATAATCAATGCGACAAATAAAAAGCATTTACTCTTGTATTTGGAGCTTAAAATATATTATCAAAATTAAATCCAATGCCTCGGATGGCCTTACACTTATCAGAAAATGTTCAGGTAAATCCAATACTAAACAATAAAATAGTCGATTTCGTTGTAAGAAGCATTATTTATTATAGCATTTATTATAGAAGCAATATCACTTTTATAGGTTGTTCTAATCAATGAGCCGAATAATGTTTAAAAAACAGTTTTAAATGAATAATAAAATGTATAATCATTAAATTAATATTCATAAAGAAGTTTATAGTAAATAATATCTTATCAGTCACATACATGCTATACATAACGAATATTCTAACGTGTAGAAAGAACAAAAATCAATAATTATTAGTTCTAACACAATGCTATTACATCAAATTGTCTATAACAAAAATTTAATTTTCCACACTCATTACAAATTTGACTTTTATAATTTAACTACATAGTCTCAATCAATATCTTTATACATATTCCACATTCAGCAAACTTAAATTAAAGGTTGCATATCTGAAATCAGCACCAAAACATAAGTATAAACATGAAATTAGAAATATGTCAATGAATTATTCTATATTAAAATTAAATATGAATCGTATTTACAAAAAAGGTCACTTAGATCTTATATAGTGATTTTACTTTTGATACTAATTACTCACTACATCTGATACACGCACACAAACAAACATATTATATATGCTGCTACCCCCGTAAATTTGTAATCCGTATTAGTTCTCGCAGTGTCCGCCTGTTCTAAAGACAGCATGAGGACGCAGCTGCGCATTCAAACGGATAAATCGACCGGTGCGACTCAGCGACATCGCGGGCCAATTTTCTCCGATTTGCGCGCTGCGCGCCATATATACAAAGGTCGTTTTCCGAGCTTCCGCGAGCGTGCCAACGATCGCCCGGGCGAATGCGCTCCTCGGGATTTTACGATTTCCTCTCCTCGCGAGAGATGGGCGATCGATGCGTCTAGTGGCCGCCGGGCAGAAAGAATCAGAAAGTCGAATCCACAGCATTTTTCCACCGTGGCATGCGAGCAAACAGAAGCAAATTTTTCCACTGTGCACGAATGCATTATCGTGTACTATTGAATATTTAACTGAATTCATTCGAATTTTATTTGAATTTTTCGAATTCATTGTATCTTATGTCGTGGCTAATTTCGATTTTTCTGTTTTTCAGTATAAATTTTAAAAGTAAAATAATTGTATACAGTAATCTATTTAAATACAAAAATGTATGTATAAGACAGTTTCCATCATTCTACTTGGAAAATTCTATAGGCTATACATATAATTTAGAAACGTTATACAAATTTGACCTGACGTTTTGAGAATTCGTCTTTATTCTATCTTAAGGACGAATTGGGGTCAAAATCTTTCGAAAATTCAAACTTATCGATAAAAACGTATTTATTCGTTGTTCAGCTCTTGAAGACTGTATTTGGATGAAATCCAGAAAATTGATGTTTTAATGGGTGAACTTTGGTAATAAAAATGAAATTCGAATATCGAATGAGATATATAAATGGGAATTATTTCAAGTTTCTAAGTTCAACCGTTTTGGTTTGGGGATTGATGTGAATGAATGAGAACTAGCAGTCATCTTTAATGCTCGTATTCAAATATCTTTTAATTCTCTAAGTTTGTTAACTTATTATAGTTTCATATACTGCAATATTTCTAACACTATATTTACCTATAATTTCTTGTATAATAATAAATTCAAACAAAACTAGAAAAGCCATTTTTAATAGTGCGATGTTCAATGACGTGTAAATCATCGTTCTATTAAACTAATACACAATTTAATTTACTTGGAATAAAAATATACAAAAGAATCGCATATAAATACAAACATACAATGTTAGAATTCAGTCAATGGCAAAATTTACTCAACACGTCCTCGATTTTCGTTTAAAACTTGTCTCACGAAAATTTATAATCTTTTAACGATCCATAATCTCGGAGGATGGTTCGCATTCATAATCTAAGCCAATCTATCAACGCCCCATATTTATTACCAGACCCGTCGCTGCGACTGGCTCGAATCTTACGACTTCCTCCCACACCGTTCCACCGCAAAGCTTCCCAAGCACATTTTGCCGTTCGATTAAATAGAGCCCCGGGCATTAAGAAAAGTGCCCCCGTCGTCCAATTTCCGTAAAACAAGATTCCTCCCAGTGGTTAATTGACTATAATTCGGCCCTACCCTCTGGACCGTCGCTTTTATAATTATAGAACGTCCTCGGAATTTCAAATTGCACAAGCGTACCGAACACGATAACGATCGATGATTCGATGGCGTCTATTTTTATCGCCCCTTGACACAATGCAGATTAAAGACGTTGCGCTCGTTGTATACATAAACTATCTGATATACCACTGGACTCCACTAAGATCGGATTGTGATTATCAGTGGGCAAAGCGTAGTATTGAAACCGCATAATTATTTTGTAGGAATAGGGAGGTAGATGGCGAAATTATTCATGGTCATTATCAACTCCTTCATTCTTATTTTCAAGAATTTGAAATTTATAATAATAAAAATATATATAGTAATAAATTATATAGAAAAAAGATTTTAGTAGAGATAGTCTGATGGTACCCGTGATAGTCTGGTACTCAATAGTCTTCCTTCATCGAGCAAACTAATTTATTCTCACTGAATAGGTGGTGTTACGTTTATGACTCTCATGGCTAACATACTTAGCTCCAAGGTGACTC
Source organism: Sycobia sp. Sy_11 (assembly GCA_018907035.1). Classification (NCBI taxonomy): domain Eukaryota; kingdom Metazoa; phylum Arthropoda; class Insecta; order Hymenoptera; family Epichrysomallidae; genus Sycobia; species Sycobia sp. Sy_11. The sequence continues at coordinate 432,265 of JACCIC010000001.1, forward strand.
ACCAGTAATCCTCTACATGGTTTTGAAAGTACCCTAGTGTCACGCATTGAATAATTATTCTGTGTTTTATACGTATTAGGAGGCGAATATAATTTCCGACCTAGTAGTACGAAAAGTCAGATGTGTTGGATCTAGTACTTAGTTTTTAGTTTTGGCATTTACCAATAAAATTCAGTTAACTGGCGCCATCATTTGTGTAAACATTATAATTTTTTGATCAGTGAACAATGAATCGTGATAAATCATTTTTTCGATATGTCCTTTTGCACTATTTTGATTTGAAAAAAAGTGTAGCAAGAACTTATCGATTGCTTCAATAATGTTATGACAAACAAGCTCCATCGCTTACAACATATAAAGAGTGGTTTCAGCGGTTTAGAAGTGAAGATACTAAAAATATTTTGATGACGGAAAATATTTTGATTAAGCTAACGTGTATCCATTTTCCATCAGAAATGTCCTTTTGCCATTAATTATGTCGGAAACTAAGTTCGACTCCAAATAATTTTCATTATAATTTGATAGCTTTTTTAATTATTCTACTGAATGTCTACTTTTTAGTTGAAAATATTGACTAGCAAATGAAATATAATTATTACTTCAATAAAATTCATTCAATATATTCATTGTAATAATATAAGGTCAAGTGCAGGATATCTTAGACATAATATTTTCTGTTTTTTTTAACTGAAGTACATCTCATATATTATAATATTGCGTTACAAGTCGATTGACACTTGTCTCGTAGAGCTTCTCTTAAAGAGGACGACTGCCAACCAACACCGCTCAGTTCGTCAGATCATGACGAATAATAAAACGAAACCTGTTCTGAGTACAGAATCGTATAAATATTAATGCGAGGCATGAGATATCCAGTCAGGAAGCAGAAATGCAGATGCAAGAATAACACAAAAGTCCCATTTATAAATAATATTATAATAATCAATTTTATTGGGGGTGAGGGAACGGGCGACTATTCTACATAGACAACACAATCGTTAGTGCCCTGCAGATTTTAAATGGCTATGTGAAGGACAGAGTATGCGCTCTCTCGTTCCCTTTCTATATAGGAAAGAAAGACACAGGCCCCTAGCGAAGAGCAAGGCATCCTTTTTTGACGACGGGATTAGATAGATCGCATATGCTTCGACCATATTTCCGTACATTATATTTATTAAAGCGTTGTTTTTTTTCATTAAATTCATTGCATTATTGTATTTTATTATAATTTGTATGAAATTATATGTATCTGTATTTGTGAAAATATAAGCACCCGTGTGTCACACTTTATTCCTTCCCGCTTACACGCCTTATCCCAAACACTCGTTGTGATTAAAAGTATAAAATATTTTTATTATTGGACAATCTTTACGACAATCATTGTCCTTCGTATAAAACGAAATCAATGCCACATTAAGTGGTTGAATATTGAATTATAATAGTGTATTGATTAATGCCACCGAAAGTGGTTGAAATATCGTAGTATAATAAAATATTATAATCTTAATGTGTATAAATTGCAATCGTCACGAACGCATAAGCAATTCATTTGCTCCCAATGATGGACCTTGGACAGACTAACTTATTATGTAAATTACAAAACACAAAATAAAAATTACACTAACAATATGATTGCTGTGTGGGTTCAGTTTTACTTCTATCTTCTGTGTAACTTTTCAACCTATAAATTATTTTTTCATATCCTTCAGTTCTTTGTTTTTCATGCAACAATTTTTTCATGCAAAATAGAATGCCAAACTCTTTATTTTCATTAAGAATGTCAATTTGATTATTTCATTGAACTCTAGTGTTGAAATTATACTAACAAATTATACTGTTTGGTTTTCCTATGGTAATAAATTATACTAAAGGAATAAGGAATACGATACATACAGGAACACACTATCTAATTTTTATTTCACGTATCGTAATATCTAAATCAAATGTCAGTAAAAACAATTGTCACAAAAAATATCTTGATATTTTTTTTAATTAAAATTTAAAACATTAAATTAGTAATTAACAAAACGTTTCAGACATTTTGAATAATTAAACAATATATACATGTAATATTTCTAATAAAATGTAGAGGTATTTTTAATGATAAAGAACGTTTTTAAGTAAAAACTTTGACCATATTGCTAAACTATTGGAAATCAGAACAACTATCTTAATTTCTTATCTTAAAATAATTATAGTAAGTCAAATTCGCATAGGTAACAATGTTTATATTACCAGAGATCTAAATTGTTCTATGAACAAAAAAATTTTATTTCAAAATAAATTGTTCGACTGTAGGTTTTTTTTTTTTTGTGACGCGGGGAGCGGAAATCTTCTAAAGACACCTCTCTAAGAGAGGTAGTGTCGGATTCATGGAGCCTTTGCTCGCATGCCTACCGACTAAAACCCCTCCCCGCAGGGATTCCTACCCGGAGGTATCATTCCCTTTACCTGTTGGGATAAAATATTATTAAACGGAACGGTGTAGGGGGTCGGGGAGTAGGAGTGGGATGTGGATAGGGGAGGAATTGGTGAGTTTAGGGGCTCTGCCTTCTTGGGGGCAGAGGCTTACATACGAAAACGAAGCACGAAGTGGCCGATAGTGGCTGATGGGGTTACGGATGGTTGATCAGGTGGCAAGGCCTCCTGTAGCGATCCGTCGATTTAGAACGGATTCTACTCAGGGATTGGATTCCTGAGTTCGGGTGCTGTTTAATTGATTCTCTCAGATTTTTGGCGAATTTGTTCGCGTAATCGTTGAGAGCAAGAAGGTTAGTTTCCTTAAGTACTTGAGTGTTCCTTAAGTACCAAGGGGTGTTCAGGGAAGAGCGTAGCAGCCTCATGTAGGTGCCTTGGAGTCGCTGAAGTCTTTCTAGGGGGATGGACCCCGACATGGGGATGGCGTATGTGGCAATGCTCCTGATGATGGCGGAGAAGGCTCTGGCCTTTGTTCTGGGTGACAGAGTTTTGCTATCGAAGAAAGGTTTGAAGCTTTAAGAAAGCTTCTAGCATTTTGCTCCTGGTGAGGCGGAGGTGTTTGTTCCAGGATAGGTTCCTGTCGAACGTCACTCCGAGGTATTTGACCGATTGGCTCCACGGGATGGAGGAGCCTTTGATCGTTATTTTTGGAGGGGTGCGGTTTTTACGGGAGATGAAGATTGCACTGGACTTGCTCTCGTTGATGGAGAGTCTCCACCGTGAGTACCAGTTGATGAGGTGTGGGAGATCTGTTTAGCCTTGAGGTACTGTGGCAGATTGTTTTAGTGGCGTCTATGAGGGCAATATCGTCCGTATAGAGTGCCCTGGTAATTATATCGTGTATGAGAAGATCATGGCAGAAAAAAGTAAAAAGTAGGGGGAGAGCTTAGACCCTTGAGGGACGCCGGCTGAGATGGCCTTTGGAGCGGAAAGGGAGTTGCCTACCCTAACTCGAATAAATCGGTCTGATAGGAACGACTTTATTATCCCGATCAAATAATGGGGGATGTCATTGGCAATGAGCTTGAAGACGAGCCCGTCATGCCATACCCTGTCGAAGACTTGCTGGACATCTAACAGCAGCATCGTTGTATGCAGCCGTCTGTTCATGTTGTCAGCAATGAATTCCGTAACTCTGAGAAGTTGGTGACAGGTGCTGTGCCCTGTGCGGAACCCATGCTGACAGTCAGGTATGAGGTTTTTTCTGGTGACCGAGGTGGAGAGGCATTTTAGGATAACGCTTTCGGCCACTTTGCTTAGGGAGTTTAGAAGACTGATGGGACGGTAGCTTGCGGGGTCGTTGAGGGGCTTCCCAGCTTTTGGAAGACAGACCACTATGGCCGTTTTCCAGGCCTTGGGAAAGTATTGATGTCTCATCATTGCGTTTACGATATTGCAGATGGACATGATGTGTTTGTGGGGGAGGATTTTTAGTGTGTTGTTATTGATTTTGTCAGCGCCAGGGGCTTTCTTGTTTTGAAGACTGCGAATGATGTCGCGTATCTCTTTGGGGGAGTTAGGGGTGAAGTCCCTGTTTGAAGGGAGGAAGTGTTGAGCTGTCTGGGTGACATGCTCATGAAAGCGTGAGAGTTCTGGTGCGCTGGGTAGAGGTGAGCACTGATTGCTGAGAGATGATGCGAAGATCTCGGCCTTTTCTTCAGCGAGTGAGAAGGTTTGGCCATTTTGCTTGAGTGGTGGAAGGCAAGGGCAACTGCCTCGTATAGATTTTATCACCTTCCAGACGTTTTTGGGGTGAGTTTCGGCTTCAGTGATGAAATCGTTGAAGCGGCTGTTTCTTAGCTCGTTTATCCGAGAGTTGATGTCCCGAAAGGCTGATATCTCTAGGTTGAATTTGAGATGTAGCCAGTCGATATGTTCTGTGTGTGACGGGAGAGAGATGGGTGATGCATGGAAGGCGAGGATCACCGGGCTGTGGTCTGAGCTCAGTGCACAGATAACCCGGGGGTCGCTTAGGGGTGTGATATTTTTGTTGTGAAAAATATCGAGAATGTCTGATGCGTGTTGTGGGGAGCCCGGAAAGTGAGTAGGGGAGGGAGGAGCTTCCACTGTAAAATCATGCCGAATTGTTTTTCTGAGGAGGGAGCGGCCGTTGCTATTTCTGGAGCCGCAGCCCCAAGAGGGGTGCTTAGCATTTCGATCCCCGGCGATGATTGTGGGGGTGTTGCTGCTGAGAAGCAAGGCAAGATCTTTAAAGTTGTTTTGGAGATGTGGAGGGTTATAGCATGCAATTACCCTCAAAGGACCTTTTTAGAGGGAAATTTCAACCCCTATTGTCTCGCAGATGGAGGTAGTTGTAATTCTACGGTGGCGGTAGGATTTGCGGACGAGGATTGCCACGCCCCCACCGTTACAGTGCTCTCTGTCCTTCCTATACGTGATGTAGTTTGGAAGGAAGAGTTTCTGAGATGGGTTGAGGTGGGTCTCGGTGATGCAGGCGATCCCGATGTTTTCCTCCTCCAAGAGTTGGAGGAGTTCTAGAGATCTATTTCTGCAGAGGATGCCGTTGGCGTTCCAGTTGAGGATCTTTATCTCGGAATTAGCCATTATTTGGTTTGCAGAGAGCGGCGGTAATGTTCGTGACGAACTGCATTATGATGTTTTGCAGTTCGGACGCAATGGGAGGCGAGTTGATTTGCAAAGATGCCGCTGATGCTGCACTGTTTGTCACTATGCTCGCATATGTGGTGCGGGTGGGGTTTGCCCGATTTTTATGAGGATTGGGGGTGATGCTCTTTTTCTGTATGAGCTGCGGTGGGGGGATGTTACCGGTTTTGGGAGCATTTACCGGCTTCCCTAGTTTTTGGGGGAGCTTGTCCTTCTTTGGCGCTTTGGGGCAGCCCCTGTAAGTTGCCCTGTGCTCTCCTTTGCAGTTAGCGCAGGTGGGGCGCGCGTCTTTATTGTCTTTTAGAGGATATGACGGGGTGGCATGATTTTTGCTGCAAAAAGCGCAGGCCCATGCAGTGTGGCAGTAGTTTGCCGTGTGATTATATTTGAGGCAACGCCGGCACTGCGGCGTGCCTTTCGACTTTCTCTTTGCCTCCACTTTTATGTTGAGGCCACCGATGGTGCTTAAGTCGAAGATTGACTTAGCGGTGGGTGAGGAGGGGTCCAGTTGAACGGCCACTAGCGGCCAGATTTTTTCGCCGCTACGCATTCGGTGAATTCGTCGTGGGGTGTAACCTTTCGAATTTAGTTCATTCAGGATGTCTTCGTCTTTGATGGCTTCGTTTATACCCCGAATGACTACAACCAAGTCCCGTTCTTCGGGAAGTTGGTTGATGGTATATTGTATTTTAGTATTTTCTAGGCGGGCCGTTAGGTGCCTGAAGTCGTCTACCGTTGCCGCATACACCTTGACCGAGTCAGAGGTGTTGACGGCCCGGCGAACGGAGATTCCGGCATTTTCTATGGCGATCTTTAGTTTTGGCCAAATCATTTTTTGGCGGATGATGATTGGGGTGGGGGTCGAACAGCGATGGTGGATTCTTTTTCAGTGTCAGAATCCAGATCGGAGAGCGTTGGTGCGAATTTGGCAACGGGAATGCGTTTACGGCCTTGCTTTATGAACTCGGCTTCTTCGGAGATCGGAGTTGATTCGGAGACGGTTATTTTGGTAGCGGGAGTGCAGAAAATTGCTGCCTCCTGAAAGAAATCCGTGGCGGACGAGGATGATATAGAAGTTCTGGTGGTGTGGCGTGATGTTGCCACCGATTGAGAGAAGGTTGGGTCTGTTGTGGTGGTGGTTATTATATTTTGTAGGCGGTCAATGTGATCCCGAAGGCCGATGATAATTTCTATCAGCTTTGGGGGGGGGGGGGAAGACCGTCGAGGTCGGTGGTATGACCGGTGTCCATGTCCATGGAGTCGGACTTACAAATGAATGGAGGAAGGTTGCCTCCAGTTTGTGATTGGGGGGGGGGGTTAAGGGTAGAGGGAAAGGTTGGGTGTGGGAGATTATAGCTGTGAAGAAATATTTAAATATGTAAATATAAATATAAATATAGAAATGATTAAATTCTAAATAAATATATATATATTAGTTATAGAATTAGTTAAAAATGAGGTAAGTCAAATATAAATTATATAAGTTTAATTTAAGAGAGTTTAGTTTGTGTTTAAGATAGATGAGAATTTAAGTTAAAATTAAAATCAAGATTAAAGTTAAAATTGAATTAAAATTAAAATTAAAATTAAAAATTAAAAAATTAAAGTTAAAATTTTTGAGGTAATTTTTAAAAGTTTTAAGAGTTTCTTACAAACTTATAATTTATAAATTATATAAATTATAAATTACAAGTTATGTAAGAGATAAATGAGAATTGATGTGTCGATGTTATGTCATGATGTCTCATGCGATGATCATGTCACTGATCGTGACGTTGCCGATGAGTATGATGATGACGTGTGTGTGTGTCGACTGTAGGTTTCAACATGCTTCTACTTATATATTAATTCACAAAACTTTAGATTGGTACAAGTTAAAATTTGTATGTCACCACCTGGTGGAAATTGTGAACAACTCCATTGATCGGACGCGATGCGAGCGTCAGAATATTACTTATTACTGCAACCATGACGCACAAAGTGACGGCTGCATAAGAAATTTTAGAATTTCTAAAAATATTTGTTGTCTACCACGTATAGTTAAAAAATAAGAAGGAAAATTTATTTAAATTTTGCGCAAGAGTCTATTTATATCTAAATTTATGTAAATTTTCAGAATTTTTTTATCTTAAATCGATTTTCGGAAAGAAACACTTTAATTTGGCGATTAAAAATAACACCTTAATTCTCATTATTCAAAAAGGGTACAATTCAAGTCACGCCATCAAAAATAAAATATGTATTGAACTATGAAATAGGAAATAAAATAATTGCCGGTGAAATATAATACAATCTAATTTCTATAGATTTGACGAAAATTTATAAATTATGATAAATTTTTTCCTGAGCTTTCAGAATGTATTATTTTTCGATATTAAATAAAAAAAAGTTTGAATCCATTGGGCAGACATTTAAAATTTTTACAGTTTTCCATATAAAATTTAAGTGTAGTAATACGACATGCATATAACCCCAACTCCACATTGGAATGAAAAACATTTTATTCTTCGAATAAATAATTTACACTTAAAATTTGAAATGGGATGGTCTTATTTAAAAATCTAACAAAAAAGAAAAAGATTCTATCATATTGAAAAGAGTAATTTATTATCTGATTATCTCCAAAGTTTTAGGATCAACATTTATGTCCAAGATATAGTACTTTCTAGCTGGAAATTATCTTCTTTTAAATTGTACGGAATCATAAGGCAATTTGTTATGAAAATTACATGCAAGAAACGAGAATAACATGTAACTTTATATATATATATATATATATATATATATATATATATATATATATCACAAATACTCAACTCAAGTGTTCCACTAATATATCAGACCATCCATGCCTTACAGAGGAGTCTACTGTAGCAGTTATGAATGAAACACCCAAATTCTTATAAAGCGAACTCGCAGTACAAGCCAAGTAATGACCTAAGTAGCGATATACAATTTTTTTGTTCTATGATTAATGCCACGAGTTTGTTCATCGATAAATTTTTCACACTTGACCATTAAAATATTTTTCATTTTTATTATTCATTTATGAATTTTAGAGAACCAAAAAAGGGAGATTAAATTTATTTATTTTATATAATCTATTCTCTTACTATGCCTTCTGTGCTCAATGAGTTCATGCTAGTTTTTGAACATTTGTATTTTGAGAAAAGCATCCGCCATAAATATTCAAAGCTCCATATTTTGTTTCAAGCCATGTGTTTTCGATTTAAATAAAAGTATTTTTATATTAACGATAGACTAAAGTCGTCATTTTCAAGAAAACTATTTATTTTCACTAGATTTACTCTTTTATCTATAACTACTTTATCAACACTTAGACGTAGACTAACTTGTGGAAAAATTGAGCTCATTGATGAGATTTAAATAATGACAGACTGACTAATATCAAAGACAGACTGGTTACTCGTAGTAAGCTATTCGTTTTTAATTTCTTGATTACATTTTTCGAATTTCAAATCGCTATTCATGTTTGATTATTTTTATATATTTCTATATTTTCCTTTCGTACGATTTCTTTGTTTTTCCACCTCTTTCACCTTACCTGCCTTCAAATTCAAATAAATTTAATTAATATTTTTTCATACGTAGAAGATAGTGGAGAATATATTTTCTTGTGAAATAATGTTGATCCGCACAGCGTTACTTGCAATCTACCACACTTAGTTTTTCTCCTACGGGCGATATTCCATACGGGAGGAATTCCTACTTCCAGTACCAGAATTTCCATTTAAAATTTTCGCGCAGTTATATTTCAAGGCGCACTTATGTATATACGCTAGCCAATAGTAAAAAGAATTTACGAACAATTTTATATATATTCGAAACTATAAACAAATACGAACGAACGATTAACGATCGAAAATCCCAGAATTATTTTTTAAGACACTCAGTGTAAAATACTTGTAATATATTTCTATTTTAATTTCTATAGATATCAGCTATGTATTCTAAGCGTATTTTTCATGATCTATAAAAATTTGACATAAGTCTACCAAATAGTTTTGAAAATACTACTAATTATTACTGCAATTGCAATCGTTTATCACACAATGTTTTTGGAATTAAAAATATGAATCTTATAAATAAAAACAGATGACGATCACTATGAAAAATTAATAGAAATAGATTTATAGAAATAAGTTCTCATTATTTTAAATAATATATTAAAAAGTCGAAATTAACAAATTTATTAAAATTAACAAATTTTCACAAAAATGTTCCATCGGTCTTGACAAAAGTACAAAACATTAATAAAAACCAAATAATATTTTTATTTATGTTAAAAATCATGGCATTCCTATTATGATAGCAACAATAAAATGTTTGTTTAAATTTGAATATTTTATAAATCATAGTTATTGGTAAATAGAATTTGGAAATAAATGTACAAATATTGTATTTAATTATATTTTAAGCTACAAATATAACCAACCTGTTCGCAAGTCAGTGGGAATAGACTCCCACACCGCCCATCTTTGCAAGAGTTTCCAAAAAAGTTGAAAGCCGCATTTGAATTTTCGAGAGGCTTCATCTTGGAGTCATATAGCCCGGAACTTTTCATTCTCTGTGGATTTTTTTATGCTTCTCTCTTCTTTATATAGTTTTTTTATGTATTTGCAGAGTTCATCAGCTTTCTAAAATGTCCAGATGCCTCATCATGTAAAAACATGCACAAAAGTTTTCTAGGCGGGGCAACGGAATGTCAAATCCATGCTTTTACAGATAAAGCAAATTATATTTTCTAGTCTCGGCACTCTATAAACGTGTAGCTTCTTGAAAATATGTAATGCTTATAAAAAATTTTAATAAATAAATTTTATGAAATTGCGTTGATTTCCACTGTCTTTCTTTATAATAATCTTTGAATTTGAATTTAGATTTAGCAAATTCTTTGTTTTATTTATTTCTCAAAGTTCGAGAAATTTCGCATATTTCAACAATTAACATTCTATATATTTATTTCTACACATCATTGATTTTCCAGATGACTACGGTAATGAATAAATAAAGATTAAATTAACATTACTTTTTATTAGAATTATTATAACTAATATTTCATTACAATGCTACAATGTTATATAATATATAATGAATCTTAAGTTAATTTTACATAAAATTAATTAATTAATTGTATCACGAAAAAAAATCTATTTACTTTATTATTACATAACTAAGCATCAAAGTTATACTTACCCAATGAAAATAAAAAAGAGAATCTTTTCATTAAAATATTTAATTTCGTTCGCAGAGCATGTAAATGTAATTTTCGCAACTATTTTATAACTTTCAAATTAAGAAATTACATTTATTCTAAAAAGCATGGAAATTGTAATAAAACAAATAATGACATAAAATTTAATAGATACATTAAAACAGTTGGTAAGACGCAGAACCATTTTTTTCAAGATTTATCATAATATTTTTTAATAAAAGAGTTGGTTGAAAAATGCCTTAAGGAACGAAGATTATCATATGTAAATAAAAATAAAACTGATAGTAGGCATTTTTATTAAAAAAGTTTATTATTAATTTACTCGCGTATTACATATATGTATACTTCATTGACAAAAGTGGTTAGTTTACTGTAATCTAAGACAGTAAAAGCCTTAAATGAAGTCCTGGGATCAGATACTATAATAAAATGCAACATTGGACAAGATCTGAGTAAGTCAATGATCACGAGTGACTTGACAATAAACCTGGCTGTGCGTCGTTCCACGCTCGAATACATGGAACCCGAGGGATCCTCGTCGTAACTCTAACGACCCGAGCTCTTCGTCCCGTGTACAGTTAGAGAAGATTATACTCAGTTATGCTGTTAAAAGATATTCTATATAAGATATTTCAAAAATAACTTCAAAAAGCTCTTATTTTACTTTTTATTGTATATATGTAGAAGTGTAACAATGAACTGGGTGCTTAATTCGAATATCTTCATTACTAACTGTTCATTTTTAAAAAATATTGTATACAGTGAAAGTAATGTTATCATACTCGCCGGTATTAAAGTCCAAAGCTTCTCATTAAATAATAAAAAATAATTGTCAGTGAATAAGTCGTACAATGAAATACTAGGTAAACCGACAAAATTATTGGATACTTTGCTTTGTGAACGCAATTGGAAACAGGCTGAATTCACATAAAACTGTCAGAAGATTCGAGTACAATAATAAGAGTGATAGATAGGTTAAATTGGTAAAACCTGTAATTATTATTGAGCAATTCGGGCTACATTAAAACAAGAAGTAACCAAAATCATTTGATACATATCAATGAGAGGATGAAAAACAAATTTTCGAAATTTTTATTATGATAATTTATAATTTATATTATTTTTCACTGCAAGAAGAGAAAAAGTTTTGAAGAATGATTGAAAAGGAAACGGATTTATTCAGTTAGAAATGTAACGTTGCCCGACGGCTTACGAAACCTTCCGCTGTAACTCTGGATGAACACTAATCAAATCGTGTTTCGTATCCCTCTCGCATACCAAGTTATGAATTCAAAATACGCCTTCTATCCGCGGAAACTCCCGAACGGATATGTGCTCAGTGCTAATACAGAAGGGCTGCATGATAATTGCCGATCATAAATTACAATCACACCGCGCTATCGGAATGGCAACGTCTAGATATTTCTTCTTCCTTTTTTACTTTACACATATAGGTATAGCGCTACGTAAGCCTAAATAAATACAATAATTAGAGTACGATTATAATTTATTCTAATGGTAGAAAAATAAGCCTAAAATTTCTTTCTAATTACAATTTTAATGGCCACACCGTCAAAATAAACGTATAAACATTCATTTTCGAAATACGACATTAGGCACCTCTCGTTCTGTATCTTTATCCATTACCAACAGTACTTTTTTACTTAAAAAATCCACATCGTTCTTTTCGCCCACGCCCACGCGTAAACGCCATTCTTCTCCTTTGACGTACACCCAACTCCCCCGATCCCTATATAGTTTCTCCTTCATACCCAAACGATCTCCTTCCATCCTTAATAAAGCCGCTGCTCATCCCTCCTCGGAGCTGGTTTCATGGAGATGGCGCGCGCGCTACAGCGGAGACAAACGAGGAGCGCGCACTATCGAGATAGGAGGACAATATACAAGGAGGGAGCGGACAATTACCATCCCGCATCCACGGAACATCGGGCATTTCATGGAACGGTGACTCGCGCGGCTGTATAACAATACTCGAACGATCCTTGTCCAAGATCTGGGAGTATATTGAGATGTAGAAACTGATGTAGTACACGAGTGACATGGAGAGTTTCATAGATGCGCATAAAGATTTCAACTTGGTTCTTTTTTTTTTATGCATTCCCATATAATTTTAATCTAAACTCGATTCTATTTTATTACAAGCCTTATGAATTTTAATACCATTGCGAGCGAACCATATTTCAAGAATGTGGGCAATATAAAAATTGTAGCATATTTGATTCTCGATCGATTCAACGAGATTCGTTTAGATATGAAATATTGTTTTAGGGATCAGAGTCATCGACCCGAGTCAGAATCTCTATGAACAATCTAAAATGGTTTGTCTCCAAAATATTTTCCTGTTCTCAAATTGTTTTAGTAACCAAATATAGTTGATACATTAAGATATACATAAGACATTTTTTAATACATCAAATACCACCTTATGAAGATTGACACAATGGCTTAGATAATGTCAAAATAATTTACGATTGATTCAAAAGGGAAATCTTTCTTTGCATTTTCTATAGTAAATCTTTCACTAGTAGTTATATTTTTGAATATGAGCTATGTTGTATCAATTTGGATCTAGTAAACGCGTGAAACCATACATTTATTATTTTAAAATATTTGTAATACATTTAGGATGCACAATAAATTGATAAAAATAATATATTGCTTATTTAAAATAGAAAGGAAGAATAGAAAAGAAATGAAAAAAATATTATTAATTTTTAAACTTAAAGCTTCGTTTTTAAACTGTTTTAAAATAAGAAATTTCAATTAATTTATTCCAATTCCTTAGATAAATGTTTTATGACAACTGCAATTTTATCGTCTGAATAGAATTTCAGCTAATGTGAAATAACCTCAGAAATTTGTAAAATAAATTTAATTCTGGTCTTAAATTTACCATTAATTTATTCGCTATATTAATAAAAATCCTTTGTAACTAATTAAATAATTAAAAGATAATCTTCACCGCTACTGAATTTGTGAAATAAGAGTAATTAATAAATTCAATTAACAAAAATCTCTTTCACCATTAACCCCAAATAACTGACCATAGAAACTGATTTTCCCTGGAATTTCGCAATTGTCTCCGATTCCAGAAGACCAGCGCGACAGGCTGGCGCATCGATCTTCGAAAGCGCTTCCTGCCCCCTCCCTCCCTCGTTCTGTTCCTATTCCTCCCTTTGCCGCTTTATACGTACGCACCATTCAGTCGGCGAAAGGGAGAAATTCAGTCCCCGACGCGTCAGCACTCGGAGCCTCGTTAATGACGTCATTTACTGGTCCCCGGGCGCCCGACAACGTCGACATAAAGCTACCCTCTGCGTTTTTCCGCGAGGCTTTTCGATCCTGCTCACATTTATTTCTCGCTTCTTTTTCGCTTTCTTTCCTCTCATCCATTTTTGCAAATCTATCGTTTCTTTCAAACCCAAGATGTTCTCACTTCTGAAAAATTTGTAGAACGAGGCTGTTATAACAATCTATTATTTTTTTATTCACGTTAAATTTATTTAAATAATCTTATACGTATATTTTTATATACGTCGAGATATGTATATTAAAGCTGGTTATTAATAATAGCCATTATTTACTTCAACAAATTGCTACACACTGACTCCTTAGCTCACAATAATAAGTAAATCATCTATTACTTCTAATTAAGATTTAAACGACATAATTGTAATTATTCTATTTATATCGACTATGATTTCTCATTGTTTGGCTCAATCTATCGTCAACAAATAGTTTCTGTATAATGAATTTTAAAAGTAATTATTTAAAAGTAACTATTTAAAAATAATTATTTATTCGAACATAAAAAAAATCTTTATCATGTTAGAATTTCTTATAAAACTGCAATATTAACCTTGATTACTCCACGGTGAACTAACTGTCAATACGTAACAATGAACGTATGTGAATCTGTTACTGCTTCATCACTTACAAACATTATTTGAAAAGTTCCACCGCCATGCGGATAATATAAATTTTAACTTAATTTTATTCTTAAAAGTATTCTTTATTTTATTCTAGACCATATCATCACTTTGCTATTCTTTTTATACCGAAAAAAAATTATTTATCTTTCTTTATAATAGGAATATAACTTAATCGAAAGGATAATTTTAAACGATAGATTAATTTGAACGAAGCAGAACTATCCTGTATATCTCGATCTGACTTGACAATAGAAAAGAAAGAAACTCGAGTTGGATACTTTTTGGCAATTCACAGTTTGGTTCTACCTGGCTCAATCAGAATGAATAAGACGAAGTTACGTCTGGCTTCTCCATATCTCTTTCAATAACGTATCAGTTAATTGGTTATGAAAAATTGAAACTTACATATTATTAAACCTTTATTGACAATGTTATATTTACATTGTTCTCGAAAACTTTTTTATTTCGCTGATGCAGTCACATTTATATTAGGTGTCATAAATCGTCTCCTATAAAAATACTGTTCCATACAGTTTAATTGTAAATTTTATGGTTAGAAAAAAACATAATTAATAATAATAATAGTATGACACTTGTTTCAATAACTGTTCTCGATCTGAATCAAAGAAAAAAGTAAAATTAAAATTAGTTAATCAATTTATTGCATTAATATAAAGTCGTAATTATTAATAAACACAAATTGACGATATAACAGATGTACATAATCCATAAAGTATAGTTTTAAAAAAATTTCCTATGTGATGTTGACAAGATTCAAACTGAAATATTTTTATTTAAAAAAGAAAATTGGATGATTTTTTGACAAGGTAACAATTTATAAGGAAAAAATATAAAAATAATTTGCGACGAAGATCCTTTAAAAGGAAAAACGGTCTAAAAGGGAGTTACTAAAATTTTCAATCGATAACAATATCAGTAAAGTTGAAGTCCTTCAGTTACGTATAATCCTAAATCGCAAGTAGATGGCTATACGTATATTTCAGTCTCCGGTTTCTGAAAGCTCATTGAAACTAAACGTATCCGCAGGTTCATTGCCGGCTGACGAGGTTCGGAATTCGGAAACTTTCGGCCATGTCCGGGACGCTCGCTTACGCGTGTGCGTCACACTGATGCCATTCCCGTAAGGGCAGGGATAGCATAGTTTATCGCTTGGACAAGCGTACACGGCGTGGACGGAAAGTTTGACAGTAACGATTCGAGACGATAATGTTGCTATCTTTTGCCAAATCCCGATATAGTCGGTCTGTACATGGTAGTTTGAGGTATTAGCTGTATTGATTGATATCGATTTTTCGTACTTTCTTTTCCCTCCAAAAAGTAAAGTTTCGGACAGAAATTAAAATAAGATTGAAAACTTGACGCTTAAGGAAAAATAACAGTGAAAAGGGTTTCTTGTCAAAGAATATAAAAACTTGAATTCCGATCGGTTTCGAGTTTTTCAAAAAAATTTCTTTAAAAGAAAGAAACAACTATTAGTCGTCTATCATTATCGACTCGTTCAGGTGAATATCAAAAAGTACAGCTAAATGCGAACGCGTTTATAATTAAATCGATCGAAATTTTAGTTTTACATTAATAAATTACAGAAAATCAGAGCGCTTAGAAAACCATAATAAGTATTTTATAATTGCCAAATGGCCATTTTCATTCTTCATTTGTTAATACAAGAAAATACTACTAAAATAAACATTGTGGGCACGATCTCAGACAAAACATTATTAATCATATATGAAAAGAGATACACGAGTATTGCTACATTACGAAACACGCTAGGAAATTATGAATTCTCGTCTGTTAATTATGTATGGAATATCCAGCATAACCTGCTAAAACATAGAATTTTCTGATTTAATATGTTTACAAATCAGTGAAATTCTTATTAGAACACGGACTTTTGTCCAAAATTGAGGCCATATTCTCTGGTTCGTTAACTATAATCACTAACGTCACATTCTAATTTGTAAATATCAATGGAAAAAAATAAAACATCACTTTCAAGTAATTTTTTCTTTTTGTATCATATATTCATATAAATCAAGGAGCGTGGTCCCGCACTGAAGGCAAGTATGGGTACTACAGCCTTCGAAAGGCAGTGCCATATATTCTTTGATATTGATTGATAAAATTTTCAAATAATTATTTTGTAAATATTAAACCATTGCATTACTTCTAATTATGCTTCATAGAAAGCTATTCCGTTATACTACAACTGAAAAACAGCTTTATGTAAAAAACTTATATTATATTAAAATTATTATGCAGTGAAAGTTTTTACTCCATTTCCATTATCTTTCTAGTTATTTAATTTTGTCCATTCAGTGAATACGCACTAGATTTGCGTAATTAAATTATTTGCGGAACTAAATAAGTAAAGCAAGTGGCCCGATAGCACCACGAACATAAGTTTGTGTGTGTGTGTATGTGCAGATACTACAATATAAAAAAGAGCTTGAAACGTTAAAATAATGTAGTTTTAATGCAATTCGTATGTAATATGTAGAATAAAGCGTAGGAGAGTCTAGGGAATTTTATATCGATCTTTTTGATTTTTTTTTGTTCCACCAGTGGATGCGCCAGTAAACATGCACAGAGCGAATGCGCGACGCTTTTTGCTTTCCTCGGGGCGCTAGATTTAGGAAAATCGGAGAAGAAGATGCCACATGCCCTGATTTATACACAACCCACCACGGCCACCGCAACGGTGCCTCGGCTTATTAATAGGGTTTTGCAACCTCGAACGCAAATCGAATTTCGCCCCCCTCCCGCCCGCCGTCCGCATCCACCTCTGCTCCCGCGCTCCTCTCATAGAATCGGGGCTTTTTCTCTTCGACCTCTCCCGAATTGAGATTGCCAGGAGCGGAAGGAGCTGAAGGGGGCGGGGGGCGCGAGGGCTGGGCTTGGTTTTACCAGCGCGACTTCGATGATTTAAGGCGAGCAGTAATACAGCTCGGGGGCTAATCTTGCGAACGTGTTAAATGGTCGCTTATCGAAGCCGTGTCCGAGCCGAGCGCGCGAGCCTGCCGCAAACATTATACCTATTTATTTCAATGATTTTCATATATCAATTTTGCATATAAATCAGGTATTTTTTATTTTTTTTTTTTCAAGGTCGGTTCAAAATTCAGCCGTTATCGCCCGTTGTCTGGCTCCCTCGTATAGAGTATAATAGTATAACTACGATACAAGTAGAATAAAGATACGGATAATAAAGATTTTCAAGAAATCAAAAGTTCTACCTTGTTAGAACTGTGACGCCTACTGAAATTTCCACAAAATTCGAATGCCTGTAATAAAAAAGAAATCCAGAAATCTCGATGCAACGGACAGACGAAAAATAGCCTTTTTTCTTCCATAACGTTATAAATGCAGAATGAAAAAGGACACTCGAAATAATTTCGCTTCGCTCGTGATACCGCCACCCCCCTCCTCCCTTCCTTTCTCAAATCCACGCCCGGCGCACCGGCTGCGCGACTCAACCAGGAAGCTGCCAAACGACTTCGCGGGCCTCATTTATTTAGCGGACACTTTTATTATGCCCCGAACTACCATCCTATCGAGTCGGAAATAATTCCTCGCGACTCCGAGGGGAAATTGGTCGTTAGTAGCCTGGTGCGCGAGCGCGCGCACGCCCCGTTTGACGCACGGCTGCAGGAAATAATTAGAGAGATTCGACATTCGGCATTATAGACGACTAGGGAATTCGTACTTAAAGTCGAATCAGCGAAATGGATTTCGAGCGACTATGTGCGCTTGGTCTATTTCCTTGGATGATAGGTATATAACGCAAGTACCGCAGTTATAGTCGCATTGGAATATATAGATTTAAATATTCAAGAGGCCCGTTGGAAACTATTATTGTTTTAAATTCATCCGCAGGTAAGTTACAGCGATAACGAATAAAATTTATATATATATTTGAAAAATGTCTGTGTTTTATATAACAAATAGTTGAATCAAGTAAAATCAACCTGAAGCTGGATATTGAAATTTTTTCATTCAAAAATTCCAAAAACCACTTTGCTCTGTCTCAAGTCAACTATACTGCTTAGAAATTTCCTAGATTTTACACTGGTTTTCACTGCAAAGGTACCAAAAAATTAAGTAAAATTTTTCCACGTATAAAGTGCAGATTGAACTAGGTACTTTCCAACACATTCAAATCTCTAATTAATTTCCAATAATATTTATTGAATTTGTTAAATACCAATACAAATGAGTTTGACATATTAATTTTTTTTATGTTATTTAACGTCGCTCTATTTATGCTTCGAAATGTCGGTGCTAATCAGCGACGGAGGTCTACTATGTACTTGTAAACAAAGCACACATAAATTCTTACAGCGGTGCTCGTATCAATCGGCCGAGACCGGGATTAGTACTCGGATCATCAAGTTACTAGTCCTTCGCTCTAGCGATCGAGCCATCGTAGGCCTCACATATTGATATTCAAAACAATTATTTATATTAGCAATTATTTACATTGATAGTAATGACCGAACAATGTTAAAATAGAATTCGTATTACTTCTTAATTTATACACACAATATTCTATAAAGCATGAAAACTCGCAGTTTATTAGGTATTTTAAATTTAATTACAAATTTATGTTTGGGAAAGTAAATAAAAAATATTAATTATGAACAATGATATATATATATACTTAGTGATAACATTGCTATCAATAACTTTTTTATATTTTCGAGCGATTGCCTCCAAAAATATTTTTCTATTTCTCTTTTTTAACATGACTTTCATTTACATTTGAGATAAGCATTAAATTCATTTAGGTTAATAAGGCCCTCAAATTCTCTAAAAAAGAGTAGGCGTGTCATGAAAAGCAGCGATAACAGCTTTAGGGCAAAAAATTAGTTATTTAAAAGTTATCCAGCATCAGTAATATTACCCGTGTACAAATTCATGCTCGAATCTGGCTGTTAAATAGTATCTGGTTAGTTTTCCTAATGTAATGTTGGGCTCGAAGCAAGAAAATCTAGTCCGGTCCTGGTCCCGATTTATCCCACTTTTATAGCCATTTGTATTAGGGAACGAGCTTAGATTTCGTTAGCTATACCTAGTTAGAGACAAGACAGAATTTATTCAGAAAATCTAACTATAAATTAATAAGATATATTATTGTTCTTTGTCAATTTTCTTTCCTTGACTGAGCTCATTACGATCTTGTTCTACTTAGAAGGATTACAGAATCTAAAATGATTCAATGCAAATATACCAAGAAATTTTATTTGAAAAATATCATTTTTCATATAAGCAAAGATCTTTATGCATATACAAATATATTAGCGTACAATTTCTTTAAACACATCGTTGAAAGGAAGCAAACTACAATTTATGGATTGTTCTTTTCTTATAAGTTTGTTATACTACTTTGATTTATTTTGTTTCTAAGGAATAGATAAACTTTTTCTGAAAGTTAATAATCTGAATTCAATGAAACTTGCGCGCTGCTGTTGATCATAATAATGTTCCTCATAAATTAAATGCTATTATCTTTCCTATATTTATATATAAATACAGTGCAAATTTTTTCTACTTTTACTTATTGCTTATAATTTCAAGGCTTTTCTAGCAATATTAGTTTTACCTACGTCGATACTGAACTTTTTTGTTATTGCTATTATTATTATTTTTTAATTAAAACCTTCCTTTCTGACATCGTTTGGCTCAATGTTAAAGACCGCCTATTATTTCAATTCAGCGTATCCTAAAATAATTTCAGAGTATTAAAAAAGATTGCTTCTATTTAAAAATCAATTACATTCAAGCTTAGCATTAATAATAAAATCTACCTGATCCTTGCAAAATATATAATATATTACTTGAGAGCCTGTTCAGTCATCCCGTAACTTTTTGAACTTTTATAAAATATATCTTCGATTATGTTTATTATAGCATCGTTTTTGTACTAATTGTACAACGTATGTTCAAATTACACAGGTGTCAGCATTTAATTTTGGCGAATCTCATACCAGATGGTAAAGAATTATCGCTTGTGCATGGGGATCCACACCTCAAAGGGGGGGGGGGATCTTTAAAGTGACGGCTTTCCAGTTCGAAACTAATGGCTCACGTTGAACGAACGCCGAATTTGGCAGAAAACCCGGTGGTCGCAGGCATTATTGGTACCTCGCGAGTACGTAAATCGTGCGCCGCGCGCGCGCGCGCGCACATATGTACACACAGACGCGCGCAACACCCTTGAAGGAGCATCCCAGCCAGCGACCCGACTGGCCCTCCGAGGATTTAACGGCGTATTACAGGCACGGAAGTCATACGTTTTTTACGTGCAATAGCGCGTCGGCCATTTTTCTGGCAGCGATCGCCGCGGCGTTTTTATCCGCCCGGCTCCCTCGCCATAAGCGCGCCCGCGTGTCGTTATCGGCGCGCGGAAGACGAAGGAGAGGAGGAGGAGGAGGAGAAGGAGGGAGAGAAGGAAGGAGTCGATCGTGCTAATGAAAAACGAGGAGGGCTGCGCGGCGAGCGGATGGAGCAGTTTTTACGTTAAATGGACTCTCGCGAGCGCATGCTTTGAAAAATTGTCGAGTCTTGCAACTGATACTTCCGGTATTTCTCTCTACGCCTCTCTGGCAAAAAAAAAAATTGGGGATGAAAATAATTGTATTCATAAATTAGCATGAGGCGGTGTGCGTGCGGGTGTGTGCGTAGTTGCGAAAATCGTTAAAAACTTTTTGGCGGTATAAAGTATGCGTAAATCACGGTGCATTTTTATGTGACAAGATAAATAAGTGTACTATATCCCTCGAGTGTTTCAGTTCAAACATTTTAATTTAATAAAAGCATTTGTCAACGGTGGAGTATAAGTCGACTGAAAGAAGAAAAAAAATGAAAAATGGGCCAATGTTCATAAACGTGGGAAATGATTTTTTCTCCATTTCTGTTTTTTTTTGCTTATTTGTTTTAATTAATAATGGATATAATAATTCATGGATATAATGCGCGGATTCAGTACACAATTTGAAGCCAAGAAAAAGTTTGACTGAGCGATAAATAAGTGGGGAAAAGAATTCCGAAATCCTGTCAATAAATCCCGAATCATATAGAAGCCGAGGGGAAAAAATTGAACTCAATCCAAAAGCGCTTACAAAGTAGCTTCAAAGTATTATATACTTATACACGCGCGCATATATATATATATATATATATATATATATATATATATATATATATATATATGAGTTATAAACGGATTATCCCCATTATTTTGCGTGCACGCTGAACTTTCAGAGAAGTGCGCTTTGTATACGCCCTCGATCACCGGTAATACGGTCGGTCTCGGGATGAAGATCGAAGATGAGCTTATCGGGGCAATTCGCCAATGAAGTTAATTTTTTGCCTGAAGCAGCATTGTTGCCTCAGTTTCTTTTCCCTCGGTGGTCGCAGATTTATAGTCTTTAGAAAATTAAAATTTATGGACAAAATTAGCATGGACTGTAATTATATTTTCGAAGATTATATGCTTAATAAATTAATTATTTAAAAAAAAAAAGAAGAGTACTTAAATATCCTTACCTTTTTCAACATAATAACAAATATTATAATTTCAAAAAAAAAATCACTTCACTGTCGACTTCGAAATAAGACTTATTGCCATACTCTGTACGTAATGCTGGACTAAAGATAAATAATTGCTACGAAAACACGCATTCGATATGGAATCACTCATTTCGAAAAATTAGGATCATGGGCATTATTTTCTGTTTTTTGATGATTATAAAAAAATGTTTTGAATTTCCCTCGTAATAAGGGTAGTTTATCCTTTCATCTCCATTATGATAAATAATTCGACAATAAATGCACATAATATTCATACACTTCTCAGTTTCCCGTGAAACCTGACTGTTTTGCAACCACTCTTTTGAATACAATATTTTACCTAGCAATATATAGATGTGTTTTAAATGAGCTATCGAATTTAATGTTTACCGATCGCACGAAATACTACATATACTCTGTTCTAAATACTATTATGAACGTCATTTACGTCCTCTTCTATATTGCTTGAAAGTTTCAAGTAAATTTGACCTAATAGTGTGGAAATAAGAACCGTTTGAAAATTTTATAGTGAAAAAATCTCAATATATGTTTTCAAATGTCGTAATGTCCGCAATGTTTTACGAATTTGTTTAAGAAATTGCAAAAATGTTAAATAATCGTAATTATATCTCACGAAGGATTATAAATAAAATTTCAAATAGTTTATTGTTTGCATAGAATATTGAATTCGTCTTTCACACAAAACACTATTTACTCAATCCGCATATAGAAGAACAATGGACAGTCCCTTAATTAAATGTAAATATGTATTTAAATATAAACTTAAAGTTGCTTACAATAATTTAAAAACTTTTAGCTTACAATAATTTAGTAGTTAATAAAGTTAATATAGCATATTGTCTTTGGTATATTATAAAAACTTAATTCAAAATTTTGTTGGAATTTTGAAATATTTTTATCCATATAGAACCAAGATATTATTATTCAGCTAATCGACTGGTTATAATATAATATTATTTCTTTATTCCATACGATTACATGAAAATCTTCTTTGTAAATTCATGAAAAAAACTAGCGAAACCGATGTTTAAAATCTTGTATTTGCGCTTGTAAATGCGCAAAAACGATACAAAATAGATAAAAAAAAATAATGTTAAAATAACGAGTTACAACGGCACGGGGCTTGGGGATTCATCACGCAAACATTTAATTCCAAAAGTTACATTTCGTTTCGGGATTCATTCGGGCTCCGCTCGGGCAGGAAAATGCTTTAGCAAATTCATTAGTATTCGATAAAGCTCCAATGACACGGAATCGAGGCAGAGTTCGAAGAGCCAAGTTGAAGCGACTCAAATAAAACTCCTCTAATTCGGGCCGGCAAAGTAGCTGCAATAAAGAGGAAAAATCTATATAAGGGAACATTCATAATTTTATTTTTTTATATAAGCCTCGGCGTCGTTAAAACTTTATTAATTAATAAATTAAAGTGCTTTTTTTTAAGAGAAAATTTTTTAATGGTTTTCGTATCCTGATCCTCGCCCATGAAAAATCTAATGAAATTGCCTCGTTGCGATAGCAGTAAAATTGTTTATTATAAGAAAATAAAAAAATTAATTAAAAAATTAGATAAACGAATATTCCGTAAATAAGCGAAGAGCAACTTGTAAAACCACTATGACACGTTATGTATTTATACGTACGGTTTCACTGAACTACTTCGGCACTTAAGAATTTTAATCGAAACTTTGAGCTAATCGTTTACGGCCAAAACAGTTGGGAAATTCATTATAAATCTCAAGTCAAAAGTTTAGGCATAAAGAGACACATACACTTGCGAAGGCGGCAAAAAAATCCTCGTCGTCCTCTTTGGGCGGGAACAGCTCTTCCCTCGACCTTTCCCGAAAAGCTTGAAAGGCTATTTGAATCGCCGCGGAATCCGCGATATTTTCCACGGCCGATCTTTCGCCATCGACCTTAAAGCGAAAAATCGCCAATATAAAATGTGAATAGTGAAATATCAAAAATTCAACAGAAATTTTTTGTTAAATATTACATGAAATAGACTTTTTTTTAAATTGCATGGTCTTATCGATCGATCTAAAGTAATTTATTCATTATTATAATAATGTAAAGGATTTACGTAAACGTGTTTCGCAGAGTCGAATGGATCAGGAATGTAATAATTATCGAATTGATTGATAAAGCATTCCATTTTGTCCCAATACTTCAGTTTCGTCTCTTCCGAATAAAGGTGCCTACGTGGTTTTGTGCTTCCAATCGAATCTAAAAAAAAGCATACAAAAGGAATGATTTCTTTAGTAAATTCATATTCCAAGGTAACATATATAATTATAAATTTATATTCTATCACTGTAGGAATATTGATTACATACCTGCATCGTTGAAGGCTTGCATAATTTCATAAGCAATGGTAAACCCCAGCATTCCGTATATCTTGTATCTGTAAATTTAATATAATATCTAACTATATATGGGAAAGTCAAGAGTCTTAAAAATCAATTATACTCAAGCTAAACATTCCAATGTCACTGAAATTTCGTATTTGGAAAAAAATTATAAACTCAACATAATTTTAGAAGTAAAAAAGTTCCAAAATGATACTGTAGCTATAATTTTTCTTCAATATAACAGGCAGAAAAATATTTAATACTGATTTTTCGATGCTTATAATATGTGTTTGGATTTTTACCAAAGCGCTGCAGTGACTATTTAGAAAAGCTCTTTAAAAAAATCATCTTGAGTGGGGAATTTATGGGGTCTTTATCGTTTCTAAATTTATTTATTTATTATTCATTACTTATACTCTACAGCAAATCAAAATTTCATCGAAAGCAATAACCTAAGAATAGAGGCGTGCCTTTTTGATAGTAAGATTGTGAGTTTTGTAATATAATTTTAGTAATCTTAACGGTTTATAGATTAATAGTATTTTAAAAATTTCTATAATTATTTGCTTACTCTAGAAAGTCCGGATCGAACAGCGGTGGAAGGAGATTTTCCGCTTTAATTACTATAAAAATGAAATCAAATTATAATCAATTTGTATTAAAAGTTCAAAATTAGTTTAAGGGGGAATCTCTAGTCTTTTTGCATAAATTTTCAAGATTTTTTTCTTGCAGTAAACTTTATTATCACACTACAAGTTTTTTTTATATTAAAAAAATACATATTGAAGTCTGCAAAAAAAAAAATTTTTTTTCATTTTTCATCCAATATGGCCCAGATATGGCTGCTACAACGAAACTTGCTTTTTTGGCTGACTAAAATCAAGAAGTTTAAGTAAAATAAAAACAAAATGGCGGGCTTTTCTAATTTTCGGTTTATTTTTTGAGGTTATGTTGTTTAAAAAAGTGCTCAAATGTAATCGAATAATCATAATTCTAGTACGGGCTATAGCCACTTTCTTATACTTTAATATGCTTTTTGAATTTTTCATTTTAGAGCTTCCTGTGTCAAGATATGATGTCAGCCAAAAAAAGCAACCTTCGTTCTAGCAGCCATATGTGGGCCATATTGGATGAAAAATGAAAATAAAAAAATTTTTTTTACAGACTTCAATATGTATTTTTTTAATATAAAAAAAATTGTAGTGTGATAATAAAATTTACTGCAAGAAAAAAATCTTGAAAATTTATGCAAAAAGGCTAGAGATGCCCCCTTAATTATGCAAGAATTATTAGAGTCTCAAGATCGATGAAATGTATTACGTATATTATGCATATTAATTTATAAAATATTTTGTTCCTTACGAACACTATTTTCAAAGAACTCGTATGCAGATCCAATGCTACTTATAGTAGTGATCCTCATAAAGTTATTGTTCTCGCTGCAAAAAGTAAATGATAAAATCAATATATTTGTGTATATATATGTATATATATAGATTGTATTATCACTCTAGTAGAAAACAAAACCATATACTTACGAAGATTCAAAATTATTTTCATTCACAGTGTCTAATTCTCTCATTTTGTAAAATGATCGTAAAGCTAATATATTATTAAAGTAATCATCTGAGAGCGACAACTACAACCAGCATTGTTCATAAAAAAAATATTTTTTTATTATTGATTTATAATAGATAAAGTTATGATAACATTCACCTCTTTATAATAATTGTTAATTATCGATAGGTTTTTTAACGGTTCCGGTACACCCAAGACAAAATTCATCCTCAAAATTTTTATCTCAGCTATTCTCTTTTCATGGTCATTCAGCAATGACGATCCTTTTATGGTCTCTATTGTCACTTGCTTTATATCATGCAAAACACGCTCAACCTGCACATTTAAAATTTAGTTCTTGGTTTTTATTACGTATACATTATACATGTAATCTTTAATATTAATAGCGCGAATCTAACATATTTAATTATAAATAATCAATATTTCGACGATTTATGTATATATCTTACAAGTCTTTCAATTTCGGGCGATATAAATTTCTCAGCGAACGTGTATGAGAGCACGTGATCGAGTGCAGGTTCGAACCCACAGAACTTCCATCTAGAATTATTACATTCACCTTTTTTTTAATACATAATCAGCGCTAACGAATATTTCATAATTTAACGAACCTCGTCGTGTTTTTTATCGGTTCGTGTATGAGATCTTTCATGCTGAAGTATAAATTTCTCGATTCGCTATTTGTATGGGGAAGGTATTGATGCACAAATCTCCAGTGTATGTAATTTACTAAAAAAAAAATATATATATACATTTAATTCTATCATAAATGGATTAATATTTGATGATGAGTTGAAAAAATTGTTACTCTGCTTACTTAATGTTCGCGGAGGCGTTCTGCCCAACAATTGTACGAGCCTTGGAAAGTAGCTAAATGTCGAAACTTCTATTATATCTTCGGCGCTGATTTTTTTCGAAGATGTAAAATATACTTCGTTTATGATTTTTGCCCAATTTAACTGCGGTCAAGGATAATAAAAATAAAAATTAATTTTAAATTTTCAGAGCTTCTCGTTATAAACTGCCACCGTTTAATAGTTCAGTAACCTACCTCATTATCTTTATCATTAAGTGCCTGATTTGTTATATTTTGAAACTTTTTAAGAATTATCGGCTGATACAAATTTAATCTTTCGCTGTCTTCTAGTATCTAAAAAAATGAATATTTGTTTACTTTTTTTACAAAAAAAATGCACGCATACAATTGAAACATTTTCAACGTGTATGACCATTGTTAGGGTTTAACGTTTTACTTATGAGTCAATATTTTGCAAAGATATTTTTCTATCATAATAAAAATTAGATTCAAAAAGAAAAACAATTTTAATTGTTATTTGGAAGATTTCCATAAGTATCGCAAATAAATTATATGTTTTTAGTATTTATCGCAGAAAAACATTTATAATAAGAACGTTCATATCGAAATCTTAAAATATAAAGTAATTTAATGAAACAAAATTTTAACTATTCTTATAAACGATTCAAAAATTATGTAAAGCACTTGTATCAAGTCGCGCAGTAGCGCCATGAAGGCGAGTTTGAGATTTATATTAACAGCCATTTTTACTCATTGTCCATTAGCAGTTCAATAAACAATAACTAACCTATACGCAAGTATTTCGCGGTATAAAAATTATGAGCCGTAGCAGGTTTTTATGACTACGACATAAATTTAGTTGCTGATGGTGGTGCAGGCTAGATTATAAGTTGAGCTAGCCCCTCAAGTGTTAACGAGGATCTGGCCGTTGTTAGAAATTTCTTTACTTGAACAAATAAGCTATTAATAAGATATAAAAAATCCTAAATAATGTTTTCTTATTTTGCTAAAATGGACACTGCAGCTTAATAGAGCCATGGAGACGGATTAAATGGGATCTTAAATGCATTTGAATACGTTTAAAATATGGTAAGATTTTTTTACATCATCGATACATCTTGATCGAGTTAAAATGGATTGAAACGCATATACAATTCAATATATTCAATACGTTCCAATATATTTAAAATAATTTGAATTAGACACCATCGGTACGATTTAAAATGGCTCGCTCTCTCTCTCTCTCTCTCTCTCTCTCTCTCTCTCTCTCTCTCTCACGCTCTCTAAAGTTGTGGTTTGTAGTAGATTGAAACGTATTTAATATTGTACGTCTACATTTTAATCCGATTTAATCTTTATCAACGATTTGAATATCGTGGTATCATTAAACGGGTTGGGATGAAATATCACGTGGTTCATCATATTTTTAAAATATTAAATCGGATTGAAACTGATGTACAATTCAATGCGATTTCATCCATTTGAATTCAACAGTGTTCTCAAGATCGGTGTTCGAAACAATTTTGCATGCTAATACATGTATCGTCATAATTGAGATATACGCGTATAATCAATTCCGCGCTTACTTTGGACAGCTCCGTTTCGAAGGAAACAATTTCCTTCGCGCTCGCTTTGACCTCTTCCTCGGAGACATCGGAACCGCTTAGTTTTGTCACAATTAAAGCTACTGTCTTGACGTACTCGACGTACTTGAAAAGACTCTCCATTTTATAAAGAAATGGTTCACGAACGATCGTCTTTGGTTGACGCACCTGAAAATTTTCAAATAGACAATGATTGACTTCATTATTTTAGCCTACACACACGTGCGCCCGTGTACACACCGCTACACACAACTATACATAAAAACGTGATAACATTTAAAAAACCGAATTTGTGCATGTTTTCAAAGTATCTTTTTCTAGAATTACTTGTAATGTAATATCTAAAGGAGAATGAGTAGTAGTTACTAAAATTTAATCTAATGCATATTCTGATTTTGCTATTGAATTGGCGGTACTGAGATCCTTATATAGTTTCTTAGTATTCTATAGTAAAGAATATCTCTGTTATTACAAATTTCATGACTTTTATTCACTAGGGAAGACTTCTTAACATTTTTATTCAGAAACATGACTATACAATAAATCGATTTATAGTCTAATAAAGATCTTCTATTTAGAATGAGCTAAAGTAGTTCATTTACGAAAATTCTGAAAGTTACATACTTTTCACATGAATTTGACAAGAGATCAGACAAACATAATGAAAAACCAACTAATTTATGGCTTTATATATATATATATATATACTCGTATATGCTTATAAAACGATTACTATTGGAACTATTTTATTAATACAGAACACGCATATAGTTCTTTATACAATAAAATGGTTATAACGCAAATGCATACCTCTATATTTCGATTTATTTCACACAATAGTTATATATCTACAAATACAGTAGTTATATATCTGTAAATCTGAATGTCAATTTATCTGCTATTTTCTTTATTTTTCAATTTTTGCTACTATACTATATGTATATATATATATATATATATATATATATATATATATATATATATATATATATATAGTATCGTGGCTGCGAATATATATATATATATATATATATATATATATCTTATCATTAGATCTTTTCTTTTTTAATTAAATATTACGTCAATTAATTAGATTTTTTGCCTAAAAACCAACACCACAGTCATGCTTCAGCCTCCATATTCACCAGATTTGGCACCCAGTGATTTTTTTTTGCCTAAACTGAAGATACCCATGAAAGAACATCGATTTTCAACAATTGACGAGATCAAAGCTGCATTGATGAAAGAACTTAAGACGATACCAAAAAATGATTATTAAAAGTGCTTTGATGATTGGAAAAAGCGTTGACATAAGTGTATTATATCTGAGAGGGGTTATTTTGAAGAGAGCCACATAAGTATTGATGAATAAATAAATATTTTTTGAGAAAACCAAAAAGTCATCTTATTGTTTGAACACGCTTCCTATCTATTAGAAGGCGAACTTAGTTTCCGACCTTCACGTTTAGATAGCGATATAAGTAGTACGAAAACTCAGATGTCTCGGATCTAGTACTTATTTTTTAGTTTTGGCATTTACCAATAAAATTCAGTTAACAGTCGACATCATTTGTATAAACATTATAATTTTTTGATCAGTGAAATATGAATCGTGATAAATCGTTTTTTCGACATGTCCTTTTGCACTATTTTGATTTGAAAAAAATGTAGCAGAAACTTATCGATTGCTTCAATAATGTTATGACAAGCAAGCTCCATCGCCTACAATATATAAAGAGTGGTTTCAGCGGTTTACAAGTGGAGATACTGATTTTAATGACAACGAACTTTCTCGACAACCGAAAAAATTTGAAGATAGTGAATTGCAAGCATTATTGGACGAAAACTCAGCTCAAACGCAGAAAGAACTCGCTAATAATTTAGGAGTCAGTGAGAGCGCAGTTGGCAAACGTTTACATGCGATGGGAAAGATTCCTAAAGAAGGAAAATAGATACTACACGGTTTAACCGTAAGTGCCATTATGAATCGATACAACATCGCATTGTCTTTGCTTGCTAGGAAAAAAAAGAGTTTTCTGTGATGTTTTGATGAAAATTAGATCTACTGTTACAATTCTAAGCGCAAAAGATCATGGGTGGACCCAGGCCAACCGTCCACATCGACACCAAAACAGAACATCCACGTCCAACAGGTATTACCGTGCATTTGGTGGGAACAACAGGGGGTGTTCTACTACGAGCTACTAAAATCGAATGAAATCATCATTGCCGAGATATATAAGCGACAACTGTATGATATGCAACAGAAATTGATCGAACATAGATCAGCAATCGCAAGCAATAAGCGCAGTCGTTCTCTTGCATGATAACCCTCGACCACATGTTGCAAAAGCCGTCAAAAACACCCTGTTGGAGTTCGAATGGGAAGTGATGCCGCTCCCAGCGTACTCGCCAGACATACCGCCTTCTGATTACCACCTATTCAGATGGATGCTGCACGACCTCGCTGATACGCATTTCCGACATGTTCCAGAAGTGCGAGAATTTGTGGATGATTAGATTGCCTCGAAAGCGTCATCGTTCTTTCGCCACAATATCGCCATATTGACAGAAAGATGGGAAAAAGTAATAGAAAATAGTAAAAAATATTTTGATTAAGCTAACGTGTATCCATTTTCCATTAGAAATGTCCTTTTTCCGTTAAAAAAGGTCGAAAACTAAGTTCGCCTCCTAATATTATAGTATGCCATTAAAATCATCCTAAGAGCATTTCCAAAACAATGCATTTTTGTGATTTTTTACTTTATTTTTTAACTTATAGTGAATAAAAATTTCAGATCAACTTTTTTATGTGGCTCTGACACCGTAAATTTCGTACATTATTCAATTATATTACATCTACTTTAATCAATCGTTTGCACGTGTTCCTCGTAAAACTTCTTTATCTGAATCTTATTATTACTATTATTATTGTTATAATTATTTTCTTTTTTAAGCATTTGAGAAACAGTACTTACGGAAACTGTGCGCATCCGCCTGAGTGCATCATAATTCACCGAGATCTCGTACAATGGGAAGACATTAATTTTATTGTAGAAGGAGTGAAGACTCTGCCAACTTTTTAAATGTTCGTCCTCCAAATACGTCGTGATTAAGGGCCATCCATCCAACTCATCTAATATCCATTGAATTGGTCTGATTCCTTCGCTTTCAATTTGGTCTATATAGAAAATTTGCCATCAAAATCATACTGGCAGCACAATTTTTACTATTTATATGCAAAAAAGCACTACATATAAATTTAATAATTTAATTTTAACTATATATATATATATATATATATATATATGTCTTATTGCAATTATACCTGTATCCATGCACGATGCGTAAAACGTCCTGGCAATTTCAATCGGTACATCATTTTCGTCATCGGAGTCCTCTTCCAATATAGCTACACACAAACAGACACACACATTGTTCATTCAACGAAATTAAGGAAAATAGATTGAAATACATCAAGACATAAATTATCCGCATACAAACATATATATAATACATTATATACGCGACTAATGAATTTATTATTTTAAGCGTAACTTACCCTTTAATTTCGCAATGACATTGTCTTGTGCCTCGGCCACGAGAGATTTGAAACTTGATACTGAACCGTCTGGGTTTTTGAACTGACTTTCACATACATATGTATAGAAATTCTCGCACGGGTTCGTATATACATCTGCAAAATAAAATAGGTTTCGAAAAACGTCCTAAAACAATCCTGACAGTAACAAACAATTTCTAAAATATTAAGAAAATATTGTTTACAAGATAAAAGATTTTCTGTAACATATTTTTATGTAAGAATCAACTAAATATTAATACAATATTTTCATTTACTTATAGTATATTTTATATGCAAAATTTCACAACATCAAAAAATCTTTATTGGATATATGTCATTGAACTATATTATTCTAAGTTTGGTTCTTACATCCAGAACAAAACCTATATTGAAAAGAATTGCGAACCATGTCTCCGTTTTAATCCTATCAAATGATTGAATACGCTTCAATCCGTTAGCATTACTTAAATGTAACATTATTAGATACAGACTCAACTGTTGTTGAAATTTTGAATTGGAGCCGATTGCAATGCCTAATCCGTCTTTTTAATTCGTTGCAATTTGTATTAACGATCAATTTTTTTGTAATTTTTAATACGAATATCAGATAAAAACTATATAATAGATAACCCTTAAAAATGCATACGGATAGAACAAGTTCCAAATTCCGCAGAAAACCGGAAAAACATCCACAAAATACATTATTATTATTTTTTTTTCCTTAACCCCGGGGACGCGTGTGGTAGCTGAACTCAAGGCCCCACATTTACTATTATTATTATTATTATCATTATCATTATTATTATCATTATTATTATTATTATTATTATTATTATTATTATTATTATTATTATTATTATTATTATTATTATTATTATTATTATTATTATTATTATATAAAACTTATGTTTTATTTTAACACATATGTGACTGGTGTCATATCGTCATATCGATAAAGTGAAATATAAGAACTTTCTATCCATTCAAAATTTTTTAATGTTTACAGATTTTTAAAATATAGAAAAATCTGTAAAATATTGAATCTTATAATTCAGAAAGCTAATTTATAAGCTATAGGCTATGATTTCAGAGAGATACAAAGCTGCATTTTACTTCTAAATGTTCCGTTAATAAATCACAGACAATAATGATAAAAGGAGCAAGTTTCTTAAGTACTTCATGGTTTTATACAGATGTTGGATATATATTGTTTTTTAACAGGGGCTATTTGATATATGTCCAATCATAAATATGCAATGAAAATCAAGGGTACAATCGTAAAACTCAAAAACGCGAGATGAGATCTAGATAGGATTCTTTACATAACAAATAATGCTAATAATTAAATTTGGAATAAAATTCGTTATATGCACTAGTACATATATACTTACTCTCGATAAAATCAGTGTCGGCGAGCATCCATTCCGCTGATAAAGCTCCAAAAACGAGGTTCACCGGCAGCTGCAGCAGCAGCAACAACCGGAGCAGCCTCCTGAACATCTCTCTTACTCTGCCTATAATAATACGAGACAGAAACTGCGCCCGGGGCGGCGTCGCGACGACATCGGCGACGGACGACGACGACGACGACGAAATCGGCGCAGCTCAGCGACGCATATAATTATAATCGAAGAGAGCCGCTCATCCGCGGGGATATATTTTACACGCGATCGGAGGACAATGCACGAGCAAGAAAGAGAAATCGAGAAAGAGAGAGAGAGAGAGAGAGCCGCTTTTCGGCTTCTATTAATATAAAGCTGCAGCGGCGTTTTCATTCTTATTTATTACATTTATAATTTTGCGAACTGGTATCGGAATACCGCTGCGACCGCGCCAACGGACGCCTCGGCTCATGTGATGCATGGCCTCAGCCCAGAAATTCCACCTTCGCGCGGGGGGTACGTGTTCAATTAATTAGTAGTTGAGAGAGAACGCGTATTGATTATATAATTATAATTATCATATGCGATCAGCGCGCACGGTCGATATCTTGAACGTAACATATTTTTAACTCGCTTTATATATTTGGTAAAAGGAGAGATAGGAAATAAAAAAAATAAATTTCATCGAAATCCTCTAAAATCTTATGATATGAATGTATATGTCAATCTAATTATAGTTATTTTTAACAAAAATTTATATATACGATATTTTTTGCATGTATACACGGATTCAGTAGATAAAATTCATTTTTAACTAATTATACAATATATAAATACATAAAGGAAAAAATAATTTTACAATTAAGAACATCGCCTTATATTTATGATTGTAAATATTTGTTTATTTTATATTATAAAACGATCTTTATAATAAAATTTTATTCATAAATTTATAATAATAATTACATTTAGAATAATTTTATTCATTATATATATATATATATATATATATATATATATATATATATATATATATAAGTTTTGAATACTATATTCAACGGAATGTGTGAAGAAATTCTTTATTTATTCAATCATTAATTATTTATTATATTTAATTATTTATGTATTTGGCCTGACCGAACCACTGGTCCATTTACAATATGTCATTAACTTAACAATAACGTCTTCTTTGAAATAAATATCTGGTGTCAGTCAAGTTGTCTTTTACTAACAATAGTATATTGAATCATGCTTACTTTTTTTTGTTATTATTTTTTACTAGTAAGTTTTTATTCTAGATTCTATGGAGGTACTTATAAACAAGAACACTCTAACTATCAAAGTATAGTTGTAAATATATTATTTAATACAGGCTGTAAGACTGATAAAAATATTTGTTAATTTGCAATAATCTACAGAAATACAATTTGAATTCTTAAATAAATATAATAGAATAAGATTTATTTGTAAATATATTGATTATTGATTGCAAAAAAATTATTTAAATAAATAAATGCAAATTTCTATATAAGGTTAGTAATTAATTTCTCATTAAATTTATATAAAATTTTTCTAAACTCCAAAGACAAAAAATCGACAGAATAGTATTTAATTCATAATCTGAGGATACATATCATCTATCATAGTGAATGTAATCATACAGGATATAACATTGATTAATGACTTTGAAGTTCATTTTCTTATTATCTGCATAAAAGAACTTACACATACCTGATATTTATAAAAAATTTTTTTAACAAAAGTATTTCGAAAAAAAAAGTACAATTAGATATAAAATTAACAATTCTGAAGTATTTATAAAGTTTATAACAAGAACTTATTTATCTTCAATTTTTATATTTCAAAAATAACAAATATTCATTAAGTAAATATAGTATTAATTATTACAATTTTGACAAATGCATACTCTTTTAATCATATACTACATAATTATAATCTTTAATTAAAAATATTAAAGTAGAATATATATAGCTCATTCATAATTGTTATGATTGTATATTCGCTTTAAAATTCTTATCAAACCTTTTAAAAAGAAGACAAATAGAAAAAAGTTTAATTAAAAAATACATTGATGTTCAAATAAATTCACTTAAACATTTTCAAAAAAATAGCGTATTATAACTATTATTTTAATTAAACATAAAAAAACTATTAAATATTTTTATCAATCTTAGTCTTTTTTATAAACTAAAAGAATTATAATATGATTATCAGACTGCCCTTATATAATCACTCCTGTAATAAGCAAAATAAAATCTCAAATATTAAAATTAAAATTTATTTTCTTAGTAAAGGAGAATCTCACTGCTCCTTTACCAAAATATTTCGCATCTGCGAAGTCTGACGTTTCAAGCCACTCTGTCTCTTCTTTAAGGACACTTTTCCTTTTGTATAGGTGATTAGAAATAAAGACAATCTGCCTGTCACTACAATTAAATTAACTGATAAAAAATGTGTATGATTGATAAAAGTAGTTATTAGTTAGCTTTACATCAGTCGATATAATAATTTTTAATGTTAAAATGAGTTTATAGTGCATTTAATAAAATAAGAACTTATAACAAACATAACTATTTACATCATATTAATTGTTATATTATGATATGAATTTGTAATAATATCAATGGCTTATAGATAAAATTTCTATTATGAAAATTAATTATTAATAATTATATTATTATGAAAACATTGTATTATGCAATGTTTCTAAATCTTTTTCTCTTTCAATAGCTCTTTTCTTTTCTCTTCTGTAATTTTCATAATCTTCGTCATCTGTAGGAAGTTCATATCTACACAATGGACAGGAATTCGTCTGAAAAAAGAATTTTAATTATTATTAAATTAATAATCTCATGGAATCATTACATTATATTATTTTAGATTTTCGTTTTACCTTTTCTAACCACGGAACTATGCATTCTTTATGAAAAGAATGTTTGCATGGTAAAGATTTAAAAATAGTTCCCTTTTCAAAATCTCTTATACAGACTGGACATTGCTCACGCTTTTCTGAAATTATAAAATAAAATATTTTATTGTATTGTATATTTGTATACTTACATCTACATTAAATCTCTAAGTAATTAACTGGATATAACTATTTTTGTACCAGAATCATCTTTGAATTCATGTTCATCTAGATTTTCAACAACTTCTTTAGAAGCTGGAGGAGGCAATTTATCATGCTCGCCTAAAAGTTCCCACATTCCTGAATCTCTTAAAAATCTTGCCATTTGTATCAAAACATTAGGACTTTCTGCTTCTCCTAAAGGAGTCCATCCCATTTCGTCAAAATAATCTGCCATTGTATAATCTATAAATATCACAATGTTAATTTATTACAACTAAAGTTCTTTTAATTTATTTAGAATGAAAACTTATGTTATATTTTTTGTAAAAAACTTTATAACATTATCGATTGAAACTATTAGAATAAATATTGTATTAATGATCAAAGATTTTTAATTTTCGCAAATTATTGATTCAGAAATTTTTTAAAAATCTTCTTGAAAATGACAAAATTAATTATAAAAAAGAATATATAAAAATATTTAATTTAACTAAAATTTAATAACTGAGTTATTTAATATACAATTAAGGTTTTGTAAAATAAATAAAGATTAATTTAATATATATTCTATTGAACCTAGTTAAATATTTCTAATAATTCCTTTGCAGCTTTCAACTATGAAATCTCAAAAATTAAGCACTGTCATCAAACTTAATAATAAATCCGACATTCAGTAATGACAGGTAATTATTGGTTGTCTGCATCAAACATAACCTCATAGTTTGTTATAATCTACATAAAAATCTACAATCCTTCATATTCTATTATCTGCTGTTATACACTGTAGAGAATATAGTCAGGTATCGTACTACGTAACAGCCTAGCTGATATGGATATAGCTAATTAACAATAGCAATAGAGAGTACAGAGATTGAAAATACACTCTTTATTACACCTGCCCTGATCATGTCCAGATAACAAATTAGAAATTGTCTATACTTAACTTAGCACCTGTGCAAGCAGTGCTAGTTAGTGCTGCTAGGTGCTAGCCTGGTGCTAGCACCTGCTTGTACTTATCTGGTGCTTATCATGAAATATCGGTCAAAACCGGAAAGTTGGAATTAGAAACATGAGGGTATGGAGGGAGGTTAGATCTTGGAATGTGGAATAGAAATTGACCTCAAGGTAGGCGGCGGGTGGGTGTGACTACGAGGTCAGCTGATTTCTGCTAGATCAGAAGATCTCCAAAATTAATTTATTGCATCTTGATTAAAGTCTTCTTAAATAACAAAGTTATTAATAATAAAATGTCTCTCCATTCAGCAGGAAAAGGGAAACTTTTGGCAGTAATTGGTGATGAGGTAAATAATAATGAATAATGTTAAATTAAAAAACTTGATTTCTTCCATATTTATATAAATATAGTGATTCTTTGTATTTAAAAATATAAAATTACGAAGAATTTTTTATCTACAGGACACTTGTGTGGGATTCCTTCTAGGAGGTGTTGGAGAAATTAATAAGCATCGCCATCCAAATTTTATGGTTGTTGATAAAAGTGAGTTTAAAATGCAAAGAATCTGATACAAATATACTATTCTAAAATAATTTTCACATTCATCAATTACTGAATTTGGATATTTATTTTAGATACCCCTGTAGTTGATATTGAAGAAACATTTAAAAGGTTTATCAAACGAGATGATATTGATATTATTCTAATTAAT
Source organism: Sycobia sp. Sy_11 (assembly GCA_018907035.1). Lineage (NCBI taxonomy): Eukaryota > Metazoa > Arthropoda > Insecta > Hymenoptera > Epichrysomallidae > Sycobia > Sycobia sp. Sy_11. The sequence continues at coordinate 470,241 of JACCIC010000001.1, forward strand.
CAAAATGTAAGTGTTAACAACTCTATAGAATTTATTCCAATTGCAATACAAAAATTAAATCTAGAGACAGGAATTCAAACATTATTATAAACCTATTCTTAGATCTAATCTTCCCTTATTTTAGATTAAAATATATGCTAATTATTCAAAATATAAATGAAAGTCAATTTAAACTAAACATTAGCTGAAATATGAACTGTTTAAATCCTGCTTTGTATTATATTAATAATGAACGATAAAGTATTTCCTCTTAATTTTATAATCTAATGATGTTTAAAATAAAAGATCAAATTAATTCATTGTTCTTAAATCAGGCATAATCCAGACTAATAGTGGACTCTTTTTTCATCCAAGTATAATAGTTCTTACATTTAAATATATTCATTTTACTAAAAAAATTTATTTAATTCTAAATGATTATCTATATCAATTTGTAATTATTATTATAATATAAAACATCCTCCATCTTGATGAAATAATTGTATAAAAAAAAACGATCCATTTTTCAAGGGTAGAGTTTTTTCATAGTAAAAAGGATACTACACTGGATATAAAATTGCAATGTTTCAATAGCTACGTTCGCTACTCTTTTCAAAGACACAATATTATTATAAAACTAAAAAGTACTAGCAGTAAGATGCTATGTCTCAAGGATTTGTGACAAACCTAACCACTGAAACTTCAGAACTCTGTATCAAGTTTAGTTTCATTTTTTACTATAAAAGCACTGCCCCTATAAAAAGGATCTTTTTATCTTCTATACAATTATCTAAATTCATATTTTTAATATTATAATATATAATATTCAATATTATTCAAAATACTTATATCTAAATTGTCTCAATTTTAAAAGTAGTAATTAAGTCTTAAATTGCCATATCATGATATATTGTACTTGTACTAGATTGCAGAAATGATTCGACATGTTATTGATAGTCATACGCAACCTATACCATCAGTACTTGAAATTCCTAGTAAGGACCATCCATATGATGCAAGTAAAGATTCAATTTTGAGACGGGCTAAGGTATTTTAAATCAAACTATTAATCTTAATTTATCTCTTTATACAAAACTAATATTAATATAAAATAATTAAATCATACATTATTTTACGCAATCAAATTGTTTGAAAATATTAAATTAAACAAATTTTTTATTTGTTGAAAAAATTAGAAAATTTTTTTTAAAAATTGTATTAAGTAAATAACTATTTTTAAATTTTTATGACTTCTAATTGTACTGTTTAAAATAAAATTTACTCATAAATGTATTTGTACTTATGCATCAAAACTTTTTTAGGGAATGTTTAATCCTGAAGATATCCACTAAATCCTGCTTCTTCTAACTACAGTTTTTGTTATTCATACAAATCTTATAAATGAACATAAAATGTAAATTGAATATTTGTTAGTCTAATTGTTGTACCTCACTGTTGTATTATTGTACAGTATTGATAAAATATATATGTAGACATTCCATCATATGTTCCATTTGATGACATTAGTAATGAAAGACCTATAATAATTTAATTAGTAAAGCAAGAATTTGTTACCTGTTTATTACAATAATTATATTTGACTTTTGTTTTCATTACATTTATTTATTTAGAAATATAATTGCAAGAGCATAGAAAATATTACATCCAATAGACTTGATACAAATATTAGACAGTAGAATTTCTAGTTCACAAAACTAATTTCAAAAGTTATTTATACAATAAAATGTGAAACTTCACATTCATCTTATACATTAATTTATTAATAAGTCGTGATATATTACAATAGTTATCACAGCTCAGCAACTTTAAACAAACAAACTCAATTGTTGTAAATATATAGTAAACATTATTGCACTGCAATTATAAATGCATACATTCCAAAACAATAATTTTTTCAATTAAATGTCAACAAATTTTCTTGTTTAAGTAGAATTATTCAAAATATTTTATATGTTTGAATAAAAATCTACTGAATACATGTGTATAAAATAACTCTATGTATTCTTTCAATTTAATGAATAAATCAAAATAAATTAATCTAATATTAAATATAAAGAATACTTTGGTGTAGAATTTTTCTAAAACTTGTATTTAAGTACATAGAATTTTATAAACATTATCAAAAGAAATCAAATTAAGATAATGCAAATTTCATAATTCACAATATTTGAATTTCATGCACATATATCAGTGCAACAAAACGAAAAAACTTGCTTCTAATTTTTTCATTGCCTCGGTAAATTTTTTTTATCTATTAATGCTCAATATAGTTATAAATACATAAACAAAAATTCACAACTATAAAATTATAAAAATTTAGAACAATTTTTTATCTTTAATTTGCATTATAATGCATGTTTCAAATTCATATTGAAACGAAATTTTTGAAAATTTCATTGAACATCAATACATGAAACGTAATTCGTATAAATTATATTACAAGTATAAATAGTATAATTTAGATATTTACAAAATTTTAATATTAAGAATTTATTTCAGAATTCACTTTTTAAAGAAATATTCTTATTTTCTTTTGAGACTACAAAGAATCAGAACCTTGGTAAAAAAAATGTTTTAATTTTACTTAATGTGCATTCATTTACATTATACATTACTACTTACTGTACGATTTGAATATATGAATAAAATTCTCTATTATTCCTCTAATCATTTGTTTAAATGAAGATGTTTTTTATATTGTTCTAAATTATTTTGTATATTACCCTGTATCACATTAATACCAATAATAATATAACATAAAATGCATACAAATGCAAAAAAATGGTATAGGATCTACTTATGAAATATTAAAATTAATAAATATAATTTACATGCATCAGTTGCTTTTATTGTATAATATAATTTAATTTAAGAATGAAATGAAAACAATTTTTATTATTATTTTATAAATTAATTATTTCTATTAAAATGCATTTTCATTTTAATGTTGAAACTAAAACTTAAAAATAAATTTTAATCAATAAATAATATATATTTTGCAAAATAGCAATTATAAAACAGATTATAACATACCATAAAACAATTAAATAAAATATCTAATCGTAAAATTAAAAAATAATCATCAATAACACTAAAATGGTATTTTTTATTCAAAATTACACATTTCAGTCACAAAATAGAATTCATTCTTAAATTAAATTAAATTATCAAGTTGTACTTGATAATTTTTTGATACTTGTAAAAAATTGTGAGTAGTATACTTTATCTCATTAATCAAGAATCAATGAAAAGTAATATGTATGACCTGTCAATTTGAATAATATTTATTAATAATTTATAAGATGTTAAAGTTGACTTTATAAATAACCTGACATTGTATTGCATATAGAAAATAATATTTCAATTATAATTTAATATTAATTATTTTCTTTCTTAAAGAATCACTAAAATTGTGCATTTTTTTAAAGCTATAAACATTACTATAATCAATTAAAGTATTAAATTCTATTTAAAAAATTAATTTTAAAAAAGATATATTATTTTATATTGACTTAGGGCTCTTAAAATATTTATTATTTTAATAAATGCATTAGTAAAATCTGATAACCATTTTTTACCAATTTGGAATCTGACCTTATTATCTAAACTTTATAAAAATAGTAAATATTTCTTTGTGTATATTATCATGCCCTTTAATGATCATCTTGTTCTTCCTTTGCCGATAAAAATAATTTCTGAACAATATGTGTAATTTTGGCTGAAAAAAAAATAACATTAAAAAGTTGATCAGAACATATTTTCCTACATAATTATATTTGGTTATATAAAACTTTATAAATATTATACTAACATGAAATTATAATATAAAATTCAAATTTAACAAGACTTTTTCATTTGCTTTTTTCTTATTTAAAAAATTAGAATTAGAAAATTATATTTTTTACCATTTATTCTTTGGAATCCTAAAGGCTTTTTCTTCCAAGCAACTCCAAGTAAATAGGCAGGCACTCCAGATATAGTAATAAGTACTCCCATACCTACTTCAAAAGGTCTTTCATAACAGGGTACTAATACTAAGAAAGCACATATCAAAACAAATGTAATTGGAATCCAAAGCGATACCTGCAATCAACAAGGCATATTGAGTTTAGTTAAGATCTTGAATTATTTTACACCTATATAAACATACTTATAAAATTTTGTAATTATACTTACTTTAATTGGTCGATTCATGTCTGGTTTTTTATATCGTAACCAGAGAATTCCAGCAACAGAGAGCATAATAAATGTTGATTCTACAATACTGCAATATGTAATTAATACAAAAACATCACTTGTACACAGCATCATGAGTGATAAAATGCACTAAAATCAAATGTGTATAAATGTAATTTTTTTCATATGTAATTTTATTTATTCTATTTTATTCATTTTATATTAGTTACCAAGAATACTAGAGCTGGAACTGGGGTATATTTTTTTATATTTATATGGCTAAGCATCGCAGGGAAATGTCCATTTCTAGCACCAACAAAACACATTCTGGAGGATGTCATTATATGTACACTTAATCCTCCAAAAGCAGAAATAGCTACCATGACTGGAATGATCCATGACATATAACCAAGCAGAATATCTCCAAAAGTCTATGAAAATTTAACATGTACTTTATTTATATTTCTTAACGAATATCGAAAATTTACTACTTACAACTGCAATTGCTTCAGAAGCTATCATTGCTTTTGGTGTTAATACTGCTAAGTAGGCAATGTTTGCTAACACATAAATTAGTGTTACTAATGGCAATGAAATGTAAATAGCACGTGGCAAATTACTAAAACAAAAAAAAATCTCTTATTTTAAAAAATTATAAATTTCTTTATAAAATATATCTTACACATAAGGATCCTTTAATTCTTCAGTCATAAAATTCAAATAGTTCCAACCTGAATACGAAAATATTCCAGAATATACAGCTACAGCAATTTTTCCTGGATCAGTATTTGTATCTTCAAATGAGTTTTCAAAATTTTCAGTATGTCCTGAAAAAAAATATTAATAAGTTTTAATAATAATAATAATATTTTAATTAATTTAAACTGTTATAAATGAAAGCTTAGATTATGACATGCTTCTAAAAGTAATATTAATATTTTCACATACCCATAAACAACCAAGACAAACCAGCTAAAATAATAATTACCAAAGCTCCTACTTTGGCAAACATAAAAATATTTTGCATTCTAGTAGCTTCCTTTACATCATTACAATTAATAAATGTTAAGAAGCCTACAAATGAAAAAAAAAATTACTTTCTGAAACTATGCAATCTTAAATTTATGTATACTAAGTAATTACATATTGTTACAGCAGCTAATAATCTTACAGCATCATCAGGAATAGTACAGTCTGGAAAAAATGGTTGAAGAACATATTGTGAAAAAGTTAATGCCATAATTGCATTTGTTGTAGGTCTGTAAATACAAAATTTTTATATTATTTCATTTAAATTTAATTAAAATGATAGAAAAATAAAAATAAGTGATTTATCAATATTAAATTATATAATTTTATTTTAAACAATTTAAATATAATCAATTTGAACATACACAAATATTAAATTTGCTGCCCAGAGATATAAAAAAGCTGCTAAGTTTCCAAATGATTCATGAATATAAGCATAATCTCCACCACTTCGTGGTATGCTAGTACCAAGTTCAGCATAACATAAGGCACCAATCATTGACAACAAACCACATAAAACCCAAATAATTAATGATAAACCCACACTCCTTACTTCTTGTATAACTCCTTTTGGCGAAATAAAAATTCCTGTCAAGACAAAAAATACCCTTAGCATATTCAATAATTATAATTCTGCATCAGATATAATCAAAATAGCTAGAGAATTGGTAAATTGAATAAAAAAAAGAATGAATTATACCTGAACCAAATATAATTCCTAAAATTATAGCAACTCCTTCTAGTAAACCAAGTTGCTTTTTCATTTGTACTTTTCCATCATCATTTTTTGCTGTTTCCATTATGGTTTGTTTCCCCATTTTATTTCTTTTTTTTTCTTATTGAATGCTAAAGAAAATGAAAACTATAAATGAAATATATTTCAAAGTAAATACAAACGTTTAATGAAAAGTAATGTTAAATATCTCATAACATTCATATCAAGTATGAGAATAAAATCTGACCTCATATCAGTAGAATATAAACAATCACACTCATATACACATAGAACAGTAGTTCAAAACACAAATCAAACAATAACATTTATAAAGGAAGATTCTAATTGTCAATAAATAGAAAAATAATAGAAATTTTATATAATAGAAACATAAAAACATGTTGTATTTATATAATTAAAGAGTTTTCTTACATTACATTAAATATAATTTTAATAAAATAAAATATATAATCACTTACTTTATTAAATTAATACTCTAATATTTTAGATTTTAATTTAGTTTATAAGAACCTGAATTTTTTTTTAATTAAACATTTTTTCAATTATTATATCAATTTAAATTATTTCAATAAATTTAATTAATACTCTTTCATTATAAAAAATTAATTTTTTTAATTAAAGTATCTGAAGGACCATTTGAGTTTTAATTTAATAAATAAATTCAAGCAATCTGTTATCTCTGTAGCTTCACTTAAGCTATTTAAAACAAGAATTTTTTAATAATGGTTTACCACAAAAAATTAAGATTATTAAAAATTTAAAAAGCGATAAGTCTTATACAAAGTCTGTAAAAACCAAATTTATTTGTGCATAAAAATTTATTGTGTTATAAATCTCAGTACTTAGTAGAAACTGATAAATTACCTTGTAAACACGTGCGATTAACATTCAACGTATGCTGACTCTGACTATATTTCTCTTCTAAGCAGCAAAGCTGATCAAATAGTCTACCTGTCTACGAGACCAATTAGATGCTCATATATATTTATATATATGTATATATATATATATATATATGCATAAAAACGTTGCTGGCCGCAGGTCGCAGACCGCTCACCGATTAATCCCTAAGCCTCGGTAGCTCGGCACACTCGTGGGTAATACGCGCGCGGCTCGCCAGGTAAAATATGCAAAAGAATATTATTATTTGCCTGCATGTACCCATCATGTATCATGCGTATCATATAATTCATAATAAAATATTGCGGGTTTTATTTTTAAGTTTGAAACCAGCGCCATCTTTTCAGTCGACATTTTTTACGCGCGAATTTGTGATCTTCGAAAATTTTTAGATCTGACAATAAAATTTCCTTATTTTGTATATATAATGTAGTGATTATAAAACTTTATATTATCAAAATTTATTTAAAAGAAAGAGTTACCTTTTTTTATTCATTATTCTTTATAAGTCTTAAAAGAGACAGAAAACGATTTTAATGATTGCTGACTTCGTGTAATTGGCATTTTGCGAAAGTAACTTTCGCTGCGACTTTCGATTTTGCGATTACGATTCTAAATAGAGTTTAACTTCAGTGCGATCTTCAAATTCAGATCCGATTATTCCTTTTAGACTTCATCAGACTTCAGAGTTCAGATTCAGAACTCAATTCAACAGAGTTGGAGGATTTCTCTCACCGACATATATAAGTATAAAATTTGTAATATTGTATATTAGTTTATCTTCTGTTTACCAAATTTACAAGTGAAAATGGCGTCAGCAATGGATGTTGAGGAAGATGAAATTGATTTACCTACTTCTAGCAGTGGAAAAGGAGAAAAAAAACGTTTTGAAGTAAAAAAGGTAAATAATAAAGGCACAGTATAAAATTTTTTCTGAATTCCACCTAACCTTATTTATGCTTGGTCATGCTTTTATATAAAAATATTCTTTAACTTCATAATATTATAAGATTATTTATAGAAATAAAGGTATTTATTATTTTTAGTGGAATGCAGTAGCATTATGGGCTTGGGGTAAGTACATACACATCTTGAAAGTAAAATTACAGATAGTAAAATTAGGTTAACCTATAATTCTATTTCTTTTAAGACATTGTTGTTGATAATTGTGCCATTTGTCGTAACCATATCATGGATCTTTGCATTGAATGTCAAGCTAATCAAGCATCAGCTACGAGTGAAGAATGTACTGTTGCTTGGGGTGTATGTAATGTAAGTTGTTTGTTTCAAATAATTTGAAAAACTTTTGTTATTTTACTGTAATCTAAGAATGCAAACTTTAAAAATTCAATTTTTTATCCATATAAATTACAATGATATGTCATCTAGGTTATATATGTTCAAACTTCATAATACATAAAGAACTATTTCATAATTAATAAATAATTATAAAACATATTGTTACAAAATATATAAACTTCCTTTTACCATATTTCTTACATTTTATAAAATTATTATATTAATTGAATCAGTCATTAAATTAAATTATTATTGTGTTTCGCAGTGCTTATATATATTTGATGTACATAATAAACTAAAAATTTTACTTTTACAGCATGCATTTCATTTTCACTGTATCTCTCGCTGGTTAAAAACACGACAAGTTTGTCCATTAGATAATCGTGAATGGGAATTTCAAAAGTAAGTAACATGTTTAATTTTGAGGAAAATATTTAATTTAATTTAATATGTACTTATGTAATGTTTTAAATACTAAATATGTTTTGTTTCTTTTTTTTAGATATGGACATTAACATCTTTATTGTTTATAATTTGCTATGACCTGAATTAAAACCTAAAAAAGAAACCTAAAAAAGATAAATAAGAAAAGGCACATTTTTTAAAATAATTAATATTGTAAATGAAATATAAATGTATCAAACATTTGGTAATTTATTTCCATTTTTATTCATGAAATCTATACTTTTATTCCTAGATGTAAGTTATAAATAAAAAGAAACTAGTTGTACTTATGATTTTATTCATATACACATATATATATATATATATTAAGAATTATTATAAATTATTTTATTATATTTTTTTCTGCAAATAAATTAAAGTGATTAAAATGTATTACTTCAATATATTTTTAAGTAAAATATAGATTATTGTAAATCTTTTATATACTTTAAAAACAATTTTGTTGAAGGTTTTGTTTATAATTGTAATTCAATACAGTTTATACGATTAAATATTTCTTTAAATGTATTGATTATCTGCTTAACTTTTGTAAATGGTTAAAAGTCTTCTGATAGAATGGATTAGTATATTATATAAACATATAAATTATATTTATATTTCCAATATTTAATATATATTAAGCAATGTAATGTATATGCAAAGATTTATATATTAAATGTTTAATATTTACTGGGAACAAATTTTAAAATAAATATTGTTAATGATTTCAAGAATGATCAATTTTAGTATCTTATATGCTTTTGTTGAACTTTCTTTATATTATAGTAAATACTCAATAATGATCAGATAAAGAATTTAAAAAAAAAAAGAAGAAAACTTGATAATGTATACTAAGGAATCAAATTAAAATGTAGGTCGTGTAATGCCTTCACTTGTACCAAATTTTATAATTAGATATGGTAGTTTAATATGCTTTATTGTCTATTCAAGAATAATACAATTTTAATTTATTTGAACTATTTTCGTTAGCTTTTTTAGGACTATGTTAAATTACAGTATTTCTTTCACGTCTTATAATTATTATTTCAATGGCAATATTTTTTATCTGTGCTTCAATGAGCAGTTTAAACAAAAATGTGTTACAAGCCCGCTTTCATTAGATGAGCCCTTTGCTTTCAAGTCATCTGCGGCTGAAGCTCTTCAAACTCGCGCTACAAAATTAACATTTAAATTAATAAATATTTTTATCGGTCTTAGAGTCTTTATAATATCACATATATTAGCTAAAATAATGACAGTCAGACTGTCCTTGTTTATGATCACCCCGTAGAATCTGAAATAAAACTTATTACTACAATAAATTATATCAGAAAATTAAAAATAAAAATACAATAATAAGTAAAATAAAAAATAATAAAAGTACTATTCTATGTTAGTAAAGGACAACCTGACTGTCCCCACCACCTTAAATTTAGGATCACCTTGTCCGACGTTTCAAACCGCTACGGTTCATTCTCAGGAACTAAACTGAAATTCTAAAAAATTTAAATATAAAATTTAAAAATTTTAAAACTAAATTTAAATTAAAAAACGTATTTTAATTCAGAACAGTCGACATAAGTACAAATTTTTAATTTTAAAATTAACATTTTCTCAGTCTTTCATAAATCGATTTTTCACGGTTATTTTTTAAATCCATTTATAAAAGTACGGCAAACTTAAATATTCACACACTAACAGAAACAAGGTTAATTTAAATAACTGTTTGAAGAATTGTTTCTTATATAATTCTTTAAATTTAAAATATTTTCTATCATTATTTAAATTGCATAGTGCTTTTAATTACATAAATATAGCTTAGTAATTGTATTAAACTAAATAATATTTTTATATTTGCATATAATATTCAAACTTTCGTCTCCAGGTGTCTCAGTTTGTCAGGTTCCTATACCCTAAGAAGTACAACTGCTAAAAATAACAAATTAGAACCAATTGAAAAAATTTCAATTTATTCTTCAAATTCAAATTTATTCTTCAAAAAGTTGCACAAGAAATTAGAAACACCAAAATGAACAAATGTCAAACTTTTTCCCTTGTGCTAGTTATGCTTGTATAGAACTAACAAGTAAAGATCTAAAGGTCCGGAGCGTGCTCGGATGCAGATAATTTTTAATACTTAAAAAACATTATAATCGTTTTTTTAACGTAATTTCAAATAGAATATCAATTTTTCCCGTACTCAGAACGCAAAATACGATTACAATATGCAAGATACGCAAAAACATCTACAGCTATCTGGAAGGAGCAAAATGCTACTTTTCCTTCCTAGGGAGGGAAAGTGTTTATGGCCCCTTTCCGTCAAAACGGAAAGCAGAATTTTATTTTTCCATCCAAGGGAAGCAGAGAGAATGAACGTAACCGTACAGTCAAATAGTATAATGTATTATATTTTATTTATAGTACAATGTAACTATATGTTATTTAAAAATCTCGATTACCTAACTCAAAGCGCAGAAAAAAGTCGAACCCGTGGTTAAGTGGTGCTTATAAGCAGCTATCACAATTCACAGTTTCGTTCATTTCATTTTGCTCCCGATGAGTAAAAGTAAAATTCTGCTTTCTGATTGGTCGAGAATGGAAATCCTCCCTGGGGAGGACAAGTATATTGTATTTTGCTCCCTCCAGATCTATTCAAACTGCTGTAGAATACTTCTAGTAGGTTTTGATCGACTTAACTTAAATATATGTTCAAATAAAAATGTTTATCATATAAAAGAAAAGATGTTAGATATTAATGATTATTACAGTTTTGATTTGATTGAGGCTAACCCGCATACTCCTCGTGCATCGATTTCTGATTCAAATAAATTTAAACCACTTAAGACGTAATCAGATGCTTCAATGAAAAGCTGATATTAAAATCGTGACTTTAATTAGTATAATTACTAGTGTACTCTATTAAAAGTTTTTATTCATTGCTGTTTTCAATTCAATAACTTGTGGAGTAAATGAGAATTTTAATTTAGAGAATTGTGGTAGTAAATAGGGCTTCGCCGATACTCAAGGCTAGTCATCGCATTGTTGCATCTTAAATCGCCAATACCAAGACAAGATCAATATAAAAGTTTCAAGACCAAAACCAAGAACTGAGATTCAAGAATATTGATCTTGGCAAGACTTTTTAACTATTGTAAGAATTTTGGTCTTGTATATTATCTAAAACGTTTAATGAATGAAAAACTTTATATGTTCTTTGAATACCGAAGATTATTATAAATCTTATTTTATATATATATAACTGCATTTTTGTTATAATATCACAACTAAATATAATATTACAGCCTTTTTATTGTAAGGATTGAAATTAAGAGAATACTTTTTGTTTAATTGATAATTTAACGAAAAACAGTAATGTTTTTCTTTTACACCAGGAGTAACAATAATATATATTCTTTCATATATTTATTAAAAACTATGGTATTATCGTAACATTTTTAATTTACGTTTCGTTAAGAGTTAAATTTTCTGTTTAATATATATATATATATATATATATATATATATATATATATATATATATATATACTCCACACAGCGACTAATTACTTGATCCAATATAGTCTTTTTTTCAAATTGCTCAAAATTTAACTCATAATCAAACGTAAATTAAAAATTTTATGATAAAACCATAGTGTTTAATAAATATATGAAAGAATATATATTATTTTTACTCCTGGCGTAAAAAAAACATGACTGTTTTTCGTTAAATTATCAATTAAAAAAAAAAATATTGTCTCAATTTCAACCCTTACAATAAAAAGGCTAAATAATATTATATTTAGTTGTAATATTACAACAAAATGCAGTTACATTTAGTTTTGTTCATTTTTCGACTCTACGTCTCTAGTTTTCAAAGCAATGAATGAAGAGCATATATATAAAAACTATGTATTAGTTTAATAGAACACAATTATTTTTATACTTTTCATTTTATTTACGTTTTGATGTACAATTTTATAATTTCGTTATTTAATTGCAATGGTCTTGTCATAAGAAACTATTATTCATTAAAATACGATCTTGTCTTCCGGAAGTGTGTATATTATATTAAAAAACTACTGCCCAATTTTCAAAATTAAAAGTAATACTTTCTTGTTAAGATAACACAATACCAAAACCAAGACAAAACAATCCCAAAACTCTTACAAGACGAGAAAAATACTTTTCATATAACAATATTTTCGTATCTAAAATAACGCATATATATATAAATATATATTTCTGCTAGAAATTTGTATGTGTGGGAATATGAATGTGCGTGCGTGTGCGCATGTGTATGTATTTTTATAATAAGAATTTTAATTTTAAAATAACGTAGCTCTTTTTTGTATATTTTTTACTTCCTCCTTACCAATTTTCGTCTATATTTTACACAAAGTGAGCCTAAAAATCGTTTAAATAAAAAAGTCAACGTTTTTCCAAATTAAAAAGTTATTCATTTGATTAAAAAAAATTTACTTGTTAAAAATAAAATTTTATTTAGTTCCAAAAAGTTTATTTAAATTAAGCAAATATTTTTTTAACACAAGTAAACTCTTGTTTCTCAAGAGGATTCAAATCAATATTGATTTAATGTTACGAAAAAAGTTTCTCAGTGAGGCCATGCTAATCTAATACTTACAATAATTATCAATAATCAATTATTTAATTTATATTAGCTTAATGAGTATATTAATTAAGTCACTTCCATTATCGATAAGTGACCGAACTTATCGTATATGATTATACGAATGACAGTATTACGACAGACGTGCGCTCGTACCTGTAATCACATTTGCAAGCACTACTTTGTACACTTTTTGTATCGTAATATTGCATACTGATATACTATATATTACCATTGTTTTACAATGCTAAAAAGTTCAATAGGAAATGTTAATTGCGAGGTTATCAGAGAATTAGCTGTTCCATTGGCGCTTAATTAATCAAATTAATTTTTATTTATATATTTTTTCAGAATTGACTAATACGCAAAAATGTAATATTTTTACGACAATCATAAACTCAATTCAGTTTGAAACGTATTCGCACGATTTTAGAGCCAATTTTGACATAAACTTGAACTTCGGCATAATACTTTGAAACAATTGATACAGTTGAAAGACAAATTTTAATTTACTTTTGAATTTTATTATTTAATGCTCATGTGAACAGGTAAATTAACAAACGTATTGCATTAAATTATTATGGATGATGAAAATAATATTTTTATTATTAGCGGAAAATTTAACCAGGCGGGAAGTAGAATAATGGTTAAATAGCCAAGCATCAGAAGTTTCAAATACATAGGAGCGAACAATTACCACGCGATCGAAAGATAAACATTTTTCAAAATCAGGTCACATTGAATTCCATCATACAGTAAGCAGCCACTTCCATACATGCGCAGCAATGAAATAGTTTTCTCGACAATAAAATAAAGATATTCTACTGATATTGATATTTTCATTGCCATTATAGCCGCTAAAGTATAGTTGCGATCTTTATTATTGGTAACGATAAAGAATATCAAATTTACGTTAATAAAAACCCAATAAAAGTAGTTTAGATAACGGTACATGCAAGGAACGGTATGAAAATCATAAAGACTAATGATGGTTCTTCAGGCAAAATAGATGTGGATTCGATCATGGAGATGTTTTCCAAATGCGTCGAACAATTCAGAGCGATGTACACAAATTAAATCGGACTAATTATTCGAATTAGCAATGGCGACCACAAAATGTTTAGTGGAATTTTGAAAAGTATCTTTATAGGAATCCTTATGGGAAAGACGTACAGTAACAATAAGCGAGTGTGTTGGACATGTACAAATAAAAATTGGCCGAAATCATGCTTTTTTCGACATTCTAAAGTAGACTTCCCCCTTACATGTAGCAGCCTTTCATCCTTAAATTAATAAATTAATTAATATTTGTATCGGTCTTACTGTCTTAATATTATAATATATTAACTAAAATAATGACAGTCAGGCTGTCCTAGTTTACTATCACCCCCGAAGAATCTGAAATAGAACTTATTACTACAATTATTTAGATTAAAAATTAAAAGTTAAAAATTAAAATAAAATTAATAATAAAATAAAATAAAAAGAATAAAAATAATAAAAACAACACCTTAATATTAATAACCTCTCATCCTGAATATCTATATAATAATTTATTTCGGACGTCTTTTTTCCGACATAAACTATACCTATTCCTTGTAATTTGATCGACATATCTCCGGCTTTGTCGTCTATGGCTTGTGGAGAAAAAAAAACACTTTTAGAGAAGTCGTGTGTCCTTGTCCTTCTAAGCAAATAATTTTATACTCGCTATGCACGAGTAAAAGGTGCGTTTTTTTTGCTTCGTGTAGGAGTTACCACCGAGAGACGACGGGTTCATCGGTCTCTAGCTGCAGATGTTTTATCACTCCTCGAGGGGGTATCTTTCCTCGACGAATGTTTATTACATTTTTTACAATAGCTTTAGTATTTTATAGCTGTAACTGAATATCCAGTCAGAATATTGGTAAATCGATCGGAATTCATGAATTTATTACTACGCAATTGTACGAAATAAATTGGAAGATTTAATATTTTTATAAAAGTAAACAAATAAAAAATCCATGCATCTGCATTATATAAAAGAATCGTTTGTATTTATTTATTTAATGTTTTGTTTATCATGAGAAATTGAAACTCTTATAATTTAAAAAAAATAGTACTGATAATTACTACGGAAACTAATGGTTTATTAAATTTAATTTAAAAGCTGTTGGAATATTTAAGCCTTGTTTTATAAGAGTCTAAACTGAGTCCGTTCGGTTCGATTATGTTCTGCGTCGCCACTCTTTGTAACAATTTGCGTCGCAGATATTTTCTTATTTGCCGGCATTTCGACTCTTTTTCATACTTCTACATATAACAGATTTGTGTGTTTTTTGTTTAGATATTCGGAGTTTTAGATTGGTTTTCTATAGTGATGCAGGGTTTCAGCACTCTTAATTTTGAAACAGTTTTGTTAGTGTTTTGACGCTCGTCCTCTTGGACTTCCTTCTTCGTGTTATATTCGTTTATAAATTCATTTTATAAAATATCTCTTGAGTCTGATATTTTACTTCCTAATATTCCACACAACGATATGTAAAAATTCAATAAAAACATTGAAAATTTCATTAATTCTCAAGGCGCGTTCTAGTTTTAGAATGGAATTTTTAAGGTTCAGTTACTTGTATTCAAATTTATTTTAATAAACTTTAAACATTAGTTTTTTATAATACTTTTAACAATTAGTTAATTAATCAAAAAGTAAAATTTAATAATTTAATTATAATTTAAAATAATTTTTCATTTTTATATTATACAAATAATACGTTTTACACATTGTAAAAATAAATTCTCATTTTATTGAACTAATGTCACGTGAACCAGGTATGATTGTACAGTAGTATATATGTAAATGTATTGTGCATTGTGCATAAATAAGAAACGGCATTATGTGTAGAGTCTGTATAAATAATAGATTATAATAATTATGTGCTCACGATATTTTTTCTGAATGAACTTAATTCTGCTGATAATCTTTGCGACGATGTCGATTCTCAGTGCCGCAAGACACCACTTTCAAATTGCACCTACTCGCATTAATTTCTGCTCGATGACTTCGCCTACGACTTTCACCCACTGATACTGACAAAAGCGTTCCTTCGCCTATGTTTCATAATATGGTTGCTTCGTAAAATCGCTGGTTCCGTTGCATACTACGGAAAATGCGAGAAAAAAAATCAATGATAAAGTATAAGTTTACTTCGTAATCAGCACGTGCGCACGTCTTCTGGCTTCGTCTTCACCTTCTTCCTGTTCTCGATTACTATCTTCCAATCATTGGTGTCATATAGTAGTTTAAACAATCCGCCACTTCTATACTATCTCTGTCTACCTGTTATCTGTACATCGGTTTTATTGACAATGTCCGTCCGTGACCGCTGATTTTCCTTACAGCTTGAATTTATTTTATTATAAATTGTACTTATGTCGACAATAGGAAACATGATTTGATAGAATAATAATGTGTAATAGAATCTGATTTAAATATCTCGAATAAATTTATAGACACTAGCTTGAATTTAGATATCTACTTCTTTCTAGGTTGCGAATTCCGACATTTTGGAATGGGTAAAGATAGTAAAGAAAAAACAATGAAAGCAGATGAAAGGAAAGAAAGTAAATTACTGTAAGCATTGTGACGGAGAATTAGTTGATTTAATTGCCACGTTCAATAGCGGTTAATTATGTGATTTAGGTCTCATAAGGTGAAATGTCAGGCAAAGGAATATAAGAGCAAAAGAAGACTATGATTAAAGCTAAACATTATGAAATGAACTATAAGTAAATGGTAGAGGAGGTTGTAATAGCAAACTATAATAACTAATAATTTAACTAAATCTTAGCCTATGCGAAGTAGCACAAAGAGTAATAGTTTGATTTAATGGTGAACTAAAGAGGGGTACGTCATTAATAGTAGACCCGATCTTCATCGATCGCAGACTCATAGGAAAACTTTTGAGAACGGAGAATGAGTAAAAGATGTAATGACATTGACCATCAATCGCTAGAGTACCAGCTCCAAAGTAACAAAAAACTAGCAAAAAGTTCTTTGTACATACGAAAAAAGAAATGCACACCATCAATCTTTGATTACCAGGCATTTTTCTGTTAGTAGGAACAGCCGAAGAAAAGTCTGAAATCTGAAACAGGCGCTAATATAGGTTAGTGATGTCTTTATAATCAAAAAATCAAATCTTCGCAATCGCCCATCTATTTACTCGCGGAACAAGCACATCGATATAATGTCAATAAAGTTAGTAAAAATTTCTTTTCGTAGAAATTACATTATCATTATGGAAATGATTATTCTTAGTAAAAAAATGAAACATATATCGTTTCAATAATTTCATTACCTATTAAAGATAGGCAGAGTAAAATGCAATTGTTATGGTAATGTTTCAAGATACAGCAGACAGAAGGTATCTCAACAATCTGAATATTAAAGATTACATTATTAATACAAACACAGACATCAAGTATGCATAGAATTCAATAAAAAAATACAAAGTATGTAATCAATTTTTTACCAATAATTTTATTATCGTTCCTCCTCCCCTCCTCCTCCGCCTTCTTCTATCTTCGTAATATACTATGACAATAACTCTTAAATTTTATAAATATGCATCTGCCAAAATTTCTGTAATTCTAATTGTAATTTTAATTTAACATATAAATTGTTATTGTTGCTTCAAAAAATTTTTTTGTACAGAGTTATTAATTTTTGATGAAGAAATAATATAATTCTAAAGTAAACAATGTATCATTAATAATTATAAACAACTTAAAAGAGTATTTCCTAATAATGTTAGGATTTTCATAAGATATTGAAACTTTGTTACCAACATATTTTATGGGCAAACGTTTGTTTTTTAAATTAAACTTCATCGAAAATTCGCTACAACCTCTTCTGATCCCAAATTGATTCAGTTATTTAAAAATAATTAGTTTAGAGTGTTATGTAAATATAACTGTGGATATGTTCAACATGAAGCAAGTAGCATAGCAATTTGTACAAAAAAGCGAGGAAAAATTTTTATCAGCATTGTATAAATGATGTACCTACTTTAGAAGTAATAGTCGTATGATGATGAAATAATCTGATGAGAACATATAGTTTTTCGAATCATATTCACTAATTTATATTTATTAAAAGAAAAGATAGATTATTCATTTAATTATTTGTTGGAATAAATATGTAATTATTTTAATGGTCATTATTGTCCTTTTCTATGACATCGGAATAAAATTCGTTTTCAAAAAATGAAACTATAAGGTCTACGAATAGTAGCCTTAATTCCCAATAGAAGGATCAGTGTATTTACGTAAACGCATAGAGAAACAGATGTTTTTAGCCCCTAAATTATCAAGAACTGCTCGATTATACCAAATACAATTTTGCATTTGATCAAATATTTTCTGAAAAACACAATAAAATTTTTGACTCTTAGATACTTATTTGCTTATTTAAAATCGAGGAAAGTTTTTTCTGAATACCATAAATATTGTCTATATAATAACTGCACATATACATTAAAAAAATAATTTTTTTTCATTTGAAAAGACTAAAATTCTTTATTTAAAACAACAATGCATTATTTATGAAATGTAGAATGTGCCAAGTTTAATATTTAGATATAACTTTTAATGCGCAAAGCCTCTAATTGTTTTAAAGAAAATAATACTCAAATTCTATATAATTAACTATTACGCACATTATATTTTATGAACACATATATACTTCAAGCGAGTAAAGTCATCGATGCAAATAGACGCAGATGCGTATTTCTCCTCAATGTATAAACCAAATTTTTGATATTACTGGAATTGGAAAATTTCAAGCTTTCGTCATGATTGCGCAGTAGTAACTGTAGAAACAACAAGATCAGCAGCTCTCAATCCATCATCGAATTACCACTTCGAGATACGAAATTTTATTTCCAGCTTCTTATAAAAATTTTATATTATAGTATAACTAGACACATATTTGAATCATCTCCCTGCTATTGATAATATTAAACCATAAAAAAACTTGTAAAATTATAATCCTTATGTGGAGAACTATGTGGATAGTTTAATTAAATAATACAATTAAATTTAGGAGTATTTGTACTCAACGTTACGTTAGCTAATTTTTGCTACCCTCGTCAATTTTTATGAAAAACATGATATTAATGCAATAAATAATCTACAAAAATATAAATATATTCTTATATAAGTTAAGAATTGACCAAAATACAAAATAAAAAGCACAAACTGTCCTGAAAAACTAAACAATAAATTAATAGATAATTATACTTTTAATCTAACCTTACGTTTTAAATGCATGCATAAAGCGAATAAAGCAGGTATTAAGCATTCGAGTGCATTCTTGCCTGTTTATTGTGCTATTGGATAATTCAATATACAGCATTTCAGACATTATAATAAAATTTTGATGTTTTCGCAATCCATATTACATTTATCAGCATATAGAAATAGCATAGAGTTATTATTCTCATATTTTTATGTTCTTGAACTCTAGTTTCTGAGTTTTGTATACTCTCTCCCAGATCGTACAATTGTGTTACCGTTTTTTATTCTACTATTAGTTTTTAATATGAAAAAAATAATACAAAATGAAGCATAGCTTAAGAAAATTCATCGTACCGTTAATTCCCTTGGAATTTTCGAAAGTGAATGACAAAAAGCCAATTTATAGATAAATGTACATTAGCTAAATCACCACTCTTTTTTTAGCATTAACAATGTACAATTATATTTTCAATGAATACGGAACTTTTATTTATTTCTCAAACTTTTTAACTATAATAAATAATAAATACATATATCCGCGCATAAATATACTATTTGATTTATTAGACGGTTTTGGAAAAATAGACAATCGATTAATATATAGAACGATGTCTCTACAAAACTGGCAAAGTCCTAGGTCGAAAACTATAATACATGTCGATAAATCTAAATGAGGATCCTTCGAGACTTAGCTTAATAACTTTTACTGCAAAATGACGAATTATTCTATTGATCTTTCATCCAAACGAATGAAATGTACTGCAGCTTCCGACGCTGAATTACCAATTGTGACATTCCTCTGTTTAAAAAATATGGAATATTTGAATACTGCTAACCTTCGTTGGGACTCTTTCAAATAAGATAAAAAAAAACAACGATTTTGAAGCTGCTTATTATTAGATCGAAATTAATATTAATTCAATATAATTATAATGAAATTATGGCGAATTCATGAAATACAATAAACGCAACACCATTTGAGCAGGTTTTTTTCTCGATCAATTTTTTAAATGATATTGTATATATTGTCAAATGTAATGATTTATCGTATTATATGATGACCGGATAAGTCAAAAAGAATTTTTTTAACTTACCTATGTGCAATCACGAATTAACTCGTCTAAAAGAGGTATTTTCAGTAGATGTAATAACGATCAGTCAACTCGTCCGTCATAACTTTATTTTATATAACATTATACAGCTTTTCAAGTATTTATTTTCATCGAAAATAAATCCTCGCGAAACTGCCATTCTGATAAATTCGGTCTTTTTCATTTTCTTTTAATTTTCATTTGAATTTTCAAGGAAAATTACGAAGTATTGCAATAGAATTGGTAAATTTGCCGTTAGTCCTCGAGATATTCGGAGATAACGCTGTTCATTATACAGGGCGATAAATATAATGCATGATATAAACGTTGAAATAATTCCTTGTATTAACTATTCTTTTTTTTTTAATTTTAGATATTACAGTCCAGTGCTATCTTGTACACCTTAAAGAAGCCCTTTGTAACAATAATCCTATATATAGCAATTTTTATAAATAAAGTATAATATAATGAAGTTAGGTATTTATTTTGCTAATTCACGTTTTCTTAGTTTTGTATACATATATAACTTTTCGAAAAAAAATCGTGAAAAATCAATATAAATTTTTAAATTAATTTATACCTATATAGAAATATATTTTAAAAATAACTAGTGATATTTTCACAAATAATTTTGTATAGATTTCAATATTGCTAAAAATACAGCCTATTAAATTTAGGCAAACAATTCTAATAATTGATTATTATATAAAGAGTGAACGATCCTAGTATAGCCTATTGTTCTACAGGAGAAAAATCAACAAAATAAATTGTTTTCTATTCCTTATCTCAATTTTTTTTTCTCATTGATAAATAAAAATTTTCGTATGACAATATTATTATGGTTTTTAATTTTTTTTTAAGGCAAATTTAAGAATAGATCACCAGCTGTCGTCCTACTGATAATGAGCAACAGACGTCAGCACGTGATCTACGGCGAAACGAACATTCCTATTATAATAGTTTTGTTGTTCTTTTCTGTTCATTTTTATTTTATCTTTGAATTTATTTAGTTCGTAATAAACCAAGTATTTTTAACTTTAGTACATTTAAATAAATAATGCAATGTGTTGATTTGAACTAAATACAGCTGATTATAGCTTTTAATTTTAGAACTACTATGTTATCAAACAAAAAAAAATTTTCATTCGGCGAATCTCATTTATCTATTAATCAGAATATTTTCACATTAAAGAATGTAAGGTACTTCAAAAATATTATGATTAATATTGAAAATAATAAATATAGTAATTTAGTAATAAACTTTATACATATTATTAGAGCCTAACATTAAAAGAAAACTTTACTCTTTTCAATATTCAATTCATTATAAGAATGCTCTCAAAATTTAACTGCAATATTTTATAATATACATAATTTGCATAATTCATAGCATATGAGATTTATACAACATCTATAGATTAAAGACGTTGTTACAGATGTTCTATATATTATATTCTATGTATATTCAAAATATACAAGTGTTTTTATATTTCTTCATAAAGAACAAATTTTTTGAATGCTCACGTTCTCCTTATGTTGACCGTTGATGGAGGCACGTATTAACTATGATACGATCCGTTACTGTAAGCACGTAATACATTGATATGGGTCAACATATTACGCGTGTAAACTACTATCTTCTTGAGCACATATTTAGATGATCGTTAATTTTTCTAAAGCATCGGGTACGATTGTCCTTCATTCACTTGAACATGGTCTAGCACCAAGGTCAACGTAGTTCAAAACGTTCTGTCCGTTCCACACTGATCTGCCATTCAGAGTATTCTTTCAAATCCTATGTTTGGACGGGCTTTCATCCTTTAATCTTTTATGATTAAATCAGCTGCCATGCTCTCTTTCGAATTTACGCGATGTCATTTCCTATTGAATCGGGAAGTTTTTTAATTGAATATATTCTGCATGATTACACACATACACACACACACACACACACACACACACACACACACACACACAATTAATTGCATCATTAATTTATTAAGATTAAGTTTGTCTAAGGAGGACAACTCTCAAGAAATTTGAAAAGCTACAATTTGAAATTTGAAAATATTTTTTTATTATTCAAATGACGATGGATTCAGATAATTTTAATACATGACAACGTGTTCTAATAATTGAAATAGCATTTCTAGCAAATCTTTTAAAATCTCATCATTTCGGTAATTTTCGAATCGATGTATTGGTAAATCTTATTGTTTTACGTGTTCCACGCACAGTTTCATAATTTCCTTGAAATCGTTTAATCAAAGATTCTAAATTAAAAAATATATATTCATTGATACGAATAAGTGAAAAATATAACATAGCCTTTTATTAATTTATTAATGAAATTCGCTGCAGTTCTAATATGATTAATCTTAAGGTTTCCAAGCAAGTTAATCACATTAATTTGTATTGATATAACAATTGCTGCATATACGTGGTGTCTATACAAAAATCAGACGATTTCCTGATCTGCGTCTCTGATGGTGATGTAAAATGAAAAATATCGCTTCGCTAGACGTGGAAAATTACAACTCCACCCGACTAGACTCACTTTTATATTGTACAAGGAATTTTTTCTAATATCTAGACGGCAGGATAATCATCGCTATCCTGAATATTTTAATTGCATTCTGGCGAATTTTTAAATTCGTTGCACGTATGTGCATATTGAAAGTCGCCAATACCACCTTAAATCATCCTTATTTAATTATAGAGGTCATTGACTATTTTTGTAGTATATAGTGTCTAATTAAGAAGTAATCGACTCAACACTATCTGACCTCAAAGAAAATATGTAAGCTCTTTTTTTTAATTTTACCTTGTAAGAATTACAAGGTAATGACGATGGAACTAACTATATATAAAAAGATAATCATTCCTTGAGATAATTTGATACAGCTTATCGATATACCATAAATATTCTAAAATTTATATTTAACAAAAGCAAAGTAGTTGGGCTAGTTTGGTGTATTCTTAGCATAGTAAGAATTTTAAATATATCCTTTCATGTATTTTATAAAAAATTTATATGAAATACTTTTCGAAAGTTCACAATATATTAACATGAAAAATATTCTATAATTAAATTAAAAATCAATTTATTGATATGGTCATATGTCCTGCTAATTGTGATAAAGGGAAACATAATACTATATATTCTTATCATATAAGAAATTTAGAACTTATAAATCTTATTACGTATTTCATAAAAACTTTATATACAATATTTGTCTAAATTCAGTGATATATTAAAACAGAAATACAAACATAATAGTATATGTAATTATATTGTAAATCTTTTCATAGAGAAACAAAAAAATGTTGATATAGCAGAATCATATTTATACAAAATATTTTTCTAAAATCTTCCGAAATATATTAACATAAAATAAATTATATAACGCAATAACATCTTAAAACCATGGACCCTTAAAACAAATGGCTTCAATGTTCCACCTCAGAAATATAGAAAAACACTATTTTGTAAAAAGCTTCCTAAAAATTCTTTTGACAAGAACCCAACTTGGACCTTTGACAAACTTCAATTTGGCAAGTAAAGTCCCGTACTTAACCATAATAAACAATCAGATGCTCTTATTGCCTGAGGCCAATCTACTCTATATATATTTATACAATTGTTTAATCACATAAATTAAAAATTCTAGAACTTTTAGAAATAATTTTTAAATTATATATAATCGAACATCCTTGCCATTCTAATTTAAGAAATGACAATGCGTATCGGATTAGTAGAAGCTAATCTTTTTATGTTTGTAACTATGATCTTCAAGGAACTGTGCATCATATTATTATATTTTTGGACGCAACAACTTTGTACTATTGTTTATATTAAATTATCTGAGAAATAATACAAATAATAAACTAAAGCAATAATAGAGACTCTGCGAAAGTTTCTGATATTGATGATTATACATATATGGATATTTAATAATTATACATTATATAATATAGAAATTTTCTTTTAGTTGCCTACCGTTTGAGTACGAAACTCCTCGTAGAAGTTTTGCAAAGTCGACCTTATAAACCCGGACATCATTATACACACACCCACCCACACACACACGCGCGCGCGTGTATATATATATTTATATAATTTGGATATATCTAGGATCTTAGGACAGGAAACATTTTATTATACTTTACTATAACTATATATATGGGAAAAAAGTGTGTTTAATCATTTTTCAGATGACATACGTGGTTTTATATATAAAACAGCTTTCACATATTTCGGTGGGAAATGATTCTTGACCTCAAAAATAATATATATATACGTTGAAAAAACGTCGGTACAGCAAAGTTTAATATTTTTTTTCGTGATTTCATATGTTAAAATCCACACGTAGAAGTAAATAGTAAAGCAGCAGCGCCAAGGCTCAGCGGTTCTCAAACTGTCCTTTGTGGTACTACCGCGCAATTTGACTAATAACATTACTTTTTATCTCATAAATTATTTTAATAGATATAGGTATATACATATGTATCTATAAAAACATCAGCGTAAAGGGTAATCAAAAATAGATTTTTTAGTATTCAATATATCTTAATATTGTCTTCGTCTTCTAATTTTCATGATTAAGAAAGCACGCAATCATACATTATTTATGAATACAAAGACATTTTTATATGATTTGTAGTTGTTATAAAACATGGTTCAATCGATGTTTCAATCATGTAGACTGTATAGTTTAACGACCAATTATTTCTGCCGTCTATAATTCAATTTAATGTAATGTTATTTATGATCACTGGTAAAAATATTAATCTTATATTAATTAATAATGATTAGATTCAAATAATGATATAAAATATCTTAAAATAAAAATTCACAATTCCGTCGAAAGGAATACATTTTTAAGAAATACCCACAATGATTGTTATATTGATACAAAAAGAAAAACCTACTAATCTAATTTTTTTCTTCATCGACCTAAATAACTAGAAGGAAAATCTCTATAACATATGAAAATAATTTAGTTTTAACGTAAATTAAATAATCGTTTTCCATGATATAATTTAAGAAACGAAATCTGTAGGTTATATACTCGCGTAAGATTGAACTAAATATTTTCAATAGAAATTGGAAAATGTGCGTAGTTATTCTTTAAATTAGAATAAACGTTGAATTTTAATTATTCTTTGATGAATTGTGTGAATGTTAAAAAACCATAAGCGTAAGCTTCTAAGAAATATTATAATCTTCCCTTTTTGTAAATACGTCGAGCAGATATGATTACACAGACTGAATTTCATTAGCCATCATGCAATATATATATATATATATATATATATATATATATATATATATATATATATATATAAACGAATTTTATTTGTTATCTAACTTATTATATCTCCAAACGTTATAAACCAAAGTGCCATTTCTATCTATTAAAAAAATCTTTTTTTTAAAACTTAACTGTTTTCAAAAAAACGTTACCTTTACTACAGAAAAATGAATTCTTATCGAGCAATTATACTGCTTTTTGCGTGTTCTACTACGTATATTAGCTCAGGTAAGACAAGTTTTCCTCACATGGATAATAGTTGAATACATAGAGAATAGTTATTAATAAATGTTTAGATATTTTGAAAGTCAGAGAAAACTTTAAAATAATCTTATTTTTATTATGCAAATATAAAATTTATTTATATGAACTTTAATAGCTAGACTCTTGAATACTAATAGATATTTACGCTAATTATGATTTTTTTAATCATACCATCTTTCAAAAACTGTAATTAAATCATAAGAGGATCTTACTATAGTTTAGAATACTAGATTTTATGTATTAATAATAATCTGTTTCATTATACGATTTATCTTTTTTTTCGTAGTCAGTATTGACGTAGAAAAATTTGACGTCTATTTTACAGGAAATCTTTTATAAAATTAATTGTAATTTATTGTAATTTTTTGCTTATTAAATTAAAATTTAGCCACATGAATTTATTAGAAATATTTACATATAAATATATACAAATCGATATTTTTATTTGTACTATAATAATATTTTTCTATTTGTTTATTTTATGTATACTTTTTCAGACTTGCTAATTTTCGACAATCTTTACAAATCTTTACAAATCTTTGCAATGCTTTTCAAAATTTTATCAATCTTTGTCTAAGTCCTAATTTAAACTTTACTAGGTATCCTAATTAAATATATTTAGCTATGCTGATAAAGTTTGGTAAGCTTGGAAATTTTTTGATTACAATTCATTTTCATTGGGATTCAAAACGAATTTGATACAAATAGATAAACAAATTCAATATTTAGTAAGACTGCAGTTGCTTCATTGATAAGGATTCCAATGATTAAAAAAAAAATAAATTCAATACATCTCAAACAGTGAATTCCCAACGAATTCATTTTAGCGAATTTATGCAGTGATATTTTCTAATATATTATCATATCCAATCTTCTTTTCTATTTACTTGTCGTTCAATTTTATACGTATTGTCTGTCGTATGTCCAGATATAACTCTCTCTCTCTCTCCCTTTCTCTCATCTAATCCATTAGGCCAGACATATCAATTCATCTCTGTTAGCAACATTTTGTTTTTTTTTTTTTTTTTTTTTGTTTTTTTTTTGTTTTTATGCTGTTCTATGCCTTTATATTCTACATTTGTATCTGATGATAATATTTTTATATTTTTGAGTAGGTCTTGATATCGCGATATCAGTTTCATGTTTTCTCCTGTTATCATAATAAATATAAGTCTTGCTATCAAAACTACTATGCTAGTTTTTGTTTCTATTTCCACTAATATCGCTCTTAGGTAATTCCTTCGGAATTAGGTAAATGACAGTGCGAATAGTTGATTCGCGGAAGATCACCCCCTTGCATTTTGGCCCAGATACCCATGGAGCATTGCTTACAGCATTTTCCCGGTTAGTTTTGAGATCATGCTATGAATGTTTTATCCGATTTTAATAAACGTAGTACGCCATGCACCCGTATTCTCTATATTTAAACTCGTTTGCAATGTGGGAATAAGCGGTCTACTTGGCTATGTTACTCTGACTATGTACGAAGTAAGGCGTACCGGTGTATCGAATTGATTAACGAAATCTTGAAGTATCCATAGGTTTGTAATTGCTCTTACGCCTCTTATCGCGTAAAAGTTAACAAATTTCGTGAGGTTGGAAGACATGACGAATGATTATGTTCTTACCTAATTATTTATATTTGGAGCTGAGTCAAAAAATGAACCGACACGATTCATATGGGTAACATCAATCGGACTTTTACCTGTCTATCTCGTATCTAATTTCCCCACTTTTACTCTGGCCATTCGACTCTTCCATAAGAAGTATTCTATGTCGCCATCTATACCGATTGATGTTCATAAAATAGCAATATTTCATGATTCTACAAAAAATTCTACTCCAAAGTAACTTAAAAAATCATGATTTTTAACAGCTATAGCCCTGCGCATGACATAAAATACTGCGTATAAGTCTTCACCTAATTCAGTTTTATACAGGATGCCGTTTTTTCGATACACAATTTTTTATATCGCTTATCGTTTTTCCACTCTTTTGTTCAGAGTCAACATATCCACCCTGTTTAACGCATTCTTTAAAAAAAGTACTGATCAACTTGTAATCTTTTTCTTGATAAATGAACTATTAATAACAGTTATCTGGAGTTAATTATGTTTTCTTTACTCTACCGAAACTCTCGATAAGGCATCGACGTTCTGCATTTGCTCGCCCTTCCGATGATAAATAAAATTTATAGAAATTAATCCTTCGCATTCGTGTATATTGAAGATCAATAACCATTTACTCGAGTGTTACAGACGTTCCATATCAAAGGCGTATAGTTGTAGTTAATTAGCGCTATTTAAATGTAAAATAATTGCGGCTAATACTGCGAATGATTTATTTAAGTTCAATACTGTGCGCCGTGCTTTCGGATTATATAATAATCTGCCAAGAAAAGCTTATTAGCTAACTTTGCTACTCTGATCGATTGTAAACAAGCAGGCTTGTCAGGATCCCCACTCGAATCGATTATTTTTTCTTCAATAAATTATTTATCTATCGCATTATATTTGCAAAAGTTAAAAACAAAGTTTCGAGTGAAACTGAATGACTAGCTGACAATCACTCGTGCTCAATGAATGCTTATAACAGATGGATTAGCTGTAAAAGAAGTGGCTATATTTTTAGTTGGTTGATTACTGTGTAACTACTACATTATGTAGGTCGGCATATATATATATATATATATATATATATATATTTATTTATTTATTTATTTATTTATTTATTTATTTATTGATTTATGTATTTATTTATTTATTTATTTTGCACATCAATCTAGCATCATCAACTTTAACCCAGGAAGGTATGGTTGGAGGTCAGGTAGCTAAGCCACACAGTTTAAAGTACCAAGTTTTAGTTGAAGGCAGAACAAATTCCTCTAACCACTATCTTCCTATTTGTGGAGGTGGCATCCTAGCAGAAAAACTCGTACTTGCAGCAGCCCATTGCTTCTTCGATCTTTCTAATAATTTGATGAATTTAACATACTCGGTAGTTGCAGATATAGTTAATTTGGTATCTTTACGTGGAGTCCGGGGAGATGTAGAACTAATTTATAGGCTGAAAAATAGAAATGATTATGAGAATGATATTTCGATACTACAGGTAAATTTATACTCGCACGTTTTTATAATAGTTTTGAGATCGTTTTCTTTATATAATACCGGATTTTTTCAAAAAATCCTGAAGAGAGATCCTATTGCACCGTAATTCTTGTACTTATAATTCCGTTTGTATAAGAAATTCTCTAATAAAATATTTAATATTCTTTAATATTATGAAATAAATAATATTTATTATAGACATATAATAAATTTACAAAATTTATTATTTTTATCTAGCTAGCGAACAAATTGGGCATTGCAGGAAATTTTAATTTAGCAAAATTAAAATTACCAAAAGAGAAGCAATCATTTGCAAATGAAGTAGGCACAATAGCTGGATATGGATGGGTAGAAGCGGAAGATCAAAAACGAAAAGTCTTAGAGAATGAAAAAGAATCTGTATCAACGGAGACAACAGGAAAATCAAGTTTTCTATTAAAATATGCACATGTGAAAATCATAGATGACTGTATGTGTAGAGTAAAGGAGTCAGAATCAACTCATTCCACACACGTGTGCGGTTTAATGATGAGCGAATCAACTAATGATGAATGGCCTGTATGCACGGTGAGTTTCTCTAAAATACTACCGAAAATTATGTTTTTTCCAATTCAGTTTTTCACATACATAATTTTAAATATTTCCAAATATCGATTGCTCAAGAATTAAACTCAATTATGCTATCAATTCCAATTATTTATGAATTTTTAAAACATACAAAAATAATCAATATACCAATCATTATCAATATCATAAATATTATGCTCCAAAACAAAATTATATAATAGTATTTTATCTTATATTATCCTGTTATAGAAAAATATAATGACTCTAAATGAATGCTTACAAATGTTTAGGGTGACAGCGGAAGCCCACTTGTAGTTGGTGAAACAGTTGTTGCAATTGCAATTAGAAATGCTGAAATTTGTCGTAAAAAAGTCTTTGGTTGCATGTACACCAAGGTATCGAGTTTCCTGCAATTTATTCAAGGCATCCTATTGGGATCACCGACAAAGGATACTAAAGTCGTTCACAATCGACCACATGTGATTAAAAAAGATAATAAGATTACTAAAGTTTTGTATCATTAAAATATGTAAAGCAAATACCTAGATTATGTCAGACACTAT
Source organism: Sycobia sp. Sy_11 (assembly GCA_018907035.1). Lineage (NCBI taxonomy): Eukaryota > Metazoa > Arthropoda > Insecta > Hymenoptera > Epichrysomallidae > Sycobia > Sycobia sp. Sy_11. The sequence goes on from JACCIC010000001.1 coordinate 500,638, forward strand.
CAATCAGTTGATAATATTTCTTTTAAGGAAGCTCTTAAAAAATAGGCTTAGAAAAAATTTTCCACAACCATGAGTACGCTATCATTTTTCAATTTAATTCTGTTCCTCAAATGCAGCCTGACTAATGAATTTGAAAGAGTCAAAATTTTTACATCTACATATCATGTTACAATGTGATTGAAAGATCAATATTATAAGTTTTTACGTACATGGATGGTAGTGGTTTGACATTCTATTTTAAACGAGACTACTGCGCTCCATTCACAAGTAAAATCTTACATTTATGAGAAAAAACTAACGATAAAATGTATCAGTCTTGTTAAATGTTAAATTTCTATTTAAAAACAGAATCTGATTCTTAAATAACCTTAAAATTACTATGAAAGCTCAGACAATCATTAGTTAATATCTGTTCAGTACTTCTACTTCATAGTTGAAATAAAACTTAAAAATAATTTTTTTTAACAGAACCGTCTGAAAGAACGATTTTAATCTATTATTGAAAATAAAACTTATAAATGTACATTATAAATGCGTTATTTTAAGATTATAAGGAACGCAATGGTAGTAGAATGCTATAATTATAAAAATCTATAGATATAATATAATTCATATATATGTACAAACTAGAAGATTGTAAATAATAAAATTAATAATTAAATAAGACGTAAATGAGACATTATATCGCTACTTCTATTTAGTAGCATATAATTCCATTCTTAGCATATAATTCAAATGCATACAATTGAAAATTAACTCTGAATTACAATTTATATAAAAAAAATAATAAACCTATCTTATTTATAATGACCTTTGAATTATGGGATACAAAATGAACTTGCATAATTACGGAAATGGTTGCTTATATATAGCCATAAAGTATTCTTTCACTCTTCGGAATAATGATTACTACTCAAAGACAATTAGCAAAACTCAGTAAGAGAATCAAGTAAAACAAAAAAATAAATAAATAACATATTATTTCAAGATATACTTAAATTTTTAAGAACAAATTCATTATATAAATGTTACATAAAAGACGAAGTATTTTTTTTCTTTTTAATAAAATCTTTTAGGAGAAACATAGTACTTATGAATCAGTTTAATAAACAAAAATCTTGCATGTCATACGCTATATTCCAACTAATTACCTTTTATAAAGATTAAGAAAATATCGGAAAAAAATTTGTCTATTTTAACGCTATGTAAGTTGTTTAACCAGCTTTTAAAATTTTACTATCTACGTTGATCGTGAATAATTCGTCACGTTCAATGTAAAATCTATCCGTATTTAATTGAATTAGGTTCTTTGCTTGTTCTAGTTTCTCCATAAATACTTTAAAGAAAACAAAATAGCTAAGAATATGGGACTCTCGACTATATTTATCTCCTACAAGAAACATTAATATTTTTTATATTGTAATAATTACGATCATCTTCTTCGATATATAGGTCTTTTTCCAAATCGTCTTGATTATCACAACTCGATTTTAGTGCTAATACAATATCATAATTGACTTCAATAACTATAGCGAAAATCTATGATCGTCTTAATAGTTAAAACATTTATCTATATAATGCCATTATAAGTTCTATATTGTTGGGGAGAACCTACAAATTAGTTATTTTTACGTTGTCCCTTAATAATATATCGAACTTTACATGTTTAGTATTGCAATCAGGCTGGTCACTTAACAATAAAATAGCTACATATAGAATAATAATATCTCCTTCTGTACTCATCTTCTGAAATGTTTGTTCTTTTTATAATATTTTTGTTCAGACCCCGTATCTATCAGTAAGGATTTATGTGAAATTTCAAGAAGAACTAAAGTATTGATTATTGTGAAGAAGAGTGATATTCACTGTGTTCTTAAATTTAACTTACGTTGGCACGTAATTCCATTTTTAACGTGATAAATGTTTCATTTATAACCATGATTTCTTTATTGTAGTGAATTATTACTTTTGTTTGGAAGAAATAAGCAGCTCCTGAAGTGCCATGGCAAACGATTTGAAAATCTTCAACAACATAAACATTGATATAATACAATAGAATTCTTATTTTAATAACCCATAAGATCCATATTAAGATATGTTCTACACCTTTGAAATTTGTTGAATGAATGAAACTATGCATTCATTTTTATCATATTTCCATGTACCTGAATTTGGCATGAAGATTACGATCCTATGATAGTAATTACAAAATATATAAGGTATTATTTTACTTACAATGATATTAATTCTGTAAATTTCGTTTTCATATGATCTGTATTTATAAAAGACATTTAAGGGTTATTTGCTTCTCGTTGTGCCATGAACAGAGAAATACTTTAATCATTTCACAATCCCTTATTTTCATTAAGGTGTTTTAAAACATTCTTGAACCATATTTCCTTTTTTTTACAATCAATGCAGCGTTTTTTCGAGTTAAAATTGACTGTAACACGCCTACTTTTATACAAATTTGATTGGGATTGTGTGTTGATATTATAAAGTGGCAGTGTTATTTGTGTTACCGACTTGTCAGTATTTATGGGTAAAATATTTGTAAGTATCTGAACGGCTTATTCCCCTACTCAAGGAATGGAGGTTTTTTATGCCTTGCGGTGTTGCGACTTAATATATATTTTTACTTCTAACTTTGTCATCATTAATTTAATGCTATCCCCGAATACCCACTCTAATCATCTTATTTTTATCTGTGTTCCTATTTAATAATACCGTTCTCAAAATTATATATAAAGGTAAAACCATAGGCATATAATTCTTAACAAATTGAATTTGGTTTTATATGCAAGCTTCAAACCCTATCGGATTACGGCCTCGTACCCTGAAGTAGATCTCCCACGTGGAGATCGGAGTTTCTCTCGAGGCAATAGGGGCCTATCAACGAAGAGACACGGCTGTGCTCAGAGCAGATGCTCAGATCGAGACGATTACCCGCTGTAAGCCATTCAACATCACAAGAGCCACTTAGGGCTAGACACAATTCAGGACAGAGCAACACTCGCCTGACGCACAAATCCGTACACCATATTTAGCAACAAAAACCGAACTAACACTTTAACTAGTAAGAAGATTTTTAATAAATAGTCTATTACACAATTTAACCGTGGTACCTCTCTTGACAAGCGCTCGCAACCGTCTTTCCACGTCGTTCGTCATGCGTCTTCTCGCAAGGCCTTTCTTCTCCACGCTCTAATTGCAAATACAATTCTCCCTTTATCTCCATCTTGAAATTAAGCTATATCGTGTATTATGTATTATTATGTATATTTCGACGCTATAAAATTGAAACTATATATAAACATTTCGTCCACCTTCGTTCCTCAGATGAATAACTTCACTTGTTTATGTTCATCGTAACAGATCGCAAAAATTCTTCACTATTCCGCTCTTCTACAAATGATAAGGAACAGAGCCGTGAAATATGCCGTCGGAAGACTGTTATTACCGTTTTGAATGAAACAACTCTACAATACTAATCCGTCATGTCCAGGATGTGTCTCCAAAATTTTCCCTAAAGGCCATTTCGATGGAGGATATTGATCATCCCTCACAAGCACGATTTGACCAACTGCATAATTTTCTGTCAGGTTTCTCCATTTACTTCGCTCTTGTAAATAACTAAAGTATTCTTCATCAATTGAAATCGATTGAATCGATTTTGAGAGAGCGATGGCAACTCTTCATTTGGAATAACACAAAGCTTTCCCAATGAGAAAATGTGCTGGCGTTAAAACGTTTAGATCGTCCATATCTGAGCTCATTTGGCAAATTGGCCTAGATTTAAGACAGGCTTCAATTTCTGCCAATACAGCTGTCAACTCTTCGAATGTGTTTACTTGCTGAGGATCCTTTTTAAATACTGCTTTACTGATTTCACTCGCACTTCCTACAGGCCATCATAGTGCGAAGTATTGGATAGAATAAAATTCTATTTAGTACCGTCATTTGCGGTACGCTAGCAGTTTTCTAATAAAAATCGGACACATTAGTGAAAATAGAGTGAAGTTCTTTGTCAGTTCCGTGAAATCTTGTAGCGTTATCGCTATATAAGTTTCGACAAATTGCTCGTCTGCTAACGAAACCACGATAAGTGCGCTAAAGCTGACTGCTAAGAGGTCGATGACAAATTCCAAATGTATAGCGTGACTAGCAAAGCAAATAAATAATACTATATAACCCTTATATGCCCGATGTCCATGGCTTTTTAATGTGCATATTATAAACGGCACTGCATAATCTAGTTCCGAAATTTTGAAAGCACGGGCTGATGTTATACTTATGGCTGTCAGCTTTGTGCCAGAAAAGAGTGAAATCTCAATTGGTACCAAAAAGACTCAATGTTTGAGAAAAACAGCGTTGCATGGTAGTCTGTGAAATGGTGCTTTCGGACTATCAGGACAAGATTAAACACATAATAACTGAAGATGAGACTTGGATTTACACTTACGACCCAGAAAGAATCGATCAATCGAGTAAATATCGTGGCAAAGGAGAGCGGAGACCGAAAAAATCAGGCCAAAGTCGCTCAAAAATCAAAGTTATGCTCACTGTTTTCTTGGATGATAGTGTTGTGGTGCATTATGAATTCCTTCCAACCGGCCAAACGGTTAACAAAGAATATTATTTGAGTGTTATGCGTGGCTTACGTGAAGCTATTCGTCTCAAAAGACCAAATTTATGGAAAGACAACTCTTGATTTTTTCATCACGATAACGCACCAGAGCATGCAGGTACACAGCTCCTTTATATCTAGCAGAAGAGCCTGAATCGAGAATCGTTAAGAACATATCAAAAATAAATAAAAATCGCTCGAAAACTGAAATGAGTAAAAAAATAAATAAAGAAATAAGTAAAAACGATACATGAGAGATCACTCCGAAACCAGGTGTAAGAGACTAAACGAAGTGCAAATGCGTTTTTAAAATCACAAAAAATTCCAATGACGTAATAGAGAGGTATATGGCCAGGCTAATGCTTCCGGTTATTTACCAAAATACAGAAAATATGGTGACGAGGTTTTTGTGCTTCCCGTAAAGCAAAAAACCTTTGGTACGCTGTTTACCATAGCGAGTCAAAAGGAATTTGAAACCTTACACTTCAACGCAAAATTAACATTTCTCAATAGTGAACTGAAGCACACAGAGCGAAAAGAAACGTTACGGTAACCTAAAAGGCAAGTAGATTCTACGTGTGTACTTAGTTAACCAGATAGCTGGTGGTCATTTAAAATCTGGTAAAATCAACGTTAGGAATGGTGTAATTTTAACCCTACATTACTCTATATACATAAATATATGTAACAGATTAAGCGATCGTCAAAACAACGTTTTCAAACACCTGTTCTACAGCAACTCAAGTTAAAACCACGTCAATCCTCCATAACGCTAACGTGGCGAGTTCGAGAAAGATCTTACCAAAGTTACTCAATGACTGTAAACGTTTTTTTTCACACAGTGCAAAGGTGATCTATAAAGCAATCCAATGTCTACAGTTTTCATGATTATTTGCATAAAATATTATGTCACGGTTGAGAAACGCCAAATGAGCATTTAACTGCATTCCGTGCTATGCCTCTGCATGATAGCAATAACAACATTTATTTGATAGTTTACGTACATAATTTTGTTATCGTGGACAATGACTCAAAGAAAATCTAAAATGTAAAACAATTAAAATATAGTGAAAAATATATGTGCATGTGCTTGAATTGCAAACCGTCAAAGTATCGAATATCCCGCTTGATCACGGATATTTTAAAACAAGAGAGAATCTATCACTGATGTCTGAATGTGAACGTGATCAATAGCTCGTCGGAACATGATTCTTTATCACTTAAATAGTTGACCTGCCATATTTGGAAGTGTACCTATTCTTAGATAACATAATAATAATCCATTTATAAATTATATTTATACATTTTTAAAATTAAAAAGTGTACTTATGTCGACTGTTCTGAATAAAATTAATAAATATTTTTATCGATCTTACAGTCTTTATAATATTATATATTGACTAAAATAATGACAATCAGACTGTCATTGTTTATGTTCACCCCCGTAGAATCTGAAATAAAACTTATTACTACAATAAATTATATTAAAAATTAAAATAAAAAAAAAAAATAAATAAAATAAAATAAAAATAATAAAAGTAATATTCTATATTAAAAAAGGACAGCCTGCCTGCTCCCACCACCTTAAATTTAGAATTACCTTCTTGTCCGACGTTTCGAACCGCTACGGGTCATCCTCAGGAACTGAACTAAATTGAAAAACTCAGCATGCTACTTTATATACCCCATCTCCACTCTAAATTTAATAGTATAACATTTATAGGACCCCCCTTTTTTCTTTAACTTAAATGCGAAATACAAATTCTATATTAATAAGGAATGATACGTGTTGTCCAATTTACTCGACTCGAACATTAAATTTACATAATTAGAATTTTTCAAAATATGAATATTTTCAAGAGTTTCTCTTTTATATTTATTCTTAATACCATGTTCCAAATTATTTACATTTTCAAAGTCGAAAGAATATAACAAGTTTAAACTATGTTCTTTTAGCTGAAAACATAGTATACGTTGAAAATTAAAATTTTTTTTAAACATGCATATTCATATGTATTGATATTAGACGCTAAGCATATCAATCATATACGTTGAACAAATGTTCGGAAACGAATTAAGGTTTCTTCAGTTTTAATCAAAAACAGTTAGTCTATGCTTTCTGAATTGTGCACATCTATTGGAGTTATTGTAAGTACAGCAAGAGTATTATGAATAAGTGAATTTGAAACTAAACCATTCTATATCCAACCTAGAATTATTTTTTCATATTACAACTATTGGTTAAATATGTACATACAAGTTGATAAGGACTCTTAAGTAATATTTTATAAATTTACATTAGAAAAATTAAGTATTTACTTTTGGTCTGCATCACTTTCACTAGTCATACAGCGCTGGATAAATTTGTCCAAGTATAAGATACTAAATACGACTATGTCTGAGTTGAAGGAAATTAATGAAAGTCATGTCTGAGTACCAGAACATACGAGAATTATTTTCAAATTATATTACTTCTTTTCTGTAAATTTCAATCTGAATAATTCCCATTCAATACGACGCAAACAGAGATTCAGTATATGTAAAACTTAGATTCAAAAAACTGTTGTCTGAATGAAATTATAGCTTGACAACATTATAATGTTAAAAGCGTCCGAGTATTATTTACTTTTCATTTTTATAATTTTCAACATTTAAGAGTGTAATAATATGATTATTCACTCCCTTGTTTCTCATATCAATAAAAGGAACATATAAACATATTCATATATGAATATATGAATATATCAATAAAATTAATATATGAATGTTTGTATATTTTCTGATTAAAATTTTGAAATAATAAAACCTAATTCTATAATTCTTCGTATAGGTGTTCATCAAAAAATATATTACAACATGTGTAATATAGTACAGCTGCAGATCTACGCATTAGCTTTAGCTGGTCTCCTGCTTATTGTAGTGAATATTACTACTTCTCATATAATTCCAGGTATATTGGGATATAAAACAGAATGAATGCATTTATTCTGATTTCAAGATATTTCGAAACTTTTAAGTTTGCTCTTCAATTTTGGAGATTTTAATTAAAAATTATGATCTCGAAATTTTTTTTAGAAGTTTGTAATTTTTGAGGCTTAAAATGTATTTAATTGATTTTTTTCCTTTACAGTCGGTCAAGTAAGAGCATGGTCGACTTTATTGACAGGTAATAAAAGATTTCTCTCTAATTCCTTCACGAGCCAATAGAGGGAAACTTTATACTTGATGCATTTTCAACAAATATTCAGTTGTCATTGATCTTTTGAAAGAGAATCACATTAAACGCCATGAGTCCTAAGTATGCCTCGCGCTACGAGGCTGTGTTCATTTGCATCCACTCGAAAAATCCCAAAATATCGCAATCAGCGGCTGCTAAATATATGACAAAGTAGAAGTCATTTATAAAGAAGTGGGTATAGTGATATAAAGTGGATAAAAATCTCGACGATTCACCAGAACGTGGCTCTATAGGAAAAGTGGACAAAAAAGGTGAAGAAAGAATAGTGAATCTGTTTTCGCGGAATTCTACGTTAATACTGCGGCATGGACAAGCAAAATTAATTGCAAAAGGTTTAGATATATACTACGAAACTATCCGAATCCATCTTCGTACTCATGACCTGAAATGGCGCAACACATTGAAGAAGCCTCTGTTGACTAAAAAAAAAGACAAAGCGACTCGCTTGGGCGTATAAGAATATTGATAGAGATTTTGAAAATGTCATTTTTACTAATGAATTTTTTACATGGGCACGTTGTGTCCTCTTGCAATCCTGGCCAACTTCTACCAATAGACTTGTTCAGCGAACTGTAAAGCAGGGAATAAAGGTGCATTTTTAGGGCTGCTTCTCAAAGCAGGGATTCGGCACTTTGCACCTCTTAATTAACAACCTAAATGCCGAGAAAATAATAAAAATCTATAAAAAGGCTTTACTGCCATCTGACAAACGATGATTCATCAGAAAAAATGAAGATTGGAGTTTGCAGGGGGACAACGATCCTAAACACCTCAGCAAGCTCTGTACTGAGAAAATACTCAATCTGGCATCGTTACATTGGACTGGCCATCGCAGTCGCCCGATGCAAACCCTATTCAAAATGTGTGAGCATATATTAAACAAAAGCTTTGTGGAAAAAGCACACACACTTTGACGTAGTTGTCTTACCAAATTCGTCGGATTTGGAGATCATTGCCACTAGAATACGCCGTCAAATTAGTAGAAAGCATCCCTTGCAGATACCAGGAAATTATCGACGCCGGTGGTGACTGGTCACATTATTGACCGAATTGCATCATCGTTTGTAATACGTATAATGCACATATAAATATGAAAGTTTCATCAAATAGATTTTTTTATAAGTTAACAGGACCACGCTTTTAGTTGACAGACTATATTTCTAGAAATATTATTTATTTATTTATTTATTTATTTATTTATATTATTCTAATGTTAAATTTTCTTATGAGAAAATTTTAAAATAAGCTGAATTTTAGAATATAACAAACATTTGTACAACGAACACTAAAATATAGTTAAAAAATATTTGACAAACATAAACGTCTACAAAGTATCAGAATAAGGATTTATTTCATAATCTTCAATAGATTTTTGGTGCATTTTTCATATATTCTAAAGGTTTCGTATAATTTTTAAGTGCAGCTCCAGTTATACATCCACGAATATCAAACTCCCAAGAATCTCGGCCTGGTCAGTTTCCGTTCATAGTATCTATTGAACGGGGATATGATCTGGTAATAGAATTCATTAGTATTTGCTCTGGTTCGATTATACATATATTATGGATACTGACTGCTGCACATTGTTTCTCTGGACCCAGGATATATGATCATTTTATATTCAGAATCAAGGCCGGAAAGCACCATCGCCTGCAGTATGATGAGTTTGTGCAGACTATCGAAATTTTGAAAAAAATTCCACATGAGCACTACCAATTCGATGAAAATAGGTTGGTAATTATTATTTTTGTGAAATTTTCAACCTTCCGTTTCGAATAAAATTTATTGTTACACATTGTTAAAAAAGATATTCTATTATTGATTGTTCTTGTTTATCTCGATGGACGAATTCCTTATTATGTAAATATGTTTTTATATAATTAAGTCACTTAACATATGGATTACAAACAGTTTTATTTATACTTAAATAATCTTATTAAAATTGTATTATTATATGATTCGATAATATTTTTAGAAAACTATTGAATCATACTTTATAATATCCTTTAGTTAATTAATTATACTTGGTTATACAATTTCATACAGATAAACAGTATAAACAAGAGGACGGTTCAACCATTATTTTTGTAAAATATTACTTGTAAAAAAGGTTCCGTGATGGTGTTGTGAAGTTGGATATATGCTGAAGTAGGGTTCTACTGTGTACAAACATGAGTACAACTTTTCAATTCAAACTTCCGGGGCTTATCGATTTAGACGAATGTTTTTATTTTTAAATTGGTAGTAATGTCAGTGTTATCTGTGCCAAATTTCACGCAATTATCTTCATTTGCCATATAGTTACGCTAGTGTTTATTGAACAAAGAAAAGTTGTCTTTTTGATTTTTATAATGTTTGAAATTATTCAACAAAGAAGTAGCATTAAATTTTCTGCGCGAAACGAAATATCGACCACCGAAATGCTCAGAATGTTGCAGAAGGCCTTTGATAAGAAGTCAATGTCAAGAGCAAGTATTTTTAATTGGCAAAAATTATTCAATGAAGGTTGAGAATGTGTTGAAGACGACCTACATCAAAGACGACCAAGAACTGACCAAGAAAGAATCTTCTGATGTGCTACACGTCGACAAAATCAAACAATTGATTCTGCAAAATCATCAATTGACTACTAGAGCGCTTTCTGATATTGTTGGAATTTCAAATAGGTCAGTCAACAACATTTTGCAAGAGATTTTGTGAAAAGAGTGAAATCTCGATTGGTGCCAAATACACTCCATTTTTTGGAAAAACAGCGTTGCATGGTGGTCTGTGAAATGGTGCTTTCGGACTATCAAGACAAGATGGAACGCATAATAACTGAATTTGTTTACAAACACATCGTAGACCTCCGTCGCTGATTAGCACCGGTATTTGGCAGCATAAATAAAGCGACGTTAAATAACATTAAAAAAAAAACAATGTTTATTTATTATTCAAAATCTTTCAGTTATAACTAAACAGATCTATTATTTAATGTATTAGTAAAACATTTGACTCTATTTGATTATTAGTGGTTTTATATCACCCATGAAGTTTATCGTGCGATACCTCCGAAAAAATAATAGCGAGGACATATACTGACAATTTTTCTAATAATATTAATTTGGAACATATTCTTTCAGCGGAAGAGGGCCAAATGATATTGCTCTAGGAAGATTAGAATCAGAATTAGTTCTGAATGATCGCGTGCAGATAATTAATCTACCCCGAACAGGCAAAACTTTATCAGATTTCACTATAATGATGGGCTGGGGCGCAATTGCCATTGTGAATAACGAGTCAGTATATCCAGATTATCTGCGTGCTGCGGCAGTAACGATAATAGACAATGAGGCTTGCTATAACTCTATGCAGACTTTCCCAGAGGACATTTATCATGAAATTTCTGACAAGCATTTGTGTACCGGACCGATTGGTGGATCTATCTCAGTTTGTGACGTATGTATCAAAAATGCAAGACTTTAGAAATATGTAGAAATGTAAGACTTGAATCATATATAACTATCCTTCTCTTATTCGAATATGACATTATGATTTTCCTGCGCGAAGCAAACATTTTTTCAGCTAGATGGTTCATTTAAAACATTTGTTTTTTAAACCCTACTTATACATTGGATTTTTATATTCGATATTTTTATATAAGATATTTTTATATTAGACGTTCTATTAAGTACATTGATTCAATTTTTATCATTTGTTGAAGGGTGACTCTGGAGGTCCAGTAGTACAGCATGTAACAAGTCTTGATGAACTGACATTGACGGGAATTATAGCTTGGGGATCCATTATATGTGGTGGGTTTGGCATACCAGGTGTACATACTCGCGTGCATTCTTTTATTGACTGGATCGATGACAAAATGGCATCATACCAAGCTTCTTCCAATTGCGCAGTGATCTAAGCCTTGGTATACACTCAACGAAGTAGAGAAATGGTACTTAAAACTTAGATTCAAAAAACTACATGGACTCAAAAATACATACACTGATCTAGCTTGAAATTAATTTGAAAGCCTACAATGTACTTAAGCTGTATACATAAATAAATTGAAAATTTTATTATTAATTATTGTATGAAATTGAGAGAGGGTTTCATTCCTATATCCAAGGAAAAAATAGTGAGAAAATACTCATTATTATTAAACTGTTCAATACTAAAAAGCCGTATTATATTTTTATATTATTTTTATCTGAGATGTTGATGCCGTACAAATGGCCTTCTATATTAAGATACTCTTATTTTTCATTTCGTAGGGCTTTTATATTCCTTCGATACTCTGTTACGCGTTGACTCCATTGTAGTTTGGATTTTTCATCCGCTCTGCGTCCTTCTCAATACTGAGAATAATAGTTATACGTTATGCTGATCCATATTTAAATTAATTTAAATTAATTCGTTTCTCGTTGTACTTTTGCCCCAACGACACGTGTAGAGATAACAAACACAAGTAGCCACAGTACTACCGACTCTTGGAGAGCTCTTGATTTCAGGAGCTATGGGTTCTAATATTGACTGACATTCGAGAGTCAGGATTGTGAGACAAATCGCTCTCTACAACCAGATAAATCTCTATGCACCGAGAAAAATGCCGACGATTAAACGAATATTGGGTGGCATAATTTCTGCAGGAGTAGATGTTCCTTTTACTGCAGAAGTTTTACTTGAAAATCAAAGAAAAAAAAATACTAGGAGTAAAATTATATTTTACTTCATTCTAAATTATCTTTCAACTTTAGTTTATATGTTATTTGAAATTATTCAAATATCCACAATATTGCGCTATACAGGTGATGGCATACAGTTTATACATAATATTAACATACCCAATCTTTGTTTCTAAATTATGTTATTCATTCACTATTGTGCGTATATTATTACGAAAATATATTTTATATATAATAATCTACATATCATTTTGAGATGGTTCAAATAAATTATTTATAGCTAAGTGAATTTTTCAAACTCGTATCGCCATTAACACAGATTTCATTTGCCAATTCTCGGCCGATTACTCTAACATGCGAGTATTAACCCGCAAAATGTACGATTTTTAAAATTCTAAATGCCTGGCTGCAATACTCTATTATTTTTTAGAACGGCAGATAGCACCAGATAACACCGTCATAATATATCTTAGTATTTTATTTATTTTTTAACCTATAACTTTTTTATTTGATTAATCGTATAAGACAGTTTTGATGATAATGCTGTTAGATTCTTTAAAAGGACTTTAATATTTACATATACATTATATTTTTCACATATTAAAATAATTTACTTGTACTTATGTCGAATGCCCATATACAAATTAATAAATATTTTTTTATCGGTCTTACAGTCCAATCAATTCAATCTAAAAATAAAAATAAATAAATAAAAATAAAATAAAAATTAAAAATAAAAATTAATTATAATGAAAGTCATCATATATTATAATGACTCATCAGGGACTGATGAGGAGCCGTAGCGAGCTCGTAACGTTGGACAGGTCTTCAATTAGGTAAGAGTGTTGGGGACAGTCAGACTGCATTTTACTAACAAAGAATTTTTTCAGCTAATATTTTATTTTCAGATTAGTCTACGGGGGTGAATGTAAACAAGGACAGTCTAACTGTCATTATAATTTTAATTTAATTTTTAATTTAATTTTTATTTTTAATTTTTATTTTATTTTTATTTATTTATTTTTATTTTTATTTTTTATTTTTATTTTAAGATTGAATTGATTGGACTGTAAGACTGATAAAAAAATATTTATTAATTTTTCACATATTGCCTTATTATATACAAACACACATTATTTCGTATTACTCTGAAAAACAATTGACGGGGTTCACAGATCTTTCGATTACAGTTATAAAGCCTCGAGCATTTATAAATTCTTCTAAAATACAATTAAAAATTTCTTTTTCTTTTTCCATCAATAAGTGTTAATCACATGCCATTAAGCTTCATTTTGTTTCGACAAACAAGCTACGATTTACATGTTATACTAGCTAAATCGTCTGCATTAAATGAAGGCCATTGCAAATAGTAACTATTCATATTCTGTAAACAACTCTGTACTAATTTTAGTTTATGTCTTTTTTTTATATCTGTCTACAGCATTCTAATAAATTTTACGATTTTTAAACTATAGATGCCAGATAAAATAATACCTCTTCATTATGTGAAATTACAATCACAATCATCATCGATATATTTTGAGTTATATTTTGAGTTATTTTGGTCCAACCCGACAGAAGATTTGACCACGACTTTTTACTATATAAAACAATACGTGCATTTTTCCCTAGTAAACAATGGTTATTTAGAAGCTTCCTGTCATGATAAACAATTATAATTTATCTGATAATTTTTTAGCGGATGAAAATTACGACTTGTGAAATCCAACTCGAAGAAGACTTGTCGGACGCAGTGATAGACACGCGTAGACAAGGACAGATAATCTGGCCAAATTACATTTTTCATTATTTCTACATCGGTCAGGTAAGATAAGATTTCTTATCGTAATTTATGGCTAAATAAACGTTTCTCATTATTGATGTGCAGAAATTTTTCTATTGTAAAACAACATCGACAAATATTCTGCCATGCTGTTACGTGGCATTATGACGATCGAATTTTATTCGGATATCTCTCTATATTAGAAAAATAAAGAAAGCTCAATTGGCTTTATATATTAACCAAAATAATCTTTATCCTTTGCATGAGAAACCTTGTTTAGTCCGTATTTAGAGAAATGTTATCTCACAATGCTGCTGTAATATTATGCTGCGATATTTCCGTGTGAGATAGCAGCGCAATAGCTGTAACATTTCGACGTATCAGTATTGCAGCAATATAATGTTATATATAAAAGGTTAATATTTCAAGTATCTTAAAACTTTATCGCATTCTGATAAATGTAATTTTAATTTAAATTTGAATTGTAATTTTATTAGTTATATTTAAATAATTTAAAAACCAACTTATTGTTATTTTAACCTTTCGAAAGATAAAATATGAATATAATAATAATTGTATGAATACATAAAATTATATATATAATGTAATTTAGCCCGAAAAGATCTTCAAATTACGTCGACAAAATATTATGACTTTGGATATACAGAATTATCAATATTTAAGAATAAGTAATTGTATAAATTACTGCGTTATTCCTTAGAACGATGAATTCCATTATTATACGAACGTTTGTTTCATTATTTCCGACTTATATTTGGAACTCCTTAAAATAATCAAATTCAGTAGACCGTTATTTTTAATATAGATATTTACTACTTAGTAATAAACTCATGTTGAAACGTGTATAGTTCCGACAAGATGCAGATCTACGCATTAGCTTTAGCCAGTCTTCTACTTATTCAAGCTAATATTATTACTTCATATATAAATCAAGGTACATTAGAGATTTTTTAATGGAATAATAAAATTGATTTATTTTTATGGAAGTTAAGAAAAATATTACAGTTTTTTCACAGTAAATTAAACTAGATGAATATGTATTTCATATTTATTTTTTGCTGTAATGGAAATATTATTCAATAATCAATATTAAATATTAAGCAATCAAACAATTTTTTAATATATACATGTGTAGTTTGCTAACATCTCAAAAAAGTTGAAAGATATATAAGGCAATTTTCTAAAGTCAGCACTATAATTTAAATTAAAAAATATTTCTAGAAACATGAAATTGCATACTGTATAAAAATAACTATTCAGATATATTTAACAGATTATAGGCACAATATTGATAAAGTAAAGTTGGCTAGTTTCACAAAAGATTTTTTTTTGTAATACTATCCAAGTGTTTTTATTTAGCTCTATTTTATTAATATATTGTCATGTTTCGCCTAAATGATTCGCGAGTCTTTGTTCACCATTAGTTTGTTGGATTATTTTTCAGCGATACTAAAAATAATTTTTCAGTGAATTCAGGACCTTTTATACATCCACGTATATCAAACTCCCAGGAAGTCAGACCTGGAAAACATCCCTTTATAGTGATAATTCAACGTGGTTTTGGTAGTATAGATCCATATGTGAATGTCTGTGCTGGATCAATTATTCATGTACTTTGGATTCTGACTGCTGCACATTGTTTCCGTACATTAAATAGATTCGATCGCCGTATATTCAGAATCAAGGCCGGAAAGCACCACCGCCTCGTAGATGATGAGTTCGTGCAGACTATCGAAATTATAAAAAGAATCCGCCATGAAGACTACAAAGACGAACCAATCCCGTGAGCTTATTATCGCTTTTATAAAATTTCTCGGGTTCTATTTTCTGTGAAGTGCGGTTTATTAATGTATAAATACAATTTTCATCAAGTAGTGGTATTCTATTTTTGATCTACTCATCGCTTAGTAAATTATAACTTGCTTCATCTGGGGAAAGTTACTGAAACATACGAGGTGTGTGCAAAAAGTAACGGGAATTTTTCAATTTCGCGGGTTTGAAGAGTCCGCCTGTATAAAAAATTTTTTTATTATGTTGGTACACATGCCCCTGAAGTACGATAAAATTTTCAGCAATATTCATTGATTACTTTTTAAGTAGCACATGTTTTTTTAGCTCGGCAGTTTTCGTTTGTCAAGCCTTTTCCAGTCTTGGCGATCCAGAATGCCTCCACTGGGATGATTGAGCCTTAGTTTCGACTTCATATCCGTAAACCCATGTTTCGTCACCTTTATAACACGTTTTAGTAGTTCTACATCGTTATTAACTACATTTAGCGACTCCTGAGCAACTTCCATTCGGCGCTGTTTTTGTTCGAAATTCAACAATTTTGGAACAAATTTTGCTGCCACACGTTTCGTATCCAAAACATCCGAAAAAATCCCATGACATGAGCC
This sequence comes from Sycobia sp. Sy_11, assembly GCA_018907035.1. Lineage (NCBI taxonomy): Eukaryota > Metazoa > Arthropoda > Insecta > Hymenoptera > Epichrysomallidae > Sycobia > Sycobia sp. Sy_11. The sequence continues at coordinate 517,367 of JACCIC010000001.1, forward strand.
AATTGATATACCAACATCATCAGCGGGTTTTCTGATTGTGATTCGGTGATCGTTCATAACCATTTCTTTCACTTTTTTCACGTTTTCATCGGTTGTTGATCTGCTTAGACGTCCGGGTCGTTCGTCATCTTCAACGTTTTCGCGGCCATCATGGAAACGCTTATACCACTCGTAAATCCTTGCTTTACTCATAGCAGACTCACCATATGCCTTTGTTAACATTTTACAAACTTCACTACTCTGTATTTCATTTTTTACGCAAAATTGAATACAAATTCTTTGTTCCATTTTTTTTTCACAAACGAAAATCGCTGAGTTCAAAAAACACATCTAACGTTAGCGGCTGCAACACACCTCGTATTCAAATAGTATAATGTATATGCCCAAATGAATTTCTTACAATTTTAGTTTTATTTAATTTTTTTATATTTTAATGTAGTAAGTATTTAAATAGGATTTTAAGTAACGTTTAGTTATTAAAACCAAAAAAAGTTATTACAATTAAGAATCTTGTTATTTGAAATGAATACTTTTAGAAGTAATTTCATTTTCATTTTGTTCAATCTTTGTCAAAAAGAATAATATATTTCATATAATATTTCAGTACCAAATTTGTCTTTTGACGATATTTATAACTTTTGCTTAAATTTTTTTTTATAAATTTCTATATTTTTCAAGATAAATCCAAATTTATAATCTTTATAAAACTTTCATGATGGTTATTTAGTATTTTCGCAAGTAGCACCATTAAATACTAAAAATTATTAACCTTAAAATTCATTTATAGGAGTATCTCTTTTCGGAGCTATGTACAAAATACTTTCGAAGAAGAAACGATGGTAAACTTGAAAAATAACAAAAAATAAGTTTTCATTGTTAAACATATGACTGGTAAAACTTTCTATAAAGTCGACTATTTATCATCTGTTAAATAAAGTACAACAAGGTACATTATTTCTGTTAAAATGTTTTATCTTCTGAAATTATGTAAATAAACAAAATATTGAAGTTGGCCCCATCCAACTCAAATTATTACGGCGCAATATTCTTGAGCCGTTTTAAGTCGCTGATTGCTTAATAGAAGAGGCATACCAAAATATGTTTAAAAAATTTTATGCTGAAAATGTATCACATAAAATTCATAAAAATTAACGCCATTTAAATCTTATTTCATAAAACAAGAAAATCAACCAAACAGAATGTATCTGATCAGTGGTATCACTTTTCAAATCATCAACTTTTATTAAAATTATTTTTAACGTGTCAACTTAATCGAAAGATTGATAAATTTTAAAAATAAAAATATGTGTGTGTATATATAATAAAAGCCTAAATAATTAATTAAGATAGGACATACATTAATACAGTAATTTATAAAAACCCGTAAGACCGATAAAAATATTTTGTAGTCTAAATGAATATGCAATATTAATTTGAAAAATACTCTTACAGTAGTAAAGCGCCGAATGATATTGGTCTTGGAAGGTTAGATTCAGAATTGGTTCTGAATGATCGCGTGCAGATAATTAATCTACCCCGAACAGATAAAACTTTATCAGACTTCGCTATAATGGTTGGCTGGGGCACAACTAAAATGGAGGATGAAGAAAGAGTATATCCAGATTATCTGCATGCTGCAGCAGTTAGTACAATTGACAATGAGGCTTGCTATAACTATATGCAGACTCTCCCAGAGGACTTTTATCGTGAAATTTCTGACAAGCATTTGTGTACCGGACCGATTGGTGGATCTATCTCAGCTTGTGATGTATGTAGTAAAAGTGCAAGACTTTAAAAATATGTAGAAATTTAAAGCATGAATCACATAGTTAGTTTTTATAATAGAAAGATATTTGTTACACATTTGTTATGCTTAGTTTGAGTTTAGTTTTTTTTAAGCTTTAAGGTTTTTTGACATTAGGTTTTAATGGTGATCGTCAAATAAGAGCTAACATACTGCAACTTTTATATCAGTCTTGATATTCATTATAATCATTGAATTATTATTTGTTGAAGGGTGATTCCGGTGGTCCATTAGGTACAGTTTGTATCAAGTCTTAATGAACTAACACTGACGGGAATTATAGCTTGGGGACTATATCCTTGTGGCTTGGCTGGCTCACCAACTGTACATACTCGTGTGCATTCTTTTATTGACTGGATCGATGACAAAATGGCATCATACCAACCTTCTTCCAATTGCGCAGTGATCTAAACCCTGGTACGCAGTCAACGAAGTAGAGAAATGTTATTTACAATTACTGATCTAACTTTGCATTAATTTCAAAGCGTACAGTATCGTTAATTTCTATTCATAAATAATTTGAAAAGAATATTATTTATTGCAAGAAACTCAAAGCAGTACACCATTGTATTGGCAGAAAAAAAATTAGAAATCAAATACTATTAAAGAATTAAATACTGAAATACCAAACTATATTCTTATATATCTTAAACAGAACAAGCTTATATTATAAAGTTAGCCTTCACAATTAATTTAAGCAATTTCTGACAGGCAGTTGCAATAACCGATTACAATCGAAAGTCAGTAAATAATTAACAGAAAAGGAAGAGTTAACAGTGAAAATAATTTAAAAAGTCTTAAATATATTCTGAATGTATACTATACTTTTGTGAAATTTGAAAGATATTGTAAAATATCTCTTGAGCAGGTATAAATGTGGTTAGTTTGTACGTTTTGTAAACTTTAAATTTATTTAAACGTTGTTTAAATTTGTCTGCGTTCAATTTTAAAGTAACTAAACGAATCTTTCTATCTCGATCTTCAATAAGCTCTATGATACGACAGAAATAACCGATTTGCTTATGATTATTGTGTCCCACGAGAATTACATCACCTAACTTAAGTTTAAGCGATTCTGTAATACGCGATTTAATTACAATTTGGCGGAGGTATTCCTTACAACTCTGCTTTAAATTTCCTATTAACTCTTGTTTATATTTCTACCTAGACTTAAAATCAACCTTAGCAGTCCATCCATTATATCAATATCGGGTACTTCTGACTTCACCAAATCACGTAAAAACATATTTGATGTAAGCGGTTTCAAATAATTTCTTTTATCGAAAGTATATATCCGTGTGTGAATTATAGTTAAAGAGTTATACATGTACAAAGTGTTTTTGTCCAAAGTTTCTACAAAACTCTCGCATCTTTAAACCACGGATCATTCAATACACATAATGCGTTTATATTTTTATAACTTTGAATAACTTCATTAAACGCTCCTTTGGTCTAGGGAAGGCATAGAAACTTACTGATAATTTGTCACCTGATTTACTTTCACAGCCACTAAGCGCATAGTAAGCACTGTAAACCTTTTTTAGGTTCTGCCAACTTTAAAATCAGTTCAACACTGCCAATAAGGAAAGTTTTACCAAGCCTCGTGTTCGCCTCGTTATAATTGTAGGCGAGTTATTATTTTGAAATATAGATGAGTATGAATACTTTTTATAAATATTTTATAATTTCAGATGGTATATGTTATTCTATATACAAAAGAATCAGTCGAAAGCAGGGATCCACTGATGTGATAATAAGTAAAAAATAATGACAATGACGCTTACGATGCTGAGCTCATGAATCAAAAATTTGATGTTTGATAAGTGCTATGCACGTTTAATAGAAACTGCAGATGGTAGAAAAAAAATGTTCTATAAGTTTTCGGGTGCTATAATAATGTTTATTCAATATACTTATATACTATAGATTAGAATTTAAAGAAAATAATTCTAAAGGCAATATTTCGTGAAGTTCTACTTATATCAAACTAATAAGAATTGCAATGACAGTAATGATCGAATATATAACTAATAATACGGATAAGATAATAAACTAATAATAATGATAATAATAATAATAATAAAGGATGATGTGTGTTCTGGTGCAATAAATAAACAGAAACTAATTTTAATTTTATATTGGAAAGTTTAATAAATAAAGAAAAGAACAAAAAAATGGCATAAAAAACCTCCACTCAGTGAGTGGAGGAAAATGCCTCAAATATTACAAAATATAAACAATTAACAGACATACAGGTGAAATTACGATGGTAAATAATTAATGTAACTAAAGAACAAAAGGTCACCTATTTTATTGCGAGAGCTCTCTTACCTTTATAATAATATACAAGATTTTTACGCCGGTGCTCAGAACAAGAGGTGAGGGGTCAAGTGAGAGAGTATCTCCGGCTTCCCTCCTAGACAGCGTCGTGATCCCAACGTCTTGGGCAACGCCGACAGCAGCCTCTGCTCTGCAGCCGCTCGGAAGGTTTCTCAGAGATACGCTCGGAGGCGTCTCTCAACAAAGCCTCTTCGCTTTGTCCACGGGTGTGCTTATGAGCAGGATGCGTACCAAACAAACCACACAACTTAAGTTCTTATCAACGCTCACACACTAAAGCACGCGACACGCGGTTCCGTAAAATCCAAATTTTGTGTACACACAAATCGCGCAAATTGCAGAACACGAAACGGGACTTTACTCAAAATACAATGTTCGCTCGCGGGAAACCAAACAAGAAGTGGTGTCGACCTCGAGAAAATAGCCCCAAATTTATACATCGGTGGTGGGAGAAACAGATTGGGCTCCTTGCAGACGAGACGCATAGCTGAACAGCTGGTGAACCTTTTCCGTCGTCCTCTCGGATTTCCATTCGGGCAGAATGCGGGCCATATAAACATAAATGTAATAAACTAGGCGCGCACTGCATACCTCGGACAGCTGCGCGCAGTTTCAGTTGCGACAACGTTTTTCTTTCCGTTTATGACACTTATTTCCATCATATCTTTAAAATCTAAATTACGGAGCCCGAACAGGCAATTTAAAATTACCAGAAAAAACCGTGTTACAAACTTTGGATAAAAAAAAATTAAAAGTATCTGCAATTCGTGGTATCTAAATGCTTTATATTCAATTATAAATAAAAAATTGTAAATATTAATATGGACAGTATTCTTTCATATCATATTTGAAATAAGTATATTTACATAAGTTTTAATTTAAACCAATTTTTAAAACAAGTCAATAATGTTCAAAAGATAGCAATACTGTTTATTTAACGATTTTGAATTTTAAGCAAAATTTCTTGGCTCATTTATTCCACAAGTAAAACAAGTATTCATGGTCAAGAATATGTTTTGCTGGACAGTACGAGTATGAAAAATGAATAGCTAAGTGTTTAATTAAAAAAAGTAAATGAAAATATATGTGCTTTAAAACGAACCATAGATTATGGTCAGATAAAACAAGTTATTTATTTATATGATTTAAATGTGTCATTTTATAATGTATCATTATTTTAATGACACCTATCGAATAGTTATAATATCTATCACATATAGTTTTTCTTGGCTAGTTAAAAAATTTTAATATTACGTGTTAATTATTTACATTATAATAGAAGGCAACAGATGCACAATAATTATAATTAATCTGAATTTTAAATAAAAATTGAATTAAAAACAATTAGGTATTTCATATTTATAATTACTATATATATATATTATAATTGAAATCAATATCATTTATATATCAGGTATGTGAATAAGTCTTTCCCGTTTTTTTTCAAATTTTGAGCGTTTATTGTGAAAAAATGGTTACAAATGAATTATTGAAAGTATTGGCCATCGCTAGCTACAACTTTTTCCCATCTTTCTGGCAACATACGAATCCCGTTGCGAAAAAATTCGACCGGTTTGGCCTCTATCCAGTCATCCACCCATTTTTTGGCTTCCTCGTAGGAATGGAAGTACTGGTCAGCCAGGCCATGCGTCATCGATCTGAAGAGATGGTAATCAGACGGAGCAACGTCTGGACTATACGGCGGGTGGGGTAGGACTTCCCATTTGAGCGTTTCTAAGTATGTTTTCACCGGCGGTGCAACATGTGGGCGAGCATTGTCATGTTGCAAAATAACTTTGTCGTGCCTGTCGGAGTATTGTGGCCGTTTTTCTCGCAGTGCGCGGCTCTAACGCATCAATTGTCGTCGATAGACCTCGCCTGTGATCCTTTCATTCGGTTTCAGAAGCTCATAGTAAACCACACCTAGCTGGTCCCACCATATACAGAGCATGAGCTTGGCGCCATGAATATTTGGCTTGGCCGTCGATGATGATGCATGGCCGGGTAGTCCCCATGATTTTCTTCGCTTCGGATTATCGTAACGTATCCACTTTTCATCGCCAGTCACGATACGATGCAGAAAACCCTTTCTTTTATGTCGCTGAAGCAGCTGTTCGCAAGTGAAAAAACGCCGTTCGACGTCTCTCAGCTTCAGTTCGTACGGCACCCAATTTCCTTGCTTTTGGATCATTCCCATGGAAATGGGAATTACAAACGCTTGGAAATGGTTGTTCGGTCAACTCCCAATGCTTCAGCAAGTTCTTCTTGCGTTTGACAAGAATCTTCATCAAGCAAAGTCGCCAATTCTCGATCTTCAAAGATTTGCGGCCGCCCGGAACGCTCCTTGTCTTCCACGTCGAAATCACCGCTTTTGAAGCGTCGAAACCATCCGCGAACACTTGAATCATCGACACAACCTTCTCCATAAGCCTCCTGAAGCAATCGATGCGTCTCGGCAGCAGATTTCTTCAAATTGAACCAATAAAGTGAAACTTCCCGCAAATGACGTCGACTCGGCTCAAATTTCGACATTTTCACGATATCAAAAATTTATGATGCGAAAAAATTTTAACTAATGTGTTAGTATGGAATTGTTGACATATGAATATGCGGATCATATCATCTTGCGGATAGTTTTTTCATATTCAAAATTTCATGCAAAATATGAAATACGCGTTCAGTCGAAATTTCTACAGTGTTACTAATCTTGCGTATCTTTAATCGACGATCTTCGAGTATCATATCATGGATTCTATAGGCCATATCTTGATTAGTCACCTCTTTTGGGTGGCCAGAACGCTCAGCATCACTTGCATTCATTCTACCACAACGAAATTCAGTAAACCACTTTTGAACCATTCCATGTGATGGAGTAGAATCCTTATAATATTTTTTAAGCTTTTGTTCAGTTTCCTTAATTGTTTTTCCACGTAGAAAGCAATGTTTAATAACCACTCGAAATTCGTTTTTTCCATGCATTTGTAAAAACAATAAAACACTAAATTCAAAAGACTATCAAAAATTTTCTAACCAACGTATTGACTTGAAACTTTGTATACCACTTGTATGAGATGATAGTCTCTTAGAGTAGTAAAATATTTACGATAACAGCGCTACCTTTCGAGAAGTCACGGACTTATCAAACCACCCTCATATAGTATAATACAAATATGTTAAATTAGTTTATTTTAAAATAAATTCAAGTACGATAGAAATACAATTCGTAATTCAGATCTCAGTTGATTTTTTGAATTCTGAACTACCATCACTCGCGAACTCACTCAAATGCTGCGATTACAACGAAACGACTGCTTTATGCCTGTAAGAATATGATTCTTTTATTATTTAGTATCTTAAAAGAAAATTGACAAAATTGGAAGTGCACCCTTATCACTTTTAATATGCTGAAGATTTTGAAACATTGAACACGTGATTATAACGAGCCTTTGCTTTCATACGTAACTAAACGTTGTGTATTTTCAGTTACGATGATGACTAGACTGCAGGAACATAGTCTTTTATTATGTAAATTGTCTTTAAATGTCGTACACTCTAACGGTTACCGTTCCCTCGCGTATCTTTCACCTCGGCGTTCCTGGCCGATAGGGTGTCACTCCCTTCAGCCATGGGGTGACCTCAAACATAAACAGATCGGAACGCCTCGAAAAAAGGTCCTGGTCATCCTTTCGAAAACTCTATAGTCTCGGACACCAGTAGACATTTCAAAGCGAAGGCTCTCAATACTGCTCGAATCGTCGCGCGCGTCATGGTGGCGTAGAGTGGGAGGAGCAAGGGTGCATAAACATTCTATTTGAAGACGCCTATAATATAATGTACGGATCCAAACGGTTCAAATATTATGTGCTTCAATTTTACAATTTTCATTTTAAACGGGTTTTATTCGCTCGGACACGTAGTATTTACATTCAGCTTATATACATAGATTATTAAATTAATAGCATATTTTTTTACAGTCGCTTTATGGAGGCAAAACGATACACTTTACAACGAAATCGCTACATTTGCAAGATGCAGCTGTGAAGTATTTCATTACGGTTAGCTGGATCCAAACTTTTCCACGCTTTGAGTAGACGAAGAGAAAAAAAACGAAAAGGGAAAAAACACCTATAGAAATGATCATATAGACACAGGTGCATTCTCGGTCATCATGAAATATTGTTTGCGCTCTCACTGTAATAACTCAATCTTCGCCGATCGGCCTTGCACTGTAGGAAGGAAACAGTTTTTTCACATCTGGATAACATGTGTCGGAGAACTTTTCTCGCCGAACACAGCACCCTCATTTGCAACCCGAACTCCCCCCCCCCCCCGTAGCATAATTTATGCATTTTCGACTTCATTTGTTCCTATGATCCTAACGAGCTTGTAAATCGGCCTAGTAAATGATTCCCTTTTAGTGCTTACCTTCGCTACACGAATAATTCCTTCTAATACCGGGAATAGTTGTACGATCTTCTCCAAACGTTTCTTCGAGCTTGATCGTCCGCTATTATGATAATATCACCGATCTGTAATTGCGGTCTCATATCGTGCCACTTTCAAAACGTTTTCACGAGGTAATAGTATTGGTATCGTATCGTTTTTACCGTCGCTTCTCCGACGAGCAACCGATAAGGAAATGGTGAGGTATCAATGCTTCCTTATCAATGGCTAGATTGACCATATGTTCGATGTCCAACAAGGCCGTGAAAAGGAGTTAGATGAAAAGAACGCAGATTTTAAGTCGCGCTTTGTAGATTTTCTTTTATAGGTCCAATAAGTCTTACTGGATTTTATTTAAACCTACATTGAAATTTAATGTGTTCAATTCTCTATTCCAATGAACCCAAGTATTCGGTCCTCACCGATTCACAGGTGTGCCTCAGTCGCGCTCTCTAACTTTCTATCCTCGCTAACGTATTCCACAGCTTGTGAATCGTCCAATGCCCAACCGTGCATTTGAAACTTGGCCGTGCTGTTAATTAGAATTATATCGAGTACGAGATCTCTACTTTCTTTGACCGTCTTTCTACTGACGAATAAGTCATCCGTGTAAAAATCGTTTGATAGCTTTTTACGTCGTTGGGTTTAGCGTTCGTAAATCTCTTCACATTGTTATTTTTCACAAAAATTGCACTACACGGCAAGCATTCAGAGCGAAAAATTAAAACATTCATTTCGTATTCATCGATATCACATTCGCGGCTTTTTCTAAAAAGAATTCGCTATGCACCATGGTTTTTTTTCGATTATTGCGACACGTAAAAACATGTCTTTTATCTTCCATTGCCATGACGCCAAATTACCGAAACCTTAATTTAAATGCCACTGTCTTTCTGACTATTTATAAGTATAAAAAATTGATCCTTTTAATATATTATGATGTCATATTAATTGTATCATGTGACACATGTGTAAAAAATAAGTACAGGGTCATTGGCATTGGGTTAAAGAGAATATAGTTTGAAAGTTTCTTTTAAATTGTAGTCAAAATTAACGCTAAAAACTTTTTTGCTTTTTCTGATAGCTTCTTAATATTTATCTGGCTATCAGAACCAATGATGAATTTCGAACCTTTTCACTGTTGTTAACAATAAGCCCGTTATTTTATATACATCAAAAGTTAATTTTAATCTAAATTCATACCGCTGTTAAAATTTTTTGACACATGGTTGAATTTCTGATCAACAAATACTTGGATTTAAAGTTTCGGTAATAGTTCCATTTCTTTAATAAAAATTTCAATTTCTTCTATACAATGGAAAAACATCATGAAATTTTTGCTAATCATTTCCTATGTCACGGGTGAATGGTAATGCAAAGACTTTAAAAAGTTTTTAAATCCGCAGTATTTCAGATTTGCCTACAATTTTATAATTCGGATATTAATATCTTAACATAATCAGGCAGATTATTTAAAGAAAAATGATTACAACAGAAATTAGAAAACATAAAATGGTAAGTTTGAAATAAAATTTTGAAGGGAAAGATTTAATATTCTTTATATAATACTATGTACAACTATGAGTTAAACTTTATTTATAACTTTGGAAATCTTTATTGATTCTGCTAAATCTCATTCACCCCCCTCAAAATAACCCCCCCCCCCGGATGCAATGCAACTATGCCAAGCTTTTTACAATTTTCAAAACATTTGTTGTACTCGGATTCCGGAATGTCCATTAGTTCCTTCTTCGATTCAGCTTTTATTTTTTCAATCGAATCAAAACCGTGTCCTCGAAGTGGTCTTTTAAGTTGGGTGCTAAATCAGGTGCGTACGGTGGCTGCGGAACGATCTTGGTTGAATTTTTGGCAAAATGTTCACGTGAAATTAATGCAGTGTGAGCTGATGCATTATCGTCATGCAAAACCAAAAGTTGTCTTTCCATAAATCTGGCCTTTTCAGAGGAATAGCTTCACGTAAACAACGCATAACACTCAAATAATTATTATTTATTCTTAGTTTTAGTATTATTTAGTATTATTTAGTCTTAGTATTATTCTTGATTAACCGTTTGGCCGGTTGGAAGGAATTCATAATGCACCACACCACTATAATCCAAGAAAACAGTAAGCATAACCTTGATTTTTGAGCGACTTTAGTGTGATTTTTTCGGTCTCCGCTCTCCTTTGCCACGATATTTACTCGATTGATCGATTCTTTCTGGGTCGTAAGCGGATCCAAGTCTCATCTTCAATTATTATGCATTCCATCTTGTCTTGATAGTCCGAAAGCACTATTTTACAGACCACCATGCGACGCTGTTTTTCTAAAAAATTGAATCTTTTTGGCACCAATCGAGATTCCACTCATTTCAGGCACAAAATCTCTTTCAAAATGGTGTTGACTGACCCATTTGAAATTCTAACAATATCAGAAATCGCTCTAGTAGTTAATTAATGATTTTTTGTAAAATCGTCCGGCCAGTTTCAAATTATGCCACTATTATGATAGGTTAAATGAAACTTACCATTTTTTTATTTGTCGTCGATTTTACTCTATTTCACGTACAATTATAATTGTATTGTTTTAGAAAGGCTGTAAGACCAATAAAAATGCCTATTACTTTCATGTTACAATATTGCAAATCAACTCGTTTATTATTATATATCTAAGATGAGGTCACTTGCCATCGAATTGATGAGCTTAATTGTTTTCGTTAAACGACGAAAAGTGCACAGTGATTTTTATTCCTTATTTCATTTGAATTTCTATATTTGATGCTAGTTTACCTTATTCTAATTACCACCTTGTTACGTTCATTTAGAAAACTGCAATCTACCTTATTCATTAGTTTTTTTTTTACTTTACCGAATGAAACTTTGAATTCTTCCTTCACTAAAACCATAGCTCAATTTATTGTCCAATCGACGGAACATGCTCTGTTAAGAACACTAGAAATTCCATTGATAAAATTAATTTATTCAATTCAACCCGTTCTCATAATAAATTATTTTCAAGAAATGTCAATATAATTACAATTGGTGAATGTAAAAAATGGTATTGTCCTGGTCTTTTAGACTTATATAATTTCTAAATATATTTCACTTAAGACTGTTATTACTTGCATATCATAAGGTGTACATTGACTTTATCACCAATCATATGTAAATCTTTACTTAATTGCGAATAGATGTAAATATGTACTTACCTTTAGAAATATATATTATTGTAACTTGTACAATTTAATTTAAAGTAATATAATATTTTACCTGAGTTTCTGTAACGTTGTTGAATTTATGTATTGCACAATATCGGTAAGTAATATCATAGATGCCCATATAGTTCACTTTATTTTTCAGTTCATTATTATGTTTTCCGTTAGTTTAGTTTTTTCCTACATTTTAATAGTATTATAAGTATCTCATTCAATTACCTAAGGGATTAAAATAGAACAGACTGTTAATTGCTGTTATATTTACATTTCTCTTCGATACTCGATGAGACTTATATAATGGTAGACTTTAAGACATTTGAAAGCGAAATACTATTTTTAAAAGAAGTTTAAGAGATTCCCTTTCACTTGCTGATGATTATAAAAGCAGATCTCAATAGTGCAGCTATACTACCAAAACAAAGAATCTTTAATTCAGATATTTGAAGATCTTCTATTGAACCTTATTTCTTTTCTTTTACTATCAAACATTTATTGCATAAGCGAAGACTAATCTAATTTAAATATCAACTAATAACGAAAGATGCATATCTTGGATTCTAATATAGTATTACCTAATTTTGTTTACTTTTGTTAAACTATAATAAATTATATCTATCGTAATTATCAGAAAAGAACGAATAAATGCTAGATAAAAGAACACAACATAGACAAAAGTCGATGTTTGACTGAACGAATTTTTTAGAAAACTTCTAATAAATTTTTGATTAAGTTAATTTATATAATGCCATTATGTAGTCAGGTATTACAATACTAATTCAAACAATTAAGATATAATAAATAATGTTTAGGTATAGTTAACCTCTGAAAAGTTAACTATACCTAAACATGAATGTGTTGAGTTCACATACATACAATTGTTCATGATTATCTCAGAGCTTCTTGTAAACTTACCTTGAATTAACCTCTAAACAGTATCCTATTATTCCTAAGTATTATTAAATTTATGATAGTTTGCTTTGCATTTCACTACTACTTAGGACTTAGTGCTTCCACTTTAATCACTTTAATCTGCTTTGTGCAAGTATTTTTAATTTGAAATAAAAATGATGTTGCGTGATGATGTGTTATGATGCTTCTAATATTACCAAGGCATATAACCGGGTATTAGCAAATATAAATATAGAACATTTTTAGGTTAATAAACATTTAAAATATATTTACAAATGTGATACAGTTAATCATTTGTAATTTATTGGTGTTTAATAAATTGAATTTGACTTAATTCTTTCTTAACAAAAAACTCCTACAATTCTACTCAAATTTATCATGATAATGAATGTATACATTATACTCTGATATAGAACTGGAAATACGTAATCGAGATTAATATGTATTGTAAGGACATAAAATCTAAGTTATTCAATTACTGGGCTATAATTTTAACACAATTCAACAATGTGTATTCAATAATTATGAAAAGATAACATTTCTTGAAAAAAAATAAATGGTTTTATTTAATTAAAAATATAGATATATACGGATTTACGTTATTCAAAATTGTTTCAAAGCAAATCTAAGCAAATAAGATCATGAATTTACTAATTCGATTACCGGAAAGAAGCACATGATAATGCTTACGTATCGCATTGAATTCATGAGCTTAATATAAAATTGGAAAGAAATGTTGGATTATATGCAGATAGTTTATAGTACTTATATAAATAGTCCACTATTATTACAATACTATAATGTACAAGATTTTTAAGAAGTACGGAACTAGCTCTTATTTAAAGCCGTTACAGAAAGAGAGAAATTAAAAAAAAGTGCTAAAATAATTCACGATATAATATAAGAGAAATCGCCCATTTTCAATTACAAAGATGTTGGTTCTTTCAATTAATGTTTTAAACATATTCAATCATGTATCATTCATATAATTCATTTCTTTTTAATTAATGTTCATAACAAGAAATAAATTCACATAGTAAATATTTGAGTAGAAAGTTTATTTACATAGTTAAATTATAATGTATTTTATAGATCTAAATAACCATCTTTCGATTCAATCTTTCCTTAAAATTATTTTTAATCATTCATGTATATTAGATATCTTACATATTAATACTCAATTACAGCTGAGATGCAGATCTACACATTAGCTTTATTCGGATTCCTGTCCATTCAAACGGTGTTTACTGAATCTCATATAAATAAAGGTACTGGAAATTATATATTATAGTTCATGCTTTAATAATAGATAAATTCAAATTGTAAAATTATTAGTTAATAAACATACATTATATTATGTAATTGTGCAAATATTATATTAATCGCTTTTTCTTTTGGTTAATGTCATTATTGTTATTGTTAATATTTTATTTCTATTTTGCTAATATAATAATAAATCCAACTCGTTGCAATGGTATCAAAATAAAATATGTAGGCCAAAAAAAATTAGCTAATGAATATTTTGAAAAGATATAAAATCCTATCAAAGGTATCGTGAAAATATATTCTAAAAGTTAGACATATATCTTTACATAGAATCTCGACAAAAAGTTGTAAATTCATATTTTGATCCTCTACTATAATATGCTACGCAAAATGATTTTAGTAAATAATATACGACTTATTTCCGAATGTATTAATCATCTACTAGCTTTAGATAAAAATTCAAATGAAAAGAATTTTACTTGATAAAAATTTTAATTGACAATAATTAAAAAAATAAACATGCAACATTTTAACTTTTTGTTTATGATTTCATTTTTCATTCAAAAGTATAAGATAATTTTGAATTAACTATGATTTAAACATTTAATTGATTAATTTTATCAATTTGACTATTCTTCCCACAATTAAATTTAATATCTTCATGCGTACGTTTAATACGATACTTTTCATCCTACTTATGAGCCCAAAAGTTACCCTATATATGGTGGTACACAATAGCTATTTGTTTCGTTTTTTTAACTTTACATTTTATCATATTAAATTGTTTTTCTTATATACTCAAAAATAACCAATAGTATTATTAAGATAACCAAAAGTACGTTCTTCGAAATAGAATCAATTTAATTATCAATATATATTATGAAAATTGGTACATTTATTCAAAAATTTTTAACCTTAATTAACCAATAAAAATACAATAACTACAAAAACTAATAAAATTTTTTCGAAATTTACGTGAATTTTTAATTTTCGTAATTTATAGAAACTAATTGAAGATAATAATTTCAAAGCATGAATAGAGGTTTTTAAAGCGTATAGAACTTTCAATTCAATTAATTTTATATATTAGTTTCGATATGTTTAACAATTCTAAAAAGATTCCTTTCAACCTTGATCCTTATCTATTTGAATGAGTCTTTAGTAACATGATTATTTGAAGAATAAAACACAATGACATGTACTAACTATATAATCCTTTCGAACTGAGGTAATTAATTCAGATAAATTTTAAAAGGGATCACTCTAGCGCGACTATTTCACATTACTTCATACAATATCCGTATCATATTTAAAGTTTTACTAAATTTTTTGCATAAATTTTCAGTAAACCCGATGCATGACCTACAACCCCGATTGACGGGTTCCAACGAAGCGAGGCCTGGAGAGTTCCCTTTCATAGTCTCCATTCAGTGGGGTATTTCCGGATTGATAATATTTTGCCATATTTGCGCTGGTTCTATTATTCACGAGCTTTGGATCCTGACTACAGCGCACTGTCTCATACCGGTTGGACCTAATGGTAAAATGAAGGTCAAAGCCGGAAAGCATCACGTTCAAATGGACGATCAGTTTGTTCAAGTGGTGAATATAGAGAAAACAATCCTTCATGAGGGTTTCACAGAGTTAGTTCGTTTGCTGAGTTTACTGTTCAATTTCCAAGGTTTTTTTTTATAGTTTTATACACTTTATTTAAAACTCGCGATATACATGTGTATGCAGCAGTATAATAGAAAATGACTAATATTTAACTATAAAAAATTACTTTTTGAACATCTTTTATAAATTTCATATCCTTTTTTAACACAAATTATATTTATCCTGTTTATATACAGAGAAGATAAAATCGCCTTTTTATCAGCTAATAAATAAAATATAGTTTAATCAGATATTTAAAAAAGAGGACGTCTATTTTTTACAAGATTTTTATTTCTACATCAATTAACTTAGTCATTCAGAAGTAAGTATTAATTTTGGTGACAGCAGAACGAAACGAGTAGACATTTTTCCTAATTTTGTATTTAAACAAATGATTATATGATGCAGAAACAAAAATTATTATTTTTTTTAATTAATATTTCTAAATACATACAAAAGTTTTCAATTTTCTATCCATTTTTTGATTTGAATAACTTAAGCAAGTATACTTTTACGCTCAACCATAAATGCACAAAATCATTTTGCTAAAGATCTGGATTATTGCAAATTAAAAACTTAAAAATTCAACATCAAGTGGCGCGTTATTATCGACAATTTTGCAAAGCATATATAGTATTTATGACCTAAAGATTCATTGCCCGCCAAAAATTTTGGCTAAAAAGCAGTTTATAATATAAAACTCCGCGTATATAGCAAAAATTTCAGTCCATTTTACACGAAGACGCCATCAACATAACCGAAGGTTCTATATATATTCATACTTTAATCATGAGATTGAGTGCGACAGACATATAAGATTTTGATGAATTTGAGCACGCGAATTTAAAATGTAAGTCACAAAGTTGGTTCGGGCTGGTATAATAACATTAACATTTCACACTTTTTACAAAATCCGATATTAATATACATTATTTTATATTAATAAAAATGGATTTGAGTACTTTCATTCAGCTGATACTCTCAATAATTAAATTTATAGAATTTCCAGATGATACAACAACATAATTGACTCACACAGAGTATAGTATATTATAGAGGTTACTAATTGAAAATCCGTAAGCTAAAGTCAGAAACGATTACAGATAATCATCAATTAATCATATCAATCTTATTTTATACTATCATACAAAGTCAAGAGTTGTTATTTTGTTTTTAAGAATTATAGTTAAAGTATATTCTCTTCTTGATGACTCAATCACATTTCTAGCATCTCAGAATACTATAAATTTAATTTACTGCATTAAATGAAAAAAGAACTACATTTATTAGCTTTATTAGCTTTATTTTAATATTATTGTTTGTTGGTAAGTCAATTAATTAAGTTTTTAAATGAAATAAATATTCAAAGATAAAAATATTAGAGTTCTATCAAACAAATTTCAAAAGCATGTAAAACGATTTGTGATTTGCCATAACAAATTATTTTATTAAAAATAAAAAAAATAATTATATTGATAATATTTGGTTTTCAAATTTTATTGAATCCTAATATGAGTACTCCTAATTGAAGTATATTTGTTTTTCTTCTGTAATAATTTTTACATTCATATAAAAGTGATTATTTGAGAAATTAAAATTAAGATTATGGCAAATTAAGAGCATGGCAACACTAATATTTTATAATATAGCCCATGGTTCTGTACTATTGATAAAGTTCTAATTTTTAGCTATTAAAAAATTTATAATTTGTGCAATGTTATGCATAATTCTGTAATAATTAACTTAGTTTTATAATAACAATATATTGAAAAAGAAATAAAATCTCTAAAAAAATCTTTTAACAAAAGTAAAATAGTTAGGAGAGTTTGATGTTTTTCGCATATTGTGAAGTTTAAAATCCATAAATATAATCATGTGTTTTAAAAAATTTGTATATAAAAATGTTTTTCTAAAACGATCAGAATATACTATTCCAAAAAATATCAGGTATGTGAATAAGTCTTTCCCGTTTTTTTTCAAATTTTGAGCCTTTATTGTGAAAAAATGGTTACAAATGAATTATTGAAAGTATTGGCCATCGCTAGCTACAACTTTTTCCCATCTTTCTGGCAACATACGAATCCCGTTGCGAAAAAATTCGACCGGTTTGGCCTCTATCCAGTCATCCACCCATTTTTTGGCTTCCTCGTAGGAATGGAAGTGCTGGTCAGCCAGGCCATGCGTCATCGATCTGATGAGATGGTAATCAGACGGAGCAACGTCTAGACTATACGGCGGGTGGGGTAGGACTTCCCATTTGAGCGTTTCTAAGTATGTTTTCACTGGCGGTGCAACATGTGGGCGAGCATTGTCATGTTGCAAAATAACTTTGTCGTGCCCGTCGGCATTGTGGCCGTTTTTCTCGCAGTGCGCGGCTCAAACGCATCAATTGTCGTCGATACACCTCGCCTGTGATCCTTTCATTCGGTTTCAGAAACTCATAGTAAACCACACCTAGCTGGTCCCACCATATACAGAGCATGAGCTTGGCGCCATGAATATTTGGCTTGGCCGTCGATGATGATGCATGGCCGGGTAGTCCCCATGATTTTCTTCGCTTCGGATTATCGTAACGTATCCACTTTTCATCGCCAGTCACGATACGATGCAGAAAACCCTTTCTTTTATGTTGCTGAAGCAGCTGTTCGCAAGTGAAAAAACGCCGTTCGACGTCTCTCAGCTTCAGTTCGTACGGCACCCAAATTCCTTGCTTTTGGATCATTCCCATGGCTTTCAAACGCTTGGAAATGGTTGTTCGGTCAACTCCCAATGCTTCAGCAAGTTCTTCTTGCGTTTGACAAGAATCTTCATCAAGCAAAGTCGCCAATTCTCGATCTTCAAAGATTTGCGGCCGCCCGGAACGCTCCTTGTCTTCCACGTCGAAATCACCGCTTTTGAAGCGTCGAAACCATCCGCGAACACTTGAATCATCGACACAACCTTCTCCATAAGCCTCCTGAAGCAATCGATGCGTCTCGGCAGCAGATTTCTTCAAATTGAACCAATAAAGTGAAACTTCCCGCAAATGACGTCGACTCGGCTCAAATTTCGACATTTTCACGATATCAAAAATTTATGATGCGAAAAAATTTTAACTAATGTGTTAGTATGGAATCGTTGACATATGAATAAGCTTTGATTATGACATATGTAACCATTGAATACTCGCACAGTATTGGTGGCGCCATCTCTTACAAAAAACGGGAAAGACTTATTCACACTCCTAATATATAAAAAATATATTATATAACTAATGTAACGGGGCCCAGATAGAGATAGATACGGTCCTGGTACCTTATTATATTTCTTGAGACCGTTACAATTATTATAGGACTCACCTATTATTAATTATTGACTATTACCAAGATTTCACCTACCTTGGCAATTAACAATTCTTAAATTGTTTAAACAATTAATTATCGTTAGGAATATACTGCTTGACCTCTAAGAGTCCTATAAATATTCTTCGACTCTTGATAAAAATTGAATAATAATAGAAATCTCAATTGTACAGCTATCAGTTAGAATTACAATAATTATTTAATATTAAACAATAAATGATATTTAAATTATTGATATTAAACGTAACAATTACTGTAATTCACCGCGGAGGCGGCAGGATCCTGATTCGCCAATATCAGAATTTATTGGTTAGATTAAGAAGGATATTAATAATATATTATAATAATTTAGATATATTTATTAAATTATAAATGCAATTATAAATTATTATGTAATGATCTAAGTACACCCACAACCCTATTAGTTTATCGAGTGTGATTTAGTCGAGAACAATTATAATTTAAATTTTATTGAAATTCAAATTTCGCGCGCTATATGTTAATATAGTACGGTCTTCAAACGCTAGGAGTCTACGATAACCTTTTATATTATATTTGCGCGAACCTCTCTCGACTACTTATACGCGCGGGCGGAATATATCGTCGCACTCACACGTGCATAAGTTAATCATACTCGCGGCAGTGCTTGCGTGCGTGTGTAATTCCCGCTCGAATTTGTTATAAACACGCACAAGCTGATCTAACGGTTATTTTACTTATATTCTTTATCGGCGTATATAAACTTATATATTAAGTACAATCGCGTGCATCAAAATAAATTAAATAAAATCAAATTCGACGAATATATTTCAATGACAAATAATTCCCGCACGAATATCTGTCTACGCAAGAACACAAAAATTCGAATTAAATTTTTCTGTACCTGATGATGTTCTAATTTAATTGATCAACAGCTCACGTTGCGGGCCCGTTATCTTCGGTCGTTGACGATAGCTCTCTTTTTATTTTCAGCTTGTTGGAACTTGGTCGAAATTACTCGATCTCAGAGTAATAATCACAAATATATATCGACCAACAACAACAAAATCAATAACCAAAAAATGTTCAATCACCAACAATAACAAAAGAAAACAGTTTCCAAAACAATAGCAACGATATAATTGTGATACATTGATATAACAAAAACTTCAACAATTCAGAATAACAAAATATAAAAGAACAGAGAATACACCCTCTTACTTTGATTCTCCAAAATCAACTGCTTGACTTATTTCCCCCACTCCCTTACCACCAACTAGAATTCGACAGCGGCTATAACCAGTCGTTTATCTCTTTCTAGTTCAAAACGAGCACCTATATTTGGTGCCCGTTACACTAAATTAAAAAACAAATCATTAAAACAGTCAGATGTCCTGGTCGAAAATATAATAATATTGTAAATACTAAAAAATAGGGGTATCCAAAAATATAGTAAAATTTTATCTTATTGTCACGCAGAAAAACTACATAAAAATATTTAAATTTAAATATTAAATACACTAATCTAATAATTAATTAAATTATTAGTTGATTTTTCAAGTTTTATTAGAGAACGAAATTAATATCAGATCATTCGAATAGTCAGATTTGTGTTGAAATTGACATTGAAATAAATATGAATTATAAATAATATGAAATATACAATTCAAATCACATTGAAATAGTCAGTCTGTTTGTGATGAAGGAAAGCAAAATAATATATATATATATATATATATATATATATATATATATATATATATATATATATATATAGTATTGTATTTTATTGTCGATTTAATATAATTGAATATTATTAAATAATTGAATTCATTAAATAATAATTATTTTAAAAAATGAATTATCCAAAAAAGGAACTTTTAACAAGAGTAAAATAGTTAGGCGAATTTAATGTGTTTTTAGCCTAGTAAGAATTTGGAATACATCTTCTCATGTATTTTATAAAAAAATTTATATAAAATACTTTCCGAAAGTTCCAAATATATTAAACAAAAAAATATTCTATAATTAAATTAAAAATCAATTTATTGATATAGTCAAATGTCCCACTGATTGTGATAAAGGGAAACATAATAATATATGTTCATAGAATATTAAGATATATACAACTTAATAATCTTATTTATATATTTTATAAAAACTTTATATAAAATTTTTTTCTAGATTCAGTAATATATTAAGACAAAAATATAAACAATATATGTAATTATATTGTAAATCTTTCCATAGTAAAACCAAAATATGTTCATATATCAGAATAATATTTATACAAAATATTCTTCTAAAATCGAAATGGGTTAACAAAAAATAAATTGTATAAGACAATAACATCTTAAAACCATGGACCATTAAAACAAATGGCTAAGTACATTTTAAATGAATCCCCATAAATAAGAGCATGTATAGTTTACACAAACATATCGAACCTCTAAAAAATAATAATAAAGAAATAGTTTTAAAGGAAATACAGCTCAATCAAATAATGAGATCATTTACAAATAGCCGAGTTAATTTTCACATCATTTTCTCCACGCGTGAACTCATAAAAAAGAATAAATTATCTTGAAAGTAAGTAATTCAAATTTGATAGCGACCGGCTGCCTTGATCTTGAAATATCCTGTACGTCGACATGTTATTCAATACTGTTTCGACGTTCCAAATCAGTCACATACTGTAACTCAGAAAGTTATGTCCTGATTTCTTTCAAATTTTTACAAAATATTTTTTTTAAATATTCTTTCAAAGAATGAGATAAAAATAAAATCGTTTTCTTAAAAATTGCAACTGCGATTAACTCCTTAATGAATTTAATCAAGAATGTATTATAAATAAAAATAATAAACATATTACCAAAGAAAACAACTTTTTCAGAGAAAGAGGACCCAATGATATTGGTCTCGCAAAGTTAGAAACTGCACTGAGCTTCAATGATCGCGTGCAGAAAATAAAAATGATGCGAAGCAGTATACTCACAACAAACATCGCTATAATGATTGGCTGGGGCTCAAATTCCAGCACTATGGAGACAGAAGTTACAGATTTCTTACGATCTGCTGCAGTTACGATAATAAACAATGATACGTGTTATAACTACCTTAAGTTTCTCCAAGTCAGACGATCTTTATCAATTCACAATTCACAAATTTGTACCGGGCCTCTGCGTACCAGTATTTCCTCTTGTGATGTAAGTAATCTCTCGACTATATTTTTTGAATACAGAATATAGTTCGAGAAAATGTTCATTTTTAATAAAATTTATTGGGCGTACAAGTAAGTTTCTAGCGTTTGTCAAACGCTGGCGTCACTAGTGGAATCTAGGCAGAAATGTCAGATCTCATGTGTGATATTTATAGATTTTGTATCTGTCAACAACTTTTCAGCATTATATTTGAACATTTCTTTCGGTGTCGTTTATTTTATCAAGAAAAATCATGACAAGTTTACAGCCAAATAAACTTAATATGAGGAAAAGTGCGGCTAAGGCCTGTCGCTTGTTTTCGGAAACTTATGGACCGAAATATATTGGTGAATCGACATGGCAGAAGTGGTTCACGCAGTTCCAAAGTGGTGATTTTGAAGTTGAAGACAAGCAGAAAAGTTTTTAAGACGAAGAATTGGACGCTTTGCTAGATGAGGATCAGTTTCACATTCAAGAAAAATTTTTTGCATCATTGAGCGTCACGCAACCACCAATTTCCCTACGCCTAAAAGCATAGGGATTCGTTCAAAACTTTGGAAACTGGGTTCTGTAAGAATTGTAGCCAATATACATCGAACGGTGATTTTACATGTCTGAAATGTTGCTGCGACGGTATAAAAATAAATCATTTTTGCAGCGTATTATCACTGGTGTTAAAAAATAGATTTATTATGATAACCCTACACGCAGAATCGAAATATTCACGTAAATAAGATCATGCTCTGCATATGGTTGGAGTCGTATACTAGGACACTCTTCCGAGTGGTCAAACCATCAAAGAACCGTTGTATCGAGCCGAACTTATTCGTTTGAAGCGATCATTGCCGGAAAAATAGGTAGAATGTGAGGCTAGGCATGAGTCCGCCATTTTTCATCGCGATAACCCTCGACCACATGTTACGGCTTCAGTTAAAAATTATTTGGAGAATAGTGGATGGAAAATTCTGCCTCACCTGTCTTATAAATCAGACTTGGCACCATTTGACTCGAATTTCTTTCGATCATAGCAGAATGTTCTTACGAAAATACACTTCAGATCAATAGAGGGAATCAAAATTGGCTCCATACGTTCTTGGCCTCGAAAGACGAAAAATTTGTTTTGTCCGGAATTCATAAATTTCCCAAAGGATGGGAAAGAATTATAGCTTTCGATGAACGATACTGTGAATACAGGATAGATAAGCATGTTTTCATAATAAAATATCACATTTTGGAGAGAAGAAATCGCTGCAAACTTACTTATACACCCATTAGTTTTTAATTTTTTATAACATAACAAATTAGAATAAGACGACTGCATAAGGCAAATCTTTTTTGGAAATAATAAATCAAACTTCTAAAAAAAGACACATTCTAATCGTACCAACATTCTTCTACACAACATTCGTGATTTTAAAATTTGATCATAAATTTTAAACATCGTGTATATTATTTTGTTTCTTTAAGGGTGACTCTGGCGGTCCAGTAATACAGTATAGAAGAGGCGAGATAGAACTGATAGGACTTATATCTTGGGGGGTAGTTCCTTGCGGCGTATTTGGTGCACCGACAATACACACTCGTCTAAATGATTTCATTCCTTGGGTCGAAAAGGAAATAGGTTTAAATACAGCTTGAGTTTGTTGTTAAACGTAGAAAGTATTCTATAATAAATATGGCTTTCAGCGTTTGCTACCTATTTTATAAAGATTTTTGAATTATGATCAATAATGATAAGTAATAATTAATTTTTTTGGATAAAGATACCTTATTGATTAATATGAAAAATTGTATTTAGTTTCTTAGAAATAAGAAATAGTAGATTTCTCAATTGATTCTAACAATAATTACAAAGGACTACTGAAAGAAAATGGGAAAAGGCAGAAGTAGTGATAATAATTATTCGATTATGTGAAAACATTAGATATTGACAAAAATAATCTATAATATTTAAAAGTTAATATAGAATAATAACATTTATGAAATATGAAATATCAATTTGTAAGGAAAATCGCCGTTATTTCGTTCTTTCGAGTTGAAATGCTCTTTATTTAATTAACTCTTACTAGTTTTTAACTTAACTCTTACTTTTTTTTATGATTTTTCTTCGTTTAGCTCTCCTCTCCATTTTTTCAACGATTTCAAAGGTTGAACTAAAGTCAAAATAACAAGGAGATCAATTATCAGGCGACCAATATTCGAAGGAACAACGAATTTTAGTAATAAAGTGATGATATAACCATACTCCACTGAACCCCCGGTGGAGTATGGTTTGTCTACCGTTACGTACGGCACCGCCTGCGCCACGTTTCTGGTGATCAGGACACTCTTGCAACTCGCTAACGATGAAAAACTACGATTTCCTAACGGCGTGAACTGCTTGTAAAATAAATCATGGGTGGACAATATTTTTGCAGGTGCGGACAACCTGTTGTAAGATACTAAAAAACGCGACGAGCTTACGGAAATATTGAAGGCCACCAGGTTCGAATGAGATAAGTGAGTCGCGAACCATGCGGATATCTTAACTCCGAATGTAACCAGTACCGATAACGATAAAAAATCGACAAAGACGCGTTTATCGAAACGATAAAGTTACAATGGAACCGTACGAAGGACGCTTTTACTTTTCATTTCGAAAATACTGACAAGCCCCACGGAGTGATAACCAAACTCGCTGTGATATCTAATATCGAACATTTATTTGATGCTTGGTTGGTTTTCCTCGTCACAGTTGTTTATAAAATACCAATGTAAGATTTTTGGGTGTGAAAATACGTTTGCGATACACTTTTGCCGACAGAATTGCGCTATCGATGGTTGGAATATTGCAGTTCTCTCAAGTCATTGTCGTGTCTTTCTATTGATCAATCGCTGGGTTGTGCTCTTCAGCATACTATCGAGATTCACGGTGTTTTAGATGCATCGTCCCGTACTTACGCCGCGTTGTGTATAGAAGAATAAATGAAAGTAAGGAAATTTTCGCGTCTCTCTTTTAGCGGCACAAAATAAGGCAGCCACAGTCAAAGCGGTTAGTGTTGCCAATTTTGAACTGTGCGGAACAACACTCTTGGTTAAATTCATACACCATTTACAGCATTTAAATTTTTAAAACAATGTTTGTTATTAGGTTGTCAAATATCTCCCTTCCGCTTTTTTACTCCTCATTCAATGCTTTATAAAAAATGTTACAATGGTCGGATTTACTTCAGATATGCACCGTTTTGTTCGATAATCTGTTTCTATCTAGACGGCAACTTCAGAATACCCCTCTCGTAGAAACCTCTCTCTTTACTTGCGAAGAACTCGGGCAGCCACTTTTCATAAGCCTCTTTTGAGTCCAACTTGACACCACCAAGGGCGTTCGACATGGACAGGAACACGTGGTAATCACTTAGCGCTATGTCCGGGCTATATGGTGGATGCGATAAAACCTCCCAT
Source organism: Sycobia sp. Sy_11 (assembly GCA_018907035.1). Lineage (NCBI taxonomy): Eukaryota > Metazoa > Arthropoda > Insecta > Hymenoptera > Epichrysomallidae > Sycobia > Sycobia sp. Sy_11. The sequence continues at coordinate 542,961 of JACCIC010000001.1, forward strand.
CCGAACTCCCTAGCTTCTGACGAGTCACCAACGAAGTGTGTGGTCTGGCGTTGTCCTGGTGGAACACTACGCCCTTCTTGTTGGCCAATTGTGGACGCTTCTGGTCGATAGCCTACTTCAAGCGATCCAGTTGTTCGCAGTAGATGGTATTAAGCGTCTGGCCATGTGGGAGCAGCTCATAGTGGATTATTCCCTTTCAATCCCACCAAACACACAGCAAAACCTTCCTGGCCGTCCATTCCGGCTTGGACACTGTTTGGAACGGTCCACCGGCCTTGGACCACGACCGTTTTTGCTTGATATTGTCGTATGCGATCCATTTATCGTCGCCAGTCACCATTCGATTCCAAAATGGATCGAGTTCGTTCCGTTTCAGCAGCACATCGCAGGCGTTGATTCGGTCCAGAAGGTTTTTTTGCGTCAAATCATGCTGTACCCAAACATCAAGCTTTTTTGTATTCAAGCCTCTGCAGATGGTTTAAAATTGTTTGGTGACTAACTCTCGTCTCCTGGGCGATGTCACGAGATACCACATACCGGTATAACTCGATAAAGTCTATTATTTGATCGGTATTCGTCGACACAGGTCTTCCGCTGGCTGGCTTATCCAGAGTGTCGTTTTGACCGGCTCTGAATCGTCGACACCATTCCTCTGCGGTTTCAGGTGCCAAACCCAAAACACCATTAATCTCACGGAACGTTTCTCTAGCGGATTTGCCTTTGACGAAGGAAAACTTTAAAATAGTGCGAATTTCGGCGTTAGTGAACTCCATGTTTACACGTCTAGAACTTTTGAACACAATATCCAAACTAATTATGCATAGCGTCGTTTTGTACTTTATGTCAAGACCTTTCAAATGATACATAGTATTGTCAGATACGAGCTCTGTAGCGAAATACAACTCATAATCTACAGTATTTTTATTTAAAAAGCTATTTTCTCATGAACGATTTACAAAACAAATCAGAGCAGAAAATAAATGGTTTGAAATGAATTATCATGGAATTCAGGACACTTTTGCTGTTCGCATAATTTGCTCACATAAAAAAATATCAGGTATGTGAATAAGTCTTTCCCGTTTTTTTTCAAATTTTGAGCCTTTATTGTGAAAAAATGGTTACAAATGAATTATTGAAAATATTGGCCATCGCTAGCTACAACTTTTTCCCATCTTTCTGGCAACATACGAATCCCGTTGCGAAAAAATTCGACCGGTTTGGCCTCTATCCAGTCATCCACCCATTTTTTGGCTTCCTCGTAGGAATGGAAGTGCTGGTCAGCCAGGCCATGCGTCATCGATCTGAAGAGATGGTAATCAGACGGAGCAACGTCTGGACTATACGGCGGGTGGGGTAGGACTTCCCATTTGAGCGTTTCTAAGTATGTTTTCACCGGCGGTGCAACATGTGGGCGAGCATTGTCATGTTGCAAAATAACTTTGTCGTGCCTGTCGGCATTGTGGCCGTTTTTCTCGCAGTGCGCGGCTCAAACGCATCAGTTGTCGTCGATAGACCTCGCCTGTGATCCTTTCATTCGGTTTCAGAAGCTCATAGTAAACCACACCTAGCTGGTCCCACCATATACAGAGCATGAGTTTGGCGCCATGAATATTTGGCTTGGCCGTCGATGATGATGCATGGCCGGGTAGTCCCCATGATTTTCTTCGCTTCGGATTATCGTAACGTATCCACTTTTCATCGCAAGTCACGATACGATGCAGAAAACCCTTTCTTTTATGTCGCTGAAGCAGCTGTTCGCAAGTGAAAAAACGCCGTTCGACGTCTCTCAGCTTCAGTTCGTACGGCACCCAAATTCCTTGCTTTTGGATCATTCCCATGGCTTTCAAACGCTTGGAAATGGTTGTTCGGTCAACTCCCAATGCTTCAGCAAGTTCTTCTTGCATTTGACAAGAATCTTCATCAAGCAAAGTCGCCAATTCTCGATCTTCAAAGATTTGCGGCCGCCCGGAACGCTCCTTGTCTTCCACGTCGAAATCACCGCTTTTGAAGCGTCGAAACCATCCGCGAACACTTGAATCATCGACACAACCTTCTCCATAAGCCTCCTGAAGCAATCGATGCGTCTCGGCAGCAGATTTCTTCAAATTGAACCAATAAAGTGAAACTTCCCGCAAATGACGTCGACTCGGCTCAAATTTCGATATTTTCACGATATCAAAAATTTATGATGCGAAAAAATTTTAACTAATGTGTTAGTATGGAATCGTTGACATATGGATAAGCTTTGATTATGACATATGTAACCATTGAATACTCGCACAGTATTGGTGGCGCCATCTCTTACAAAAAACGGGAAAGACTTATTCACACTCCTAATAAGTGATCGGTTTCTATTCGATTCGGTCCGATATTCAAATTTATTATTTTATGATTTGTTCCCACGGCACTCAATGAAATATAAATGAAATTAAGTGTATGAAAAGGCTCCGCCGTAATGAACAAAGTGCCCCGAGTAGGAACTTAATGTGTACAGGTATTTCTGGTCGGATACCTGCGACCGTGCTCGTGTATAAAAAACGAAGTTATAAGGTAAATAACGAAGTATAAAGTAAAAATAACAATCATCACCATAACAATTGTGATGTAATCAATATCAATTAGAATTTTATCAAAGATAATTGAATTATATTCGGTAACAGATAACAAAGAAAATTTTTCTATAATCAAAGTAAGATTTTATGACTTTTTTGAACTGTTAGACTGGTAACAATTGTATTACGCATCCTTTATTACGGACATCGGATTGCGGCTCTTTTTAATTGTTTATTATATTGATGTTCCAACACCTGATAATTATTACTTGTTTTCTTAGCTACCGAGACAAATTTCACATATGGACAATTTTTAATATTTTAAGAGAATTCATAAGTTTATGAACATGTTTGACTGTAGAGCACTTGGGAATTTCAAACGATTGGCATACTTGGATACGTTTTTCGACCTTATAATGATATCTTAAAATTCTATTGCAGTAAATTGGCATGTATCTGGGACAGTGTATACAAAGTAATGAGATAAATGAGTAAATCAGACGAACAAAAATTGCTTTGTGTAGGTGGCGGGTAATATGAATTTGTCTAATATATTTTTTAGTTTTCAGAATTCTAAAAAAGTCAATGAACTCTACTTTTTATATAAATTGATCATTAGTTAACTTCTGTAGTACCACCTTTTCTCTTACTCGTGTCAATAAACCTGCACCAGATGAACGTATAGCTTTATATGTGAAACGAAAACTCGGCAAAAAGGGGATCCAGGTCCTTGTTATGCATCAGATCTAGTCGTATTACTAAACGAATCAAGGTCTTTCCTGTGAGGATCTTCTAAGCTTTAGGATAGACATGCCGATGAAAAATCTTCAAGTCTCAAAAGAATAAAAATCTTACAAGCCAAAATAAAGTATTTAAAAAATGACCTATCTTACAAATACTAACGGAAATTGTATATTAAACTGAAGATTGATTTATATTTTATATGAAATTTAATAAATTCAAAAACTCAATAATCAGCTCTTGTAGTTGTCAATGGAAGGAATCTGATAGGAAATTTGAAAAACTCAAATATTGAAGCTATAATGTGTACATCAAATTCAAGAACACTTGTGATATCGAGGTTACTCTTATCATTGAACACTTTACTTATTTTATGTATCAGAATAATGATGTGAACAAGTGATCTACATGCTACTAATGGAAAAATATTGAATTTTCAGTCTTTAATATGTGTCAGTCTATAATGAGTGACACATTAGAATTAAATTAATCTGAAGAAACTTACTATTGTTATTTTCTATTTGTTGATGATAACGATATTGCTTTTTATGAATGTGGAAACATCAAATATTGAAAATCTATATATTACACTCAGTATCTAATATAATACTCTGGAAAGTTCGATAATTTATTATAACAACCGTTAAAGTTCATTAGAAATAATTTATGTTGTATTTTTAATTTAAAATTTGACATAACGTTTGCAATGAAAATATTAAATGAAAGATAGTATACATAAATAACTATGATTATGTATATTTATCTTTTAAACAGTAATTTCAACTAAAAAGACAAAGTATATTAAAACATCGTTTAAAAATAAAGACAAGTAACGGAAATATTATTTTTGACGAATATTATTCAAACTGAAAAGAAGTGTATATAAATATATTTATTAACATTAGTAGGTCAAGATTTTAATTACACAATGACTTATTGCCATATGATTTTATTCTTGTATGCAATATTCTTCACTGACTATATTAATTATGGTAAGTAAATTTTAACTTGAAAATAAATATTTTAAAATGTAAGATTTTTAACTTCTAATGGAATTCATTTTTGTCTACGTAATGTAACAAACATTCGAAACTCACTCTTATCTAATTTGAACTTGTGTCGAAAGTAAACCTGAACATAAAAATTTTACATATTATATTGTCTGAAATACGATAATTTAATGGAGATAACCATAGACCATAAGATATTGATAGAATAGATAGTAAAGTAATTACAACAGTACATCAATTCATACGTGGAAAGGGCATAAATAACAGTAGTAATGAAATAAAATTAAATTCCTTAGAAAAAAGACATTACTAAGGAATCATATGCTCTGGCGTAAAATTTCGTACACAAGCCAATGTATCTTATTGTATATCTTAAACAAGAAATCGTGAATATGAAACTACAAGTGTATGATTATCTTTTAAGATTAGATAATTGCGAAATGTCAATTAATGAAGAATGACGTATGAATAAAACCCGAACGATAAAAATATGGTCATGAAATTGTTCTTAAATATAAATATCTCAAAAAAAATCTTCACTAAATCATAGTGTTATCATAAAGTTCCAACTGGACGGAACCTCATCAGTTGCGCTCATTTTCCGCGAGCTATAACAATTATTTTCTACATCGTCTAACTCAGCAAGACCAACTCCCTGCATCTTATTATTTTTATTGTCTATCTTTTAGCAACCTAATTAAATAATCTACCAGGAGGCGATACTTTTCTGACCTGCGGCGAAGATTAAAAAGGAAAAATCTGTTACAGAGCGGATTTTATACTTTAGGTACATAGAATCAGATCACCCATGTGAACGAGTCACATTCACTCAATAAAAAAAACACTCAATGTAACAATCGCGTTCACTCGACAAGAGTTCCTTTAAAAAGACGTTCACTGAGTTATCTTTAATCTTCTACCGCTCAACATTATCTATTGAAGATTTATTTGAAAATTATCTGAATTACTGTATGCATCCCTATACCTTCCGTAATAGCTTTTACTTGGACGTGTCTTAAACACTCTTCTCAATGATATTTATTTCCTGAAGCTTAATTTGCTGATATTTATTTCTCGAGCTGTTTTTCATTTTGCAAACCATAAATTGATCTTTAACAGATATCGAATATCTCCTTCAAGAAGTTGTTTTATTATTATTATTATTATTATTATTATTATTATTATTGTTGTTGTTGTTGTTGTTGTTGTTATTGTTGTTATTATTTCAAATTTCTTTTCTTTTTATAATAGTATTATTTATCTCAGCTTCAGCTCTTAACAGGGAAGCTGTAATAGGTGGCCATCTTGTGGAGGAATTAAGTTTAACATATCAAGTATCGATTCAAGGTCAAAAAAGTCCCACTGGATCACATTTTTTTATTTGCGGCGGTGGTATGATCGCTGACAATTTAGTAATTTCCGCTGCCCACTGTTTTTTCAAAGAATATAATAATCTGAAGAGATTGACATTCTCAATTGTTGCGAATTCGTTAAATTTGAAAAGCTCAGGTGGAGTCCGTATAAAAATTGAACAAGTATATTTGTTCGAATTTGACGCATATACTTTTTTCAACGACATTATAGTGGGTAAGGTGAGGTATATGTTTTGCTATTACAATTCTTTTGGGTATATATGCGGGCAAAATGTTATATAATTTAAGCCCATACTAGAGGAAAAAGGAATCGACGTTTACAGTCCGTAACAAGTTAACGGTTTCACGTTTCATTTACTCTTAATAGAACTCATAATTCATTAAAAAACTGCAGTTAAATTTAATTAAATAATTATGCAATCATACACAAAATATTTCGCTATGATAAGATCAGGAAAAATTCTTGTGTTCCTTGTTTTATCTAAAAATCAAATCTAAAGGGATTGAGTTCAATTTAATAATTTGATATGAGGTAACAGTTTAGTCCCTGATGAGGAGCCGTAGCGAACTGGAAACGTTGGACAACTTCAGCCTATCTTCAATTGGGTAAAGGTGGTGTCGACAGAACGATTACAATTTACTAATAAAGAATTTTTTTTCAGCTAATATATTTTTATTTCAGATTAGTATACGGGGGTGAATTTAAACAAGGACAGTCTGACTGTCATTATAATTTTCAATTAATTATATCTTGATATATATTAGTATTGATATAAATATATATTGATATTATTATGTATTAATTTTAATTTATTTAATTAGACTGTAAGACCAATAGAAATATTTATTAATTTATCTAAATACAGTCGACATAAGCACAATTAAAGTATTATGAGGTAATAATTACACTTTAAAATTCTCCTCCTTAGGAGTTAACCTGACTAGAAAAATTGAAGTGTTCATATTTTTAATTGTCCTTAAAATACCTTCAAGAAAAAATTATTTTTTCCATATTGGCCTTGAAGACCTAAGTTCAGAATTTAAAAATATGTTTTGTAAAATAAAAAAGCATTTATCTTTTTTTTTTAATATTATACAATTTTACGATATACTTAAATCGGAATTGATAAATATGTAAGTAGTTTTTCTTATTATATTAAAATAAATAATTTAAAACTTAGTTATAATCATAAATTATTATTCCAAAAAATAATATATTATAATAAATATTATTGTACATGAATATTTATCGATTATAAATAAATAAAATACTAATTGTTTTAATAATATTTACAACGTTTTGCCACATAATTAGAAAATCAAATAATTTCTTCTTCTGCATAGTTGCAATACAAATTGAGCATTTACATAACTTTCATAAAACTGGATTTACCCAGTGGATCGGAGTCATTCGCTAATAAGAGGTGTACAGTGGCCGGATATGGATACAACAGGATGAAAATAGCAGTTAATGTGACAACTGGTAATAATGTGCGGGACGGAGAGACAGACGGCCGTTTGAGGCAAGCGCCTGTCACAGTCCTTAGCGATTTAATCTGCCAAAGTAATTACCCCCACGTGACGACCACGAGGCATCTGTGCGGCATAATGATACCGGACAACCCGGGTGATCATTGGGGGCTTTGTAAGGTGCGCTTTTATTTATTGAATTTACGATTTATATATATATATATATATATATATATATATATATATATATATATATATCTTCACCTTATATATAAATATACCTTCACGTCTATTTCATGCTCTCTTAGTGTCTTGTAAGCTAATTTCTTTCTATGTGAGAATTAATTTTCGAAATATACTATTACCTGTATATTTTTTAGCACTTGTTCCGTATTTGATCATTTGTTTACGTATCATTGTTTCAAGTCTTAACTTTAACTATAACTCTTAATCTATTTCAGAATCTGTTTTAATTTATTTAATCATTTTTATCTAATCGAATCATGTCATTTTTTTATAAATTATTTGTGCAATTAAGATGTCTACTTATTAGGGAAGCAGTTATTCGTATTTATTTATTTCGTTTAAACAATAAATATTTTAATATTTATTTATTTTATTCTGCTAGTAATTTATTGTTTAAATATTTATTGTTTAAACAAAATAAATAAATACAAATAACTGTTATTTATTTCGTTTAAACAATAAATATTTTAATATTTATCCTAATTTTAAATATATTAATTAATATTTTATTTTATATTAATATTTATCTTAATATTATTATATAATATTAAGACTTGACACAATAGTTGTCCTACTAACCAAGAAAAACGTCTTAAATAAAGCAAAACAAATTTTATTTTTATGCCGGCATCCAAAACCCATTTTTTATTTTAGCCCCTTCTCACGATAAATTATTGTAATAATGTAATATAACTCATATTTTAAATAATAAAATATTTAAATTAAATTAATAAAAACTTAACTTTTTAAAGAATTGATTCAACTATGAGTCAATGTTAAAATTTGAGCGCACTCTTTTGTTTATATATATCACATGAATAATTGTAGGAAACATCGCACGTGTATATTGCAAGTAGCAATGCTCGTTGTATAACAGACAAAATATGTTTAATGAAAGGCATTTATAAGCCTAGAGCACAACCGAGAAAAAACAGTTGTATGGATTTCATCTCGCTTATTGTAATTTCTAAGTCATAACGAGTCAATTTATAGAATTTTTGGTTAGAAATATATAAACAAATTTACTATATAAAAATTTAGTAGTATCGGACCAAAAACACCGATACAAATCTTGTTCGTTACCTCTGCTAATACTACTAACGGATATACTATAACAGACAGTTTATATACGAGAACTAAAGCGAACGTCTTAGAACTAAAGAGTTATAAAGATAAGAACTCTCGCTAATTTATATATAAACAACGAATTAATATTTACTATATTATATCTGGAGACTTGTAGGGATATAGCACTATCTTTCGCTAATATACGAGGTGTGTTCAAATAATGTAACTTTTTAGTTTTCTTAAAAAATATTTATTTATTAATCAATACTTATGCTGCCGCCTTTAAAGTAACGCCCTTAGATGTAATACACTTGTGCCAACGCTTTTTCCAATCATCGAAGCACTTCTGATAATCAATTTCTGGTATAGCATTGAGTTCTTTCAGCGATGCAGTATTTATCTCGTCAATCGTTGAAAATCGATGTCCTTTCATGGGTCTTTTCAATTTTGGGAAAAAAAAGGTGAATGAGCAGAGGTGCATTATCCTGATACAAAAGGTTTTCAAAAGGTTTTCAAATCGCTTCTCGCAAACGGCGCATAACTTCAAGATAGTACTCCTTGTTGACCGTACGATCTTGTGGTTTTTATTCCTGATGCACTACGCCACGGTAATCTAAGAAGACAGAGAGAAAAACTTGGGTCTTCTGAGCAAAACTGACCATATGCAAGTGTCAACATTTCAAGGCTTTTAGAGCACTGAATTCCATTTTTGCTTCATTTTTTTTTGGTAAAAGAAAATCACCGAACACACGAAACACTTATAGTTTTGTATGTCTGTCACAAACAAAAAAATAATGCTATAGAGCTAAAACCGTGAAAATATGCTCGATACACCTGTACCAATACAAAATAAAAAAATCAATAATCGAACGGACATAGCCCTCGATATTTACAGTCACCTTATTATTTGAACACACCTTGTACAACATCGGCAATTAAGCACCGCGTGTATAAGCAAGTAGTTACGGGCATATTGAAGCAGGCGAAAGATTATGTTTATCTTTTACAACTGATTAGTTTTGTTTGTTCAACTATCTAAAATTTAAATTTTTGATTTTTAATTTTAACTTATAAGCCATGATTTTAATTTCTAATATTGACATTGTGTTATTTAACATATTATTTTAGTAAAAACTGTTAGTTTGCCTTCAGAACGGAAAAAAATCATAATGTTGCCCCGAACGTTCACATAAAAAGAAATTTTTTTATCCATTTAAAACTAATTCCTTGGATATCAGAACTATTGAGAAGTTACTTTATATCATTTTATTTCTTTACTTTTTTAATTAAAATCTTTAACTATTTATTTAATATATAAGGCAATAATGAAGATATCTCTAAAATCCATTAAACATTTATTTAGTGTAAAAAATCTCCTTTAAGTTATAATATGTCAATAATATATTTTATAATGACTTTTTACATAGATTTTTTAAAGTATTTCTGAAACAACAATTCATATTTTTTTAATTATATTTCCTTAATGTTTTAAAATATATCTTTATATTATCTTCCTTATATATCATAAAATTACACCTTTAAGACCATTAAAAAATTATCTATCTAAAAAAATTATTAATTTGTAACGAAATATTTTACAGTAAAATTAAATAAATGTTTCAGAAATATTTTTTAAAAAATGCTGCTAGCATATAATCAGTGGAATTACAATAAAATTATACAATTAATGATAATTATTTAGTATATTACTTTATTTTACAGGGTGATAGTGGTAACCCACTTGTTATCGATAACGTAGTTGTTGGGATCGCCGTTTCAAATTCTTTAGATTGTAATGACACCGATAAGGGCTGTATATATAGTAAAGTATCCGCTTATACTGATGAAATTCAATGTATATTAAATGGAACAGAAAGTACCAACGAGTTTATCTTTCGCTATAATTTGGAGTGATCCATACTTCCCATAATAATGTCAAAACCATTCTTATATAATAACATGGTGAAATAATCATATGTTAATGTCAACGCCGATGCGACTGTAATTATATTTTTACAAAGTAAATAGTTGCCACATTAAATGTAAAATTTTTTAATAATATACATCATTATTTATTGATTTATGTTCCACTTGTATGCCTAGCTATTGCTTATGATCAAACCACATATAAAACTTTATTTAAAATCATTTTATTTGAAATGATGTATATAGAATCGCCAAATGTTTTTGAATTCTAATATAGGTTATAATAAAAAAATATATATTTGAAAGTGAAAAATCTATACATGCATCATAAAAAATTTAAAGAAATCGAATTATAGTGTAAATTTTAAAAATGCAGAAATTTTATAAATAAAACTAATGCAAATTAATGTATAAAATATTTAATATTATTTCATAAATCGTTTAAAATGTATATTTTTACATAAGTACAATAAATTAATCTTAAATAAATAATTAATGAAAAATCTCGAAATTATATACAAAATGATAATGAAACTTCCAAATTAATTTACATAATATAAATTCTCATTGAAATTATGTAACACTATTTTTCATTAATTTTAACAGTAACAAGCAGTAATTTTAGAAATAATACAAACGGAGTACACATTTTATAATTAATACAATTTGTGCTTTGTTTTAATTTTTGGCTGATTAATATGAATATGAATAATGAACATGAATATTATTCAAAACATTTTTATATAATTTTATAATTTGTAAATACCCAAATGTATTATACAAATACTTCGAAATTCTTATATAATTAATATTTATTAATCAGTTACAAAAAGCTTCAATCTCAATCAACTTACGTTCATAATTTTCAATTAGATTTTAAACCGTTTGTTAATTTTTAAATGTAAGTACCGACATGGATGAATAATAAATTGAAATTGTAGAATAATAGTACTAACAAAAAAATTTTCTCTTCATTAATTAAATTATACATATTTACAGGATTGTTACAATTTTTACATTAAAATTGCTAACATACGGTGTACAATTATTGAAAAATTTATCACTATTGACGACCATATAATTATTATATAAGGTAACATTTATGTAAATTGTACAAAAAAGTTTTATTTCTCTCTTTCAATTATTAATATAAACGAAATGATCTCTTTAATCTTTGTATTGATTTACTAACTTTTTGAAACTGTAAATAGACATATTGTAAAATCTTTATATAAAGGCAAATTTTCTATAAATTTCGTTAAAAGTATAGCAAAATATTTGAGATAAAAGTTGAAATTAAATGAATATGTTTACTTTTGTAACAATACTAATTTATTTTTAATAACTTTTTTGATTGAATCTAATTACAAATATTAATTTTATACAGAAAATTAAAGTATTATTACAATTTCAACAATTATATCTATTTGACATAAAAACTAGTTCTATTATTGCCTTTTCATACTAAAATATAAAAACAAGAAATGTTTTAACATATTTTAAACCCAATAATAAATATAACTTTCAAAAATTTCTCTAATTTTCATAGAATACTTTATGTAATTTAAATAATTTGTTTTTTTGTTTTAATTAGTGACAAAAGCAGTTAAAAATTATGATAAAAAAATGTATAAGCTTTACTTCTTTTTAGTAAGATCGTATCGGGGATTGATATTGAGTGCATGAAGAAATTGCATGAGATGTGGTTGATAGCCACTATTTGCTAGTTTTTCAGCAACATGCACCAAGTATGCCCTCTGCTCACAAAAGGCCACATACATTTTTTCCAAATTTTCATAGTACGAACCAGCGGACTTTGAATTGACACTCCAGTTTTGTAACCTTATGCGATTGTGAAACTTTAGAACAACTTTAAAAATGTTGCATAAGCATGTACGCATTTTTTCACCTCGTGCATTTAGCATACACCTGAAAAATAGGAAATTAATATTTTTCAAATATCAAACTTAAAATTTTTACTTCAAAAATCAAATACTTTTTTCAAAATAAATAAATGATCCCAAATGGGTCAATAAAGCTATTAAATCAATCTTAAGACTTAATTTATTTCATTTTTATTGATTCCTTTATTTACCTTGATAGAATCTTTTTTATATATGTCACATGTGTATCATAAACTTCATCAAGAGTTGTTGTATGTTCTAACTCCTTTTCAAATTCTGCTAAACTCGCATGTAAAACACTACACGTCAAATATGTGTGTAAAGCATTCATAAATTGCATCATTGAATGTCTATACAGTTGTATCTATAAATTAAAAATAAAGAATAATAATAAAAAAAGTTTTTTAATAAACAAAAAAAAATCGATCTATACCTTATGAAGGTTTCTCGTTATAGCAACATTCCTTTCCATTTTTAAAATGTGAAAATCTTCTTGCAGTACCCAAAAAACGCGTCCTACCATCAATAAAAATTTAAATACTCTACTGTACTGCTGCATCACAATATCATTAAATATTATATTTAATGGCCATGAAATTTTGTAATTTAATAATAGACAGCTTAAAATTTCTGGATTTGAGGTCTAAAATAAAAAAAAAATTAATTGAATTGTATAAGAAAACTTATTTTTCAAAGTATTTAATAACATTCATTATTTTCTTAAAAATCATAAAAAAAAAATAAATTATAATATATATTTATAAAATTAAACTGTTAATTATAAACAACTTTACATAAATTTATATATGATTGTTATATATATATAACAATAAATTTTTTATTATTAAATGATCAAAATTCAATTTTCGATTGTTAATAAAACTTGTACAATATTTATTCACTTGTAAAAGTAATGAAAAATTTTACCATCATTTAATAATAAAAAATTTTTAAATAATAAAAAGATTGTTATGACTAGGCTTCTTATTTCAATCTGATATTGTAAATTACATGTTCACACTACCTGTAAGTAAGCTGGTACATCTACCACTGATAAACTCAGTAACTCAGAGTTGTCATATGTGCTACTTAATGAGCTAATAACTGCTTTTTCAAGCAAATTGTTTAAGGTAGATGAATTAAAAAATTCCTTTGGTGTTGTTACTTCATAAAGTCTTGTAAAAAGTGACTGAGTTAAAGTTTTCGCAAATTCTCCATTCAATAGAAAATAAAAGCTCCGAAGACTGTGAAGATGGGATAGCATCTTATGCTCATTCAATAAATACTTAAAAATAAATCACATATAATTATAATTATAAATTAAATAATTACAGTTTCAGGATAAAATTATAATTTTATAGGGAGAAAAACTGAAAAATTGCTTTGAAATTCTGATAAGGAAGTTTATAAAATATGTTTGAAATGGACTCTTTCATGAATAATTTGTTATTCAGTTCCATACCTTTATTATAGCATTGTTAACAAGTCGACTCTGTATTGATAAAGGTATTATAACTGACTTTTCTAAATAAACCTGCAAAGACGTTGTATCAATCATTTCAACATCAGCAATGGTTAACTGCTGAGATTCTGTACATGGAGTATTAGGAACACTTGATAAACCAATAAAGTTCGGAAATGATGGTGTATTTTGAAAAAACTTATTTGACCCTTGAGATTGATAGGTATCAACAGATATGTTGTCAGATGATTTAGCAAATGCAATATCGCTATAAAATTTCAGGCATTAGTCATTTAAATTATTTAATGATTATAAAAGGTAATTTATATAATAAAAATTAAAATTCAATCATTTTATGCATCTTAATAATATTTAAACATATATTATAATTTGAAATATTTTAGAAACATATTCATAAAATTTAAATATGTTTAACAAATACAATAAAAATAATAACAATATTACAATAAAACTGTTACCTTTGATAGGTAATTTCTGAAAATGGAGTATTTCCGCAACTTGCTACTTGCAAGCAACTGTTACTATAGGTACTAGTAGTGAAATAATCAGTTGTAGTTGACATAGGGGTTTCCTTCAAATTTTCGGAAGTTGGAGGATCATTGCTTTCATACATAAACGCTTCTATATTATGTACCATATTTTTGTTTCTATTTTTTTGACATTCAGTCAAATTTTCCGCTACGATCGGTACAGCTTCAAACTCATCCATGCGATTGTAAAAATGCGACATGATTTTGTTTTTATTTATTTGTGCTTCAGTCAATGGTTGTTTCTCCAAAGAAGCCTTATTATCCAATTCATTCCAATATAGATGAGTCAAATGCTGAGTATTTCTTAATCTGTTAATCTGAATCTCAGTTTTTTCTACCAATGCTTGACTTTTTACTATTAAAATAATTATACAACTATTATTAAAATAGATTTTTACATGTAGAAAATAAAAAATATATTTTTGAATATAATATTAGAGATATACAATTTTTTTATAAAAAATAAAGTTACCTTCATCTTTTAATTCTTGATTTTCAGAGTTCTCCCAATTCAAATGAGTAAGATGCTGAGTATTTCTTAGTCTATTAATCTGAATCTCAGTTTTTTCTTTGAATTCTTGGTCTTTTACTATTAGAATAATTGTATAATTATTAATATTAATATAAATTTTTACATGTATAAAGTAAAAAATATACATTTATAAGCATAATATTACAGTTATATAATTTGTTTTATAAAAAGTAAATTTACCTTCATCTCTTAATGCTTGTTGTTCAAAATTCTCCCAATTCAAATGAGTAAGATGTTGAGTATTTCTTAATCGATTAATTTTACTCTCAGCTTTTTGTTCATTTGGATAATCATTAGCTAAATTGTATTTTTTCATAACATCATTATTTTCAGCATTATCCCATCTCAAATCTGTGCAAGGCTGAGTATTCTTTAATCTATTAATTTCCATTTCTGTTAAGTTTGTTTGTTTTTCAGAATTTTTAACTGTACAGAGTATTGTGGATGATTCATTATTATTAGGGGTAATTCCATATTCATGCTGAAGGACTTTTAATTTATTTCGTTGAGCATCTGTCATATTATCTGTCTCTCGAAGATTCAATAAAGTAAGAGCTGTGCTTTGGATTTCAGTTTGTGGGACGTTTTTTAAACCATCCAGAATATCAAAATCTTTATATTTTTGCGTACTTGTACTTGCAATATCAAGTATAGTTGGCCGAATGGCTTTTGTAGATAAATGCTCAATATTAGTGTTTTGATTTTCCTGATCTAATGCACAAATATTTTGATTTTCTGAAAGTGAATCATTGTTTATTGTAGAAGTAGGATTGCTATTCTCGTCCTTATATAAAGGTTCTTCTTTTTCTTCCATATTTGAACATATTTCAGGAATAATTAAATTTTCAATATTACTTTCTATCTTCTCTTCTGAAATTAATTCTTCCTGTTTAAAATTATCGACAATATTAGAACTAACTTCCAAAACTGAACCATCTGTATTCAATTTTTGTTCCTGTTCGTCTTTTTCCTCACCATCTACAATAGCTTTCGACTCAGGAGTATTCATAAATTCTTTCTGCATACTTGATATAGCCAAAATTCTTTCATCAAATAACTTCATTCTTCGAATGCGCCATTCTGCATGAATTTGTCTCCTTTTTGCTTCTTCAGCCAACTCATTATAATATTTTTGGGTATTTTCTCTTAAAAATAATTAAATTAATAAATTTAAAATATAAGTTTTTTTAATTAATTTATTTTCTATTATCATTTTTAATTTATTTAATGTCAATTTTTAAAGACTATTAACTATTGTTGAAATTTACCTCTCTGCTTTTTCAATATTTTTTGCTTCTTCTTCAAGTTTTGCAACATTTTCTAAAAAAATTTTATCGGCAATTAATTCCGCATCACGATCTCTTTCTTTTCTTTGGGCAGCTTTCTCTGCTTGATCTTTTAATTGTTCTAAAAGTTCACTTTTGTCTTTTGCTATTTTTCTCAACTCATCTTCACGTTCCTCTAAAATTATTAAATCAAGGAATAAATTTGTAAATAAATTTGAACATTTGATATTGCATTTAAAATTTATTATAGAATTTAACTTACTTTTTAATCTTAACAAAGTATCTTGTTGTGCTGCTATCACAAGTTCAGCTCGTTTTTTCTCAGCATCTTTTTGTTCTTGAATTGCTGAATATAATGAAACAACTTTTTCTTCTATTTCATTTACAGTTCTGTAGTTTTCATAAAACTTTGCTTGTTCTCTTAACATTCCTACACTTAAACAAACTTTGACAGCTGGCTGTTTTAATGCTGATAACCTACACACTGGATTCTGAAAAAAAAATTTATTATTTCACCCTAATGAGAAGTCGTATTTTTTATTAAGATACAAACTTTAGGATCACAAATTTTTAATAATGTCACAGCTTTTCCACATTGCAAAATTGAATCTGCTAAATGTGATAAAAAATGAGGTACTGTTTTTTTATTAATACTAAAAGCTCTGGTCCAAAACCGATGACCCCGAGTTCGAAGATATTGAGGCCTTATTTTAATCATGAATTCTTCATAAATATCTGCACATACACCTTCAAAAATCCAGTGTTGTAAGAAGCTAAAGTAAAATAGTGAACATATTATAATCTTAGTATGTTGAATATATTAAATAAAATTAGCATATAAGTTTACACACCGAAAATAAACTTCACAAGAATCTTTCAAAATTGAATAAAACACAAGAGCAACGTTTTGCTCTGTAATTTTAGTGACTTCTTTATAAATATGTGTTAAAATACCAATTCCTTCACCTAGTGTAGTTAATCGTTGACTATCACAGCGACAAAGGCCAGCTACTTTGAGAATTAAATTACCTAATGGTCTTACTTTTTTCATGAATTCTAATAATCCTATATTCTCATTATTACTTATTACTATACGAAGAATTGCAGCATGATAAAAAAGAAGAAATTCTTTTATACTACCACAAAGTGCCTAAAAATTATTTATGACCATAAATATCATATTCAATATATATATATATATATATATATATATATATATATATATATATATAATAATAATAATAATAAAGTAAAATTAAATGACATATACTTTGAATATTAATCCTTCGATTTGTAATTTACCACTGTCTGGATCAGGAACAATTAGATTAGAAAGATTTCGAAAACAATTACCCCAGCGTATAATTTCAAAACACATATTTTCAAGCGTTCCAGAACCAATCCCAATTAATGATATATTTTTTTTTAATTCAAATCCACTCTAACAAACAAAAATATTAAATTAGAAAAATTTGAAATAAATTGATTATTTCAAAATATATTTAACTTACTGAAGAGTTATAAATAAAAATATCAGATTCTACTCCAAGAAGCATAAGTTTTATATTATTTATAAATTCTTTAGAAGAAACTATACTTTGTGGATAAACTGATGAATCCTAATTGCAAAAATAATTTTTATTCTATAAGAAATTGAAATTATATATTTTAAATTTTTAATTGAGTGCAAACCTGATTTGGTAATATGTTATTTTGTGCAATATTAATTACATGCAATGTTGCCTCCATGGATTCAGAAAGGAATGGAGGTTCTTTCACTGAATCAGATGATCCTAATGTTTCCCAAGTTCTGTGATTTGTAACAGGTGTAATTTTATCCATTTCTTCCCATATTTTATCTAAATTTTCTACTTGCGGTTCTGTGTCATTTCCCTCTATTTCCTGAATCTCAGTTTGATATTCTAGTTTCATCAAATTTCTTTCATCAAATAACTGTAATATATCGCAACATTGCCAAGGAGATTCTGGCTCAGTTACTATTCCTTCTTTACATATCAAAAATTGATCTTCTGATCCTTCAAAATCCTATTTCGGCATTTTAAATCATTACAAAACAGTTATATGAAAATTGCGTTTGTTAAATTTGTTATTAGTAAAGATTTAGTCTATTTTGAAACCTTACATTTATTTGAGGTAAAAAATATGAGCTTAATGTTGAGCCTATTTCAATCTCATTAAATTTATATGTGCTAGGTCTATTAAAATCGTTTCTCCTGTTCAGAAAACATATTATTATATGTTACAATATATTTAAAAACAAATACAATATAAAATTAGTTTCTGTCTTATAAAAATGTAAAAAAAATTTATTTTACTTTTTACCTATTAGGGTTGAGATCATTACTGGAAGATGTAAATTGGCCAAGTAGAGCTAGTTGACTTCCAGGCTCAGTTGCATTATACTTAATAATACTTCTATGATCTTCATAAAGCATAGACTCAAATTTGCTTGGTAAATAAAATGATTCAATTGGATAAATCTGAAAGGGAGGCACACTACCTTCCTCACAAAGCATTTCAGGCAATTGTGGATGTGGTTTATCGTAATAAAAAATATCCTAAAATAAATTAATCTACTTTATATTATATTGTTGACTGATATACATAAATCAATAATAAATGTTACTTTCATATAATTACCAATGACATTTCATCTTCAGAAGTATATGATTTCAAACCATTTAAAAATTGTAAAGTTAAATATGTTACTGAATCTGTCTCCAATTTATCTGCAATGAATTCATTCAAATATTTCTCTAATTCTGCTGCTTGTGATATACGGCCTAGTCCAGTTTTTAGTACAAAGGAATATTTGAGTAACTCTACTATAGGATCACATGGCTCTTTATATTCTATTGAAAAATTATAAAAACAAAGTAAATAAATGAAAATATAAAATAAGAATTATGTATTTTTAAAAGATAAAAGTAAATAAATATAAGAATAACATTTAAAAATGAACAAACCAAAATTTTGACTAGATTTATTAAGAAGAATCTCATAGGCCTTGGCCTTTAATCTTCGCAAATGCTTGCTAGTGTCCTGGTTAATGAGATAGGGGTGTTCCTCCTCACAGTTGTTTTGGCGAAAAATACATTCACAGAGTTTTCCGACGAGGCCGTAGACATCGTTATCGTCAGTCTTCGAATCCATCGTCACAGTTGTATCTCTCATTTTTTACAGACTTGCATCGGGGACATTGTTTATTTTCATCGGTATACCCATATACCTATAGAAAAGGCATAGGTTATACCTGGTTATACCCTTGGTGTTCGAGGATTCCTCAGCTCCCTCGACACCGCTGTCGTAGACGAGCTGCTACAATGCAAATTAAGATATAAGAAAGCACATTACATTATACTTGAGAAGTAAAGTTATTTTATATATTTTTTATTGCTGATTGACAAGACAATAACATAATATATAACCGTTCTGCACTTGCGCGATCTACGCGAGCGCGAAAACAATATTACGTGCAATATAACACTATTTACCAGTTTACCACCAGTAACCAGTGCATACCAATGCCTATCACCAGATCACTAAATGTTATATGCTATTATTCGTGCTCAGACATATCTCTAGTATATATATATATATATATATATATATATATATATATATATATATATATATATATATATATATATATAATCAGATCAGATATAACCAGATATACTGAGATAAATGTACAATGGTAATGGCAGAGCAGGTCAAAGATAGTATATAATCATACATGATACAGAGATTATAATCTGATAGCAATGGTAACCCGCATTGATACCTTGTGATACCTATAGGGATATTTTGGTATCGTACATTCGTACTACCTGGTAGTACCTGGTTGACCTGGTACTACCTACTTATTCCACCCAGCTAATTTATCAGAAATTTTAAACTGTTTTAGGGAGGTATCAGGAGATATTGAAGATATATTTACTTAACAGCGCGGATATAAGACGTCAACATGTCATTGATGGCTCATAGCAGGTCATAGGCTAGTTATTGATCTCAATTCGAATATCTTTTAAAATAAATAATAGGGTACCATTACACATATTAATTTTTAAATATAAATAAAATATAATATAATTATTAATATCAATGACAGAATTACATTCAATATTTATTAATTTATTTACAAAACATATTTTTAAAAATATAAAATTCCAGAGTAATTTTAAAATTAATGTATGTTATATATTTATATATTCATATATTTATATAACATTTTCCAAAAATAGTATATTTTAATAAGAATTAGAAACACGTACAAACTATGTATCCTTACAGAAATTTAGTTATTTAAATTCGTTAATATATTTTTTACTCATTTACTTTAATTAAAATTAAAAATTGTACTTATGTCGACTGTTCTGAATTAAATTAATAAATATTTTTATCGATCTTACCTCTGATCTTACAGTCTTTATAATATCATATATTAGCTAAAATAATGACAGTCAGATTGTCCTTGTTTATGATCACCTCGTAGAATCTAAAATAAAACTTATTACTGCAATAAATTATATCAGAAAATTAAGAATACAAATAAAATAAAATTAACAAGAAAATATAAAAATAAAAATAAAAATAAAATTACAATAATAAGTAAAATAAAAAATAATAGAAGTATTTATTCTATGTTAGTAAAAGCTGGTAAAAGATAACCTGACTGCCCCCACCACTTTAACTTTAGGATCATCTTCTTGTCCAACGTTTCGAACCGCTACGGTTCATCCTCAGGAACTAAACATTTACTTTAAAACGACAATTGTGTAGATATAGAGTGAAAGAGATTGAAAGGTGTGATACCGTAAATATATTATTAATTAGAATGTGATTTACATTAAAGCATTTGGAAAAAATATCCACGATTGTTTTTACTTATTTGTTAAATTTTAATAATTTGTATTTAAATTAAAATAATAATATATTTATTTTTTCATCTTTACTGTGCATGCAACTATATTAAATAAAAAATGAATTCTAGTCGCATGATACTCTTTAAGCAACAAATAAGGCATGTTACACTACTTTTTAAAGTTGTATATAATATTTAAGATTCATCATATAAGTACTTGTATATACCTATAGGTGGACGTATTCATATATATATATATATATATATATATATATATATATATATATATATATATATATATATATATATATATATTATTTTCTTTATAGAATTTATATTTTTGTCTCTCAATCTATCACCTATCTATACATACAAATCCAATGAATTTGTAAGGTTAATACACAAAAAAAGTATTATAATATATATCGATATGCTCGGCTGCGCGCACTCTTACATATGTGTCGCTTAGCAACTCCTTGGGTATACACATAGATGAGAAGGTGCTCGGCCACGAGGTCGCTCTTCGCCGAGAGGGTCAGTCCAACGATTGTCTTCCGCATTAGCTTTTCTACAACTGACATGAAGGAAAATGCAGCTGAAGTATCAGGGATCGATTCTACCGGCCCACGTTAGTATATAAAAATGACATTATGTTTATATTCATATATAAACTTTTATATTCGCTCTTGATCGAGACATAATCCAATGTGAATGTATTTATGAAAAGGATTGCGAGAACCGAGTGGTATCGATAGCCTGGTCACCGAACAGCTTGAAATTGGCGGTTGCTTCCACCGACCGCTCCATTTACCTCTTTGATGACAAGGGGGTGAAAAAGGATCGATTCTCTACGAAACCTGTGGATTCTAAGGTATATTATACATGTATAAAGCACAAACTTATTAAATAGCCGGATTTAACAAAAACTGAAACATGTTAAAGTTTTATATTATAGATTATAATATAATGATGTTTACATGGATATTCAAGCATACGTTAATAAATTATAATAAAAGATCTGTACACTATATACGTGATTTACTCTATATTTGCATTCATCAATTTCATGTACTTATATAGATGTAATTATTATTAGTAGATTTTACTTAATAGGATGACAGATGATGTATGATAATTATATGTATCTTTGTAAAATAAGCCTGTATAATTCAATTTTTTTTCATTTTTTCGACTTTTACACCTTTCGGACTTTTTACTTGTTCCATTTTCAAAAAATTTAAATATAAGAATTAGTACATTACTCACTAGCATCTTTCTTTTAGCCGCTGAATAAAATATAGTTTAAATAAACGATTATTTTCTTAACTTCCATATATATTTTAATATAAATCCTTGTGTTAATAATAACTATATTATTAAGAAATTTGTTAACATAATGTTATAGTGATAGTGAATTGTTTAGTATTTTACTGGCTTTGTTGATAAAAGCTAGAGTCTCTCAAGAGAAGCCGACGCGGCTCGAAACGCTGAACGTTCTAGATGGGAAAAAACAATTTTTAATAAAGTGGAGTGTCAGGTTGTCCTCTACTAACAAAATTATAATTTTTTTTGCATATTTTAGGTTTTCTAATTTAGATTCCACGAGGGTCGTTATAAACAAAGCCAATCTGACTACCCTTATAATTATTTATTTTAGTTTATTGTAAGCCCTATCAAAATATTTATGGGTCTGATTTATCATATGGTGGACAGGAGTAGAATTATTAATTACCAAAACCTAGAAATGAAAACATTACTGTTTTAAGTTTAGTTATATCTAATTATATATATAGCTTATATTCACGTATATAGCTTATTTTCACGATTATAAAAAAAAACGAAAACTGTGTCTGAAATAATTCTTTTCAACAAATAAACAGATTTTTGAGAAGAATTTTAATCGAACAACATAGTTGTAATTTTTAAAAGCATTAAATTAATACCCAAATAAGTAAATAATACTAAAATACAGGTAAAATTTTTGGATGGAAATTAATCGAATATAATATTATCCGCGTTTCAATTATCGTGTATACGATTCGATCTGTTTAAATACGTTTTGAGTTTCGATAATAATATGCTTTTTGTTCTCGGATTTGATTCGTTTCAATAATCCAAAATTTTTATTCCATGGTTGTCTTTCACTTTTATATTATATGGAGATTATATATTTAAAATTTTTTCCAGAACGGCAAAAAAAGTTACTTGGTAAAAGGCATCGCTTTCTCGCCAGACTCAACGAAAATCGCTGTAGGCCAAACAGACAACATAGTTTATGTTTATAAAATTGGAGAAGAATGGTAAGAGAACATATGTATGATATGCTATATATATATATATATATATATATGTATATATATATATATATATATATATACGAGGGCGACTCAATAAGTATCCGTGTTTGAAGACAGAGGACGTTTCTTAGGGAAGCTGGTGTTTTTATCGTGTCGTATCGTAGCAGAGGCCGTAGGTATGTTGACCGGAACGGCAATTAATATTTTACATGATAAGTTGGCTATGAAAAAATTATCGACCCGATGGATGCAGCGATTGCTCACGGTAGACAACAAGCGGAAGCGGCTGTTAACTTCCAAACAGTGTTTAGATTAATTTAAGCGAGATCCGAAGGACTTTTTGCAGCGAGTTGTCACCGTTGATGGAACCTGGATTCATCATTACAACTAAGCAATAGTCAAAACAATGGATTTCTCGTCGTAAATCTGATCCAAAGAACGCAAAGACTGTCCCGGAAAAGTCTGCCGGAAAAGTCATGGCGACGATTTTTTGGGATGCGAAGGGCATCATGCTGATGGACTTTTTAGAAAAAGGACGAACGATCACTGGGAACTACTACAGTGAATTATTGGATCGCTTGGACAAAAAATTGAAGAAGACACGGTCACATTTGGAAAAAAAAAGGTGTTGTTTCATCACGATAACTAACCAACACATTCATCTCGAGTTGTCGCCATCAAACTGCATGAATTGCGTTATCAATTACTGCCGCACCCCCCGTATTCATCCGATCTGGCTCCCTGCGACTTCATCTTATTCCCGAACATGAAGAAATGGCTGGCGGGAAAAAAATTTTGCTCAAACGAGGAAGTGATCGCCTAGACAGAGGCTTATTTTGGAGAGTTCGAAAAATCCTTTTTTTGGAGGGTATCTTTCTAAAAGGGGATTATGCTGAACAATAAAAAAAATTTTTTGTAAAAATGGTGTCTTCATTTCTAACACGGGTATTTATTGAACCGCCCTCGTATATATATATATATATATATATATATATATATATATATATATATATATATATATATTGAGAATTAAAAATCAACCTTCATTAATGATTCTCGAATTCGTAAAAGGGGCTCCAAGAAGGTGATATGCAACAAATTTCCGCAGAGCTCGTCGGTGACTTGTCTAACTTGGCCGACGGAGGGTCCAATAATCGTGGGTTTGGCGGACGGGAAGGTTCGCGCTGCGATTATAAAGGCCAACAAAGCTCAGACACTTTACGCCGCGGACTCAATGACAATCGCATTAGTCTCTAAGTAAGTATACAAGCGCGCGCGTGTGTGTGTGTGTGTGTGAAGTAAAAAATTATATAATGTATTCGAATAGGCCACAAATCGACTAATCGATTGAAGATTCAAAACAACGTGTTTAGTAGAATTATTATATAATGTTATCTCAGATGTAACATCAGTTATGGCTTTTTGTTGTCTAGAAAAAATAAAAACGTTCTTAACTTCACTTATTGACACTTTGATAAATGTTTGGTCAATTTTAAAAAATTAAACGCCAAAACTGACCATTTTTTAGAAAAAAATTGAAAATCTGATGATTTGTCTACAAAATCAATAAATGAATAATAAAAGCTTGAAAAATAGCAGGCTTATCTGCTTGAGACAACTGGCTATTTGTTCTAAATGATTTCTAAAGAATTACGCATCACGTTATGTCTAAAGACTGTTGATGATGGCTAGGCTCCGTGGGATGATTATATTTTTTAGCTGTAAATGAAGTTTATATCAAATTGCGATATATGTTAATGTTGTCCAGGTTTTCATGGATGATTATTTTGTTAACCTTAAGTAAGGTCTATTCATAAAATAGATTTTCTAAAATTTCTCATAATATTTTAAAACAAGCTTTTTATTTTCTTTTGTTCATTTATTGGCTTTTAAACGAAATAAAATAATAAAAAATATTCTATTTCGTATTTCAAATTATTCAATATGAAGACTGATAAGAACAACGGTGAAAAAGAAAATAATTCGTTTTTCAGAATAAAAGATCATTATATTTGTAATTTATGTGCAGAAAATGTGATATTTTTTGACAGAAAATTTTGTAATGTTCATAAATTAATTTCATTGTTAAACAATCTATGTATCACATTCAGAATAGTTTTTTATTATTTGTTTTTCTAAAAAAATCGAAAAGTAGTAATGCCTTTCGTTAACGGCTTGGAAATGTGCACCGCTGAGGAACGCACGACTTATCAAAATGATAATTTCAGCACAAGGGGCACCGGCTTCCTGTCCAGCCACGCGGACGGAAGCGTGATCCGCTATTACGTAGCCGAGGACGGAGCGGCCGAGGCCTCGGGCCGGCTCTTCAGCCATCCGGTGCCCGCGTACGGGCTCGCCTGGCTCCAGTCCCACATCCTCACCGCGGGCTCCGATCGCAAGGTCGTCTTCTACGACGCGCGCGGCAAGCCCGCACGGAGCTTCGACTACGCCAGGGACCCGAGCGAGAAGGATGCGAGCGTCGCATGCGGCAGCCCGAGCGGCCAGAGCGTCGCGGTCGGCTCTTGGGATAAGGTTCTTGAATTTTTTGTTTCTTTGTTTTGTCTTTCGTCGAGATCTTGAATGTTCAGTGATACTTTTCTATATCGTTAGTGTATATGACATTTTAATTATATAATAAACGTCTGACTCAAATGCATTTTGTCGTCTTGACACTGGAATGATTAGAAATGAAAAGAGTATAGAAGAAAAAAAACATTTACTTACTTAGAACATTTACTTACAACATTATGAAGTAAAATCATTTTTTATTCAAATAGCCAAAACGGCGTCGATTAACTGCAATAATTATATATAAAAAAATCTAAGGTGAGCTACATGTATCAAATTTAAAAAAAAGAATGATTTAAATACTCCACGATGTAGGTTATTATCCACTATATAACTACTAGATGATTATACTATTTTAACGTAGATTCTGTAATTGAGATACAAAAATTTAATTTATGTTGACATGTATTTGTGCGTTTGTAGGTGAGAATATTTGATTGGAGTCCCAGGAAGAACTTATGGGAAGAAACGAATTCTAAGATCTTGCCAAAATTTTACACAGTTACTGCTTTAGCTTGGCGAAAAGATGGTATGTAGTTTTATGAAAACTATTTATAAGAATAATATTTTTCTAAACTTCTTCGTAATTTGTATATTTCCATTTTCTTTAATCTTCAACGTAGAACAAATATATTCATTAAAAGAATTCAAGATGGTATTATCTTTTCACCGTTAATGACTATGAATTTGAATTATTTGTAAATGAATCTGATATTATTTTATAATAAAATTTATGGAAGATTTTGACACTCTTAACTAATTATACTAATTATTGATAATGCATGATTAGATACCCGAAAATAGCTTACGGAAAAGAAGCATACGCCTCCTATAAGTTTTTTGATCCTACATTCAAAACTATTATATTAAACTTTTTGTTCTAGCATGTCAGGAACTTTCTACTTTTATAAAAAAAAATATTTCAGAAATAACTCTAACTGAATTTTAAAAATCTGCAGGCATGCAAATTGAAAACTACAAATTCTAAGCTCAAGAACCACAATTCCTCAATTCACAAACATATAAATTCCTATCAACGATCACAGAGTCATTCTTTATTGATCACTAAAATCTCAATACAATTCCTAGGTTTAAAAAATGAAATTATGAATGTATTAAACAGAGATAGATAAATAGCAAAAATGCACAAGTAAAACTGAACATTTGATATTTACAACCATATTTTTGTTCAGTACCGAATTCAGTAACGAATTGAAATGTAGCAACCCATTAAATATATAGCAGACGTTCAATTTTATTCACGAGTTATTTTTTTGGATTTGCCGAAATTTATTATACTACTAAGTTATTATATTATTAAGTAATTTGTTAAATGTAGTAACAAAAAGTTGCGAATCACGTGATTTAAATGATGATTTAAACTAGCACATTAAACTAGAATTTCTTTTTTCGAGTAAAGCATTATGGATTTAGTTTTCTTCTTCCTCCCTCCAAACCGAGCTTAAAACAAATTCTTGCAAGGATCGAGAATTCTATTAATAACTTTAACTGTATTAATGTCATTCGTGAATCACTATATACATATCGCAAACTCGCTACAGGTTCGAGACTGGTGGTGGGCAGCTTGTGTGGTGCTGTCGAGCAATTCGAGACAATCCTGAGGCGTACTGTTGTACGAGGCAGCCACGAGGTCTCCTACGTTGGACCCAGCCAGGTGGTCGTGCGCTCGCTCGAAGGCCGCTCACGGCCGGTGATCGTCAAATCGCAATTGGGCAACGAGATCGAGGACGTGAAGGTGCACGGGCGCAGTAACAACCGCATCGTCGGCCGTACTGCCGTCTCGCTTCTCGTCTGCGATATCGAGAACAATCTGATCAGCGAGATACCATGGGAGGATAAGAATGGTAAGGATTATTGCTTTGACAAATATATCATTCTATATAACGTGGTCGGCGCAAAATCTCATCATTATTATATACTATTTTCTTGGAGAAATAATATTATATAGTTTTGTGCAACAATCGCATTTTTAAAAGTCCTAAATTTGCAGAGTTTATCATTTAAAAGAATGAGCAGTAGAATCGCATAAAATGCTCGTCCAAGTTTTCGATGAGGGTTCTATTAGTCAAGTGTAGTGCTTCTAGTGCTTTGGAAACGTTCAAAGTGTCTATTTTGATACGAGCGGGAAGAACTTGCGACAGATCGTTAATAAAGTTTGCAGTTCACATCTAAAAAGAGATGAATGATATTTATAATAAATAATACATAAGCTATCGTGTCCATATGTTCAAAAGACATGAAAAAGATTTTGAAAATATAAAAATGAATTTACATGAATATAATTATATTACATGAATATTACATGAATGAATATAAAAATGAATGATACAGAAGCTATCGTGTCTATATGTTTAAAAGACATAGAAAAGATTTTGAAAATATAAAAATGAATTCCGCTTGAATGGAATAAAACGTTCAGATATATATTTTCGATATACAAAAATGCCAAATTCATAATTTAAAATTTATTGTAGTGTCGAGACAGCATAACTGCAATTTTGATATCATATATAAAATTATATCCACAATTCGTTAAAGAAGAGAATGTTTTTTCACTTGTTAAATCAGATGTTTACTAAAATGCCTTTATACATTTTTTAATGCTTTGGAAACAAAACAAATCATCTAAAAAAACATTATTAATTTATTCAACTAGGTAGCGAGAAATTCTTCTTCGAGTACCCGGGTATCTGTCTCATTTTCTGCGCGGGTGAGTTGAACATCGTGGAATACGGACGTAACGAGATTTTAGGTACCGTGCGCACCGAAGCTGTAAATCCTCATGTAGTTAGCGTAAGGATCAACGAGCGCCGTCTGCCCGGGTCTATGGATAACAAGCGTCTGGCTTACCTGCTCGATCCGCGCACCGTTCGCGTGGTTGATCTGGTGACGGGAGCAACCGTCACAATGATAAGTCACGATGCTCGTGTTGACTGGCTCGAACTCAGCGAAACCGGAAGAAGGCTGCTGTCCAGAGATAAGCGAGGCCGTCTCTGGTTGAGCGACGACGCAGGTAGGACTGAACTGATAAATTAGAAAGTTTAAATCTGAACTTAGTATCAGCAGTACATCTGTTGCTTTAAAACACAACAATTTCAATAATTTTCAGCAGTATTATAGCTTTTATGTAAACAAATAAATCACCTAAAATTAATTAATAGATAGCCATACGTTGTTACTTTCGGGCACGAGCTATGTCAGATGGGTCAAAGGTAGCGACGTAGTGGTGGCTCAATCCGGTAACAATGTCGTCGTCTGGTACAACATCGATGCACCGGATGCTGCCACGTTCATTCCCGTGAAAGGAGAGGTGGCGGATATTGTCAGAGAAAAAGGGCGGACCTCAGTAATGGTAGATGAGGCCGGCACGGAGGTTGCTTATCTTCTCGATGAGGGCCTTATTGAATTTGGCACAGCTCTCCACGACAACGATTTTGGCCGTGTCGTTCTTTTTCTCGAAGAATTGGGAGACCGGCCTCAGACCGAGGCCATGTGGGAGAATGTTGCCAATAATGCTATGAGCGAAAGGTTCGTAGATATCTGAAGATGATTGTGTCGAATAATGTACAATACTGCATTAATTTTAAAAGTGCATTTGGACCTATTTAGTATGTCATGAGATAATGCACGTGTCTTTGTCAAAGAAAAAATTATGTGCTGGAAAGGAAATTTTAATATTTAAAAACCTATTCCTTGATGATAAAGGAAATAAAATAACCAAACCTTAGATTATAATGAATGAAAAATTCTGATATCAAATCAACATGCAATATTTGACTTTTTGGTTCTAAATATTGGTCTTCACCTGTATAAAATGATGCAGTTTTTTCCATACATCTTGTATATATTAAATATATGTCGAGGCTAAAAAATAAATATATTAGGGCGCTAACAGTTGCTGCACGCTGCTACGCAGCTCTAGGCGATGCTGCGTCTGCTCGGCTACTCAAAGATATCGTGCAAATTGGAACTAAATACGCGGAGGAGACAGGAAACGAAGCCTTAATGAGCCCTGATTGTTGGGCCAAAATGGCAATTTTGAAGGGAGAACTCAAAACCGCGGAGGCAATTTATCTTGAGCAGAACGAGTTGACTAAAGCACTCGACATGTATCAGCGATATTGGCGCTGGGAGGATGCGCTCACATTGGCCCAGAATAGACGTTGGTCTGGATTATTGCAACTGAGGTACTTTAGATCGTTGTTTAGTTGTATTTATATAACATACTTGAAAATTTTGCATCAGAAAAATATTTTATATCCTTTCCATCTTGATATAATCACATTGCTAATACTTAGTAGATGGAATAATTTATTTAAGAATTTATTAAAAATATAGAATATTTATAAAATTATATCTCAATATTTGTTCATCGATTTATCTCAGTTATATAAAGCTTTAATGTATACTCGTTAAACTTATAATAAAACCAACAGAGACAAACATCTGACATGGCTGATGGATAGCGGTCAGACGGTGAAGGCCGCAAGCATTATCGAGACCGACAATCCTCGTCGAGCCATCAAACTGTACCTGGACGCGGGTAGACCTAGTCGCGCGGGTCGCCTGCTAATCAGTCAAGACGAGCTCATTGGTGACGATCAGCTCGTAGGCGATATTGTGCGTGCGCTCAGGTCAGCGGGACTCTTGGAACTCGCTGGAGAAATTTACGAGCGCACCGGAGATAATCATGCTGCGATCGAAGCCTATGGTCAATCTGGAGTTTTTGCTCGAGCTCTCGAACTGGGTAAAACGATCGCAAGCTGGATTACCTATTCAACATTCTCTTTTCAATACGTTTCTTTCTACTTAAAGTTCATGGTCGTTTTATTAACAATATAATAGTTGTTTTTATAAAATATACAGTTCTAATATTATTGCCTAAGTGCGATTTATTTCCAATTGAATGCGCAGAAACTATAAAGTAACACACTATTTATTCTACTTAAATTAGCAAGAAAAACAGAACCGAACGCTGTGGTCAAACTAGAGAAAGAGTGGGGGCATCATCTAATGTCAACTGGCCATTACGATGCAGCTATCAACCATTTCATCGAAGCTGGCGAAACATCTGTAGCATTAAAAGCTGCAGTACTCGCTAATCAGTGGCGAAAAGCTTTGCAAATAATTCAGGTAAAAATGTATGAGAAATAATAGGAGATTTCAATTGTGTGTATAAACTAATATATTTTTTTCAAACAAATTCTACTTAGGAAATCCAGTTGATGTTATTTTGAAACGTATTAACGAGAAGATTGAAATCATAGTTGAATTTCCTATGCTAAAACACAAAGTCCTAATTTAAACTGAAATTGATGTATACATCTTATTCAAAACTACATTCAATTAACATTGAATTAACAGTGATAAATTAACGGATTATATTCGACAGGTAATCGACGTCGACGGCGACCCGGAGATCCGCAACCATTGCGAGAAGGTCGCCGACCACTTTGCCACCGTGAACGATCTCGGCGTCGCCGAGAAACTGTACCTGCGGGCCGGGCTGTCGCGCCGGGCTGTCGAGGCCTACGCCGCGGCCAACAACTGGCAGCGTGCCCAGGAGCTCGCCCAGAGCGAGCTCGAGCCCGAAGAGGCGCGCGAGCTTCTGGCCGGGCACGCAGAGGCACTCAGGGACCGCGGCGACTACAGACACGCAGAGGCCCTCTACGCGGCGACCGAACAGCATGATGAGGCGATAGCCATGTATCGCCAGGCGGGCATGAGGCAGGAGATGGTGCGGCTCGTGGCTAAGTTCAGGTGGGCATGTGGTGAAAGCGTGGCATCGAACAGAAGCGAATTTGGTCGAAATACGGATTCATTATACCATCATTATGTCCTAAACATCCTCATTTTCCATTCAATATTCATCAATTTTCTCCTGTTATCAGTTCAAAACATACATTTAATTCTAAAGGTCTTTCAAAATACAAAATACAAATAAGGCTAAAATTAGTTCTTAAAATCTTATCAATGATTTTTTCTTTTCAAGGAGCCTCCAATTTGAAGTCGGATATCATGTTCATGAAATTTTTTTGATATTACTTATATGAGAAACAACTTTGTCTGGGAGTTAAGGTGTTAACTTTTTATATGTACATAAAACAGCTGCATATCTTTTTTACTTGCCACTTTCTGTACTGTGAGATTACATAATAATGTCTCTTCTCTGTTGCTAGAATTTTATTTATGAATAAATAAATAAATATGGCTTATAAGCAATCTTTTCCTTATTATCATTGTAACTTCGGTATTGAAACTGAGAATAATCAATTATTTATGCTATTCGAGAAACAGACCGGATCTCTTGAAAGACACCCACGCCCTTTTGGCCAAGGAGCTGGAGACCGCCGGCAAACCCAAAGAAGCGGAAGAGCACTTCCTCGGTGCAGAAGATTGGCGGGGTGCAGTTGCGGCGTATCGGGCAGCGAACATGTGGGAGGACGCACTGAGGGTTGCGAAACGATCATCGGGTGATAAAGCTGCTCAACAGGTTTAAAATATACTTTTGCTAACGAAGCTTTTCTTGTATTTTTAATTTTAAATTGAATTTTGTAGAGTAAGCGACAAAGAAAATTTTACATGATTTTAAATAAGTTTGACGTAGCAAAGGATAAAAATTTTATTTTATTTTAATTGTCTAAGATATTACATATAATGAAAAATCAATTATTTATACTATTTATTAACTTCATAACGTAGAGATTTTACTTTTATACTTTATATTTCATATATATTGTCAAATTTTTAAATTCAAATCCGTTTCACTACAATTCAATTAATCAAAATCAACCGTAATAACAGGTGGCACTGATGTGGGCGCGTACTTTGGCGCCAGAACTGGGCGCAAGGCTTCTGTCGCGCCTCGGCTATTTGGACGCTTGCCTGTCGTTGGCCAGCGAGGCTGGACTCTTCGACTGGGCGCTCGAGACAGCCAAGTACGGTAGCATCGAGCAGCAAAAGGGGGTGCATTATCATTATGCGATGGCGTTGGAAGACGAGGGTAGATTTCCCGAAGCCGAAAGGGAGTTTCTCAAAGGTACTCTATACGAACGAGTTGGCAAGATTTTTTGTAATGATTTATCCAAATGAATTCTGGACGGTTACTGGAGCCAAAATTATAGGGACACGAGTAATGTTTCTTAAGATGTTTATATGATGTAGAATTCTCGTACCTGTAATTTTTTGTGTAGCATCGTTGTAATGTTTACACTGCGTGATTAGTAAAAATATTTTGTGATCATTAAAAAACCAACAAAAGATTTTATAAGTTCTTAAAAATATTAACGAGCAAAAATTACGATCTCTCCTTTTATAGCTGATAAGGCAATGGAAGCCGTACAAATGTACATACACACGCGAGACTGGGAGGCGGCCGAGGAGGTAGCCCAAAACCACTGCCTGGAAGGCTTGTCCCAGGTTCTCGTCGCCCGAGCGTCCGAGGCAGCGGAGGCCCAGGATTATGCGGCCGCCGAAACACTTTTGCTACGAGCTCAGAAGCCCGAAATTATTATTAATTACTATAAGGTTACTATTCCTTATTACCGTTTATCTTTATGTTTTTATCTTATCTCATGAATTTATCTCATCTATCTCATGGAATTCGAGCACTAGAAATAACTATTTCAAATGACTTCGTATACTATAATAACACGAAGTTTCAAAAAAAAAAAAATCTATCGAAGCTAGCTACTCATTTCTTATATATGTTTTGAAATATTATTTTAATCCATTAAATTCATGAAGCTTCCATTGAGCTCTATCATCTGAGAAGTATTCTGCATTTATAAAAAATTATTGGTTTGCCTGTGGATATTGGTTTCATTTGAGTTTGTGGTTACTTAGGTTGAACTTAATGAAATTGAGATCTCTTGGCTTCAAGTATGTAGGTTTAGAGCTTGAAGATTTAGAAATTGTAATGGCTTAAGAAATGTATTGCTAGACTGTTATTATTGATAATATTGAAGTTTCTTTTTTAAATTGTGATCCTATCGTCGTTAATAAAATTTTATAAACACAGTGATATGTATAAATAAGCATTGTCTTAATCTTTAACCTTTAGAGGAACGTAATTGGACAATTTTTATTCCTCTAAGAAAATGGGTTAAAATGCTGTTTCATATAATACATTAATCATGGACGAAGGGTCGGCCTTGGTTCGGGCCAATATATTGGTTTTCTATCCCGGGAGGGTGAATAAAGTAAATTTGATCTATAGGCATGGATGATAGTCAATAAGTTAACGCTATTTGCTATATTGTTCATAAAACAATTATTTAGTTCTCATAAAACAAAATATCGATTTCAAATTTGTAGTTTAGAAAGCGAAAAAACCTTTTATAATACTTAAATGAATGTATTCAATCCAGATACTTAGTAATAAAAATGTAAATTATATTTTCTTAGTATCATTTTAATATTCATAATGACGAATATAAAATAACGATCAACAGATTATAATTTGAACGATTATGGCAAAAGGATCGAATTACCGAAGAAACTTTTAGTGTTTCTTTGTTTTTTATATAAATGAAAAGGTTGGTATCTTAAGTTGTAGATAGTACATAGTCAACAGCAAGTAAATAGCACCTGGAGAATCTAATTGCAGATTCGTAATCAATGAGCGCAAAAACCTTAACGGAATTTTATTTAAGTTTAGATAAAATAAATTATTTTTGAGCCAATATAATTGCTTACCTGACCTCTAAAGGTTAATAATATTAAATTAATAACTATTTTTATTGATCTTACAGTCTTTATACAATAATAGACTATACTAAGATAATTACAGTCTGACTGTCCCTGTTGATAATCAGCCATATACAATCTGAGATGGAACTTACTACTAAAAAATAAATAATTAGTTTAGTCTTTGAAGATGAACAGGGGCAGCTCGAAACATCGGTTGTTTAAGGTAAATTTAAATTTAACGTGGTGTCGACAGTTAGATTGTTCTTTATTAACATCGAATATAGATTACTTTATTTTTAATTTTTATTTTAATTTTTAGTTGTATTTTACATTGTAGATTCTACGGAGGTGATTATAAACAAGGACAGTCCGACTCAATAGCTTAATCTCATTCTAGTTAATTGTTATATATGCTATCAAATATTTTATAACAGAAACTAAAATTACTAGTTAAGAAAGAATATTATCTGCTTTCATAAAATGTAATTATATTGTAAAATATTGTACATAAATGTATTACCTTTATTCACAGAACGCAGGCATGTGGTCGGAGGCAATGCGAGTCTGCAGTAATTATCTACCGAGCCAGCAGGCGGCCCTGCGTCGGGAGTTGGGACAACGCACCACTCAGGTGGACGGGCAGGGCGTCCTGGAGGAAGCGCGCCACTGGCTCGAGGTCGGCGAGCTGCGCGCCGCCCTCGACATCCTACTGCACGATCCGCGCTCGCCGAAGCCGGTACTGGAGCAAGCTGCGGATGTGCTGCTG
This sequence comes from Sycobia sp. Sy_11, assembly GCA_018907035.1. NCBI lineage: Eukaryota > Metazoa > Arthropoda > Insecta > Hymenoptera > Epichrysomallidae > Sycobia > Sycobia sp. Sy_11. Next base: position 578,310 of record JACCIC010000001.1, read on the forward strand.
CACCGGGCCGAGCCCGAGCTCGCGACCCAGTTCGGCGGCGAGCTCGGCTCGAGGCTCGCCAATATCGAGGAGTACGCGTTGGCTGCCCAGGTGGGTTTGTTAAATTAAATTTTTACGAGGTCACCGAGGACTCATTTGAAACGTCCGTATTTTCCTTCGCAATTATTGTTTCATTATGATGGTTTATAAAGAGAATTAGTATAATCGAAATATAGATGCCCATACCATAACAATTGACTTTTAATTTCGTAAATACATGACAATTGATTCTAATTGCGGTATTTTTTTAAGCAACGTCAAATATGGATTGTACGAGTACTCGTAAGTTTGATTTGAAAATGAGCCCTGTAACTTTGTCAAATCTAACGCTTTGCAATTTGACATATAAAACAATTGTTAATCTAAAATGACAACACAGATTCTTGGCAGGAAAATGGAATAGTAATCTTGATTTGTTAATAAGAGAATATCGACGCGGGGTGAAATTTCTTAGTAAATATTACAGTAGTTAAATTAGTAAATGTTGAAAGCCAATTTTTGAAACTTTAAAATTGACATGGTATCATAGTAGTGCAAACTATAGTATTTAAAAAAAAATCACAATCATTGATAAAATCACGGGTCACTATTGTAATTCTTATTAACATTCTTTTCTCTATGTAAACAAAAATAAGGCCGAAGCTAAATTATTAAAAGCAAAATTTTAATTTTAAGAACATACAGTATACAGAGTATGTGATTTCATGTTAAGTAAATGTCTCTTTAATAACTGACTTGTTCTACTTATTCGAATTTTCCTCCATGTTAAAAAGGAGAGGTTACCGAATATGGGCTATAAATTTTTCCACGTTAAAACAGATGACTCTAATTACTTCCAAAATTCGTTTTAAACAATTTTAAGATCCCAAACTCTTTCACTCTCAAGATATGGTACTGCATTATTTACAAATTCTTACTTCTCTATATATTTAATATAATTAATAGTCGGAGGAATGAAAACTAACATTTTTAACAGAAAATTGAAATATTTTAAGAAAATATGGTATTCCACTCAAAAAATATTAATCAGCTTCTTTTTTTATTAAAGAAAAATTATCGAATGGCATAGAATATCCAAGTTAATTACTAATTATACGTAAAGAGACATGAAATGGGAAGATGGTAGATCTTAAATCTTGAAAAGCTTTGTCTAAAATCCAGTTGAATTTTGAATCTATTTGTTACTCCTTATTTATACATGAATCAGTAGATCGAGTCGATTATTGGTCAGACACACTATCAAGTTTATAGACGTGTTTTAATGATAGTATGAATATCAATATAAATATAATAAGTGACACGATCATTTAAGTTTGTCTTAATTTAAAATTATGTTTTTCATTTAATTTGACTTTGAATTTCTACTTACTGCTATCTGTTTACTGAGAAACTTTTAACTCGGGACTCTATGCATCAGGTATTCCTTCAAGCCGATCGCATCAAGGACGCCGTGAACGCGCTGGCTGCGCTCGGCGATTGGACCAAAGCGAAACGCGTCGTACAAGAGCTCGCCCCGGATCTCGAGATCTATCTCGATGAGCTCTACAGGGAGGCTATGATCAAAGAGGGCCAGGTCGAGAATCTCGCACGCGTCGACGCGAACGCGGCCCTCGATATTCTCGTCCGCAAGGGTCAGTGGACGCAGGTCTTCGAAACGGCCAAAACTCAAGGTCTATATTTCTCTGTTGTTTGTTTTTGCTTTTATTTTATTCTTTTCATTGTTGGTTTTCATAAAATCCAGAAACATTTTTAACAATGTATTATAGATGGATAAACGTTCATTAGAATAATTTTTTCTAAGCATGTATTTTATTAATATATATGTATATATATATATATATATATATATATATATATATATATATATATACACGAAAATCCATTCTTTCCGATGATAAAATAGAACTGCCATTTTTGCTACATTATATCAAGCTGTTGTATTCGAAGGCTGCTTGTAAATTAAATCTCTTGGAGTTTCAATTATTCTTCCCCGATCTATCAGGTGCCTCGGTCCTGCACAGGTACGTGGCATTGCGCGCGGCTCAGCTCTTGAAATCAGGAAATGTAGCAGATGCCCTACAGCTCTATTCGCAGTTCGGGGCGCCGCCCATCAGCCAGAATTACAATCTCTACTATAATCTGAGCGAGAGCGTGCTCAACTCGAACGATACGTACAACGAGTATACGTATCTGGCCAAACTTCGTAACATCCTATTAAATCTCATTAACAGCTTGGACGCGTCGGCTACCGCAGTAAGTATTAATAGCGAACTGATTTCCTCATAATTTTAAAGCTCATTTTTTTCATATTTGCGTAAGAAATTTCTAAAAATTGCATTTATTATGGTCTTACCTGGAAATTTTTTGTACAACTTTTATCTACATTTTTGAACCGAGACTATCATTGGAGTTTCTATACAAATATTAATAACTTTTATGGAAATTTTTTCTACTATTGCTTGTACACGAGGATACAAATATTATATGAGAATTACAGAATCTTAAAAGAGATTGAAATCTTAGCTGACCTCTGAAAACTAGATTTTCGACAAAATGCGTATGCATCCATTTGCTTCTTTTATCATTAAATTTTTTTTCACCAAACAGTTATAATCTTTTTTTACATACATTCTCATATAATCTAAAAAAATTTAGGATCAAAAACTAAGAATATCTGCTAATTTTCGTAATTTTTGAAAAAAAAAATAAATAAAGTTATTACCAAACATCGAAAAGTTCTTTTGAATTTAGAACTCTTCGTAAAAAACTTATCGCCCTATATATATTTATACGTATTATTTTATAAATAAGTTTAGCAGAGATTGTTATTTATAATTTATAATTATTATATTATGTAATTTAGAATAAATTAAAGCCTATTATATTAATTTCAATATACAAAGAAATTATATTAATATTTTAACAAACACTTTATTAATTCACAGTGCTTCAATAATGTAAATAAGTATTTTTTAACAGTATATAAAAAACGAAAAGTAAATATTTTAGTAGCTCATAAAAAATAATGATCTATCTCTGACCCATTCAAATTTTTTGCAATATTCTATAAAAGTTAACAGGATTTGAAAGCCCTATATAATGATTTTGTAAAGTTGTAACGGTACAATATTCGCTGCCGGATGCTTCAGCGGAAGCCAGGCTTCGGGATCGGGTCTCGGGGATTAGGTGATCAGGTTTATCTTACATCGACAATATATTTATTATTTACGCTAAGATATATACATATATTTACCCGAACGTACCCAGGCTCAATCAGCGGACGCCATTATATCTAAGGCGGAGGCGGCTACAGGGGAAGTATGCGTGGCTGGTGCATCCAACTTATAATCACTGCGGGTAACGACGCTTACGTGGATGTACCAGGCTCGGACGCGGGGGAAACCATAACAATGATGAGGCTCGCGTACAAGTCAGATAGCCCTTGTTATAAACCGTCTGGACGCACCCAAGATCGGAAGCATGCAAGTTCGGCGGTTTATTCATGGAAGTCTTCCCGACTTGGCCGCCATGGCGGCCCTTGTGGACTGCTTGCCGGGATCTTAGGTGTTATTGGCCCGGCGGCGTTGTGATTTGTCACATCCCCTCCTTTTTCGGAGGCCGAAGGCCTTGTGTGGGCCTGGTAGTGCTGCCGCCTCCGTCATCATCCGATATATATTTTTAACTGTTCCGGTGGCCTTGTCCAGCCGAAGGGCGTAGTGGATGTCTTCTACCCACACCTAATTGCGCCGAACGCCTATCGGCACTCGTAATACTGGTCCATTAGAGATCTTGACGTCCCAACTGGACCGCTATTCTACGCTGGTGTACATCGGAACGACAGTAACTACGAGTGTCGGGGTGTCAGTGTGCGCCCCGATCGTCACGGCACAGACAATCACGCTAGGTCGGTTACATAGTGGATCGAACGTCGTCACAGCGGCTGACTCCTGCGCGGTCGATGTCGCAGTTGCGCTGGCTCATGGACTCTACTCGTTGTTGGTGGCGTGTGATGTTGCCGTCGGTCGTTTTTTTCGTTCGTCGACCATTAATTTGGCCCAGTGGTGGGTCTCCACAACGTCAAAAACCCGAATCTACTTGACGGGGAGATTGGTGCCTCCAGGCCAACGGGCCGAGAGCTTGGTTACCAGGCTGTTCCATGTTCTCGTCCGTCGATGGCGACACAGCAACTCCTCTTAGGGGTCGGCTGGTATACGTCGATGTTTTGTATGGTTTCAGCTCTCTGAAGTGAACATTCGTAGATTTGTTACGCTGGTTGCCGATGCGGTCATAGATTACTAGTGATCCTCTCTTCTGTATCTGATTTCCACGAGCCTGGCGTTTCTTTCCTGTGCTTTATTGCATAGGGTTCGGTTTCTCTTTAATACTTTTTCTCCTACTGCAACTCGCCAGTCGCGCCTTTGCAGGTTGTAATAGCGTTGATGTTTCTGAGCGGCTGGAGCTAGGCCGAGCCGCACGAATTCGATGCTTTCCTCAATATTTTGCAGGTGGTGTTCGGATGTCTTTCCTTTTCGCTGATGTTTTCCTTCTTGATACAGCGTCCCCGTTGCGCGGAGTTCCCGTCCGTAATTGAGGTATGCCGGCGAGAAGTGAGTAGTTTCGCTGGTGTCGGTGTTGTAAGTGAAGCTTATCTCGAGGAGATATTGGTCCCATTTTTCTTGCGACGCCCCGAGGTGCTGCCGGATCATTGTATTTATTACCCGGTTTGCTCGTTTGATCGGATCATATTGCAAAGGGTGCGGGGCGCTAGTCAGTGCATGATACCGCTGTCCTTCAGGTACTTCTTTATTTCGGGCCCGACGAACTGCCTCCCATTATCGGAGATTATGGTGGTGAGGCACCTAAGAGAACTGTTCCCATATGGCTCGCGACACTGCACCGCTGCTGGCTCTGCGGAGTGGTCTAAGTTCGACCCATTTGGTCATCCCGGCCTACATGACCAATAAAATTGAGAGCGCGGTAGCGGTCCGACGAGGTCGATCGAACGTTCTACCATAGGTCGCCCATTGGCGAGATGTGCATGAGACCTGCCGGCGCCTATTGCTGGATAATATATTAGATTAAATTTAAATTATTTGAAATACTCAGGAATGGCGTTTTGTAAAATATAATATAAAGTAAAAACAGATTCTGCTAGGCTTCTATCGATTTTACTGCTGATACCATGTTATCTATAGCAAAATGTTCCTAATTTACTTTTATTTCCTAAATGATTTTAATTATCCAATATTTAGTTTTATATCATTGCCTAGCTACTTTTTCAATTATTTTAGAACAGCATATACAAAAACAATGATATAAAATATCATCGATAGTGAAATTAGAAAATTCTTCAATCAGCATAACTTGGTTGGACTGTTTTCGCTCTCTATACTATAGAATTATTAAAAAATGTTCTCAAACCCATGATGAAAACGAGAAGCAATCACGCGACCGACGATCACAGCTTATAAAATATGCGATTTTGTCTCGCAAAATTCCCTTTCTGTGAACAGATAATGGACAAGTTCGAGCATCTGATGCGCGCTGCTCACTACATGTGCGTACGCAGTGCGAGCCAAGCCGACGCCTCGACGAGCCTCTCCGGCATCGTGCTCAAGTGCTCGATCGCGTTGCTGCGCTACACTGACGTGCTGCACGCCGACCGCTGTTACTACGAGGCCGGGATGGAGGCGCGTAAGGCGAATTTGAACAGCGAGGCATTCGTCTTTCTCAATCATTTTCTCGACCTGGAGGAGTGCATCGAGGAGGGCGACGGCGGGATTTTAGGTGCGTGCCCAGTTATTTATATAAATATATATATATATATATATATATATATGAGTAAGACTTTCCGATTCAAATTTCCCTGGTTTATCGATGCCGATAAATGTTTTTATTTTTAAATTTATACTACTGTCAGAGTTATCTGCGCCGAATTTCTCGTAATTTATATTCAAAAATATATAAAAAAAAAAAATTGGATGAATCTATGCTTTTTGAAAAAGCAGCGAAATCTCTCTGGCTCCTAGACTATGTAAGTAGCTTTAATATTGAACAATTTCTTGAACAAATTATTTAAAATTATAAACAAATCTGTTAATACTTTAAAAAAAAAACTATCAAAATATAGTTTCAAAAAAATTTCTATCAGACCAGTGAAAATTTCCATTATAAAAAGTACCAATGCTATTACAAAGTCACACTACTTATTTATCTTCTCCAGAAAGTCGAAATTTAGACAAATAAACTTTACCTCACACTAAGTATATAGACTCAAACAAACAGATATTATTGAAAAAGGTTTCTGAATAAATTTAAAAATTTTGAGTACTCTAAGTCAATTCCACCATCGGCCAGTATGTAGCGATATACATTGCTTCAAATATCTTCTTAAAATAAATCACCCTCAATTATATTGAACTATATATTCTCATTTAACAAGGTATATTTATTTCGTCAATGATCTTGTTTTTGTCCAACATCAAAATTAACTCTTCATTTCTTCCAGAATAAGAATAGACTAATTAAGCAAAAAGTATTTAGGTGTAATTAAAAAATCTCTTTTAATTCCTCAAAACAACTTTATTAAGAATATTAAGTATGTATGTATATATATATATATATATATATATATATATATATATATATATATATATATATATATATTATTTAAATTATAGTAGGGTTGACAGAAATGAATGATCCAGCTATTGAGTATGTTTATACTAACAAAAAATTTACAGCTGGATCAATCAGATTCTTAAAACGCGTTACAAATTTGTGCATCCTATATATACTAATTATATTAATATGCAAAACGATTGAATTGTTTAGAAAAATAAATTTTTGTAAAACATTTCTTTTCGAGCTCGTGTCTCAATTATTCTGCACACTATCACAGTCGTATTTTGAAGTCTTTTTAACGAAGAAACAAAAAATCGAATGTTATATTAAAACAGTTATCTACGAAATTCTTATATTAAGCGCTCTATATAAAATTATTCTACGCAACCTGTACAATATAGCTTAACTATCCGTTTTGTTCTCGGTTCGCCGCAGACGTCGACGAGCTGCGCGTCACGGACTTCCCCCTCGAGGTCCCCCTGCCCGCGGGCCTCAGCCTTAGCCGCGAGCAGCGCGAAGAGGTGCGCGAGTGGGTCCTCCTCGTCTCGATGAATCGCCAGGTCGAGCAGAGCCTGCCCCTCGACCAGCGCGGCGTCTACGTGGGCGCCCTCACGAGCCACGCGAGCGGCGCAGCCACTGACGCAAACCCGGACGAGGAGCCGTGCCCCCGGCTAACCGAGTGCGCCCTCACGGGCTACCCAGTGCGCGGGCCCAGCGTGCAGTTCGAGGGCGCGGGCGCGCTCGGGGGACTGCGCCAGGCGTCACGCGACGACTGGAACAGGCTCGTCGGGGCGGCGAGGCAGACGCCCTCGGACTCGCCCCTCAACGACGTGCTCGCGTTCGTCCAGAACTGGTGCGGCACCGCCCCGGCTTACGCCTACTGAGATCGCGGTTCGCTCCTGTGCATACGAAGTGAACGCGCTCGGCAATCGAAGATTCAAGGTGCAATATTAAGAAAATATCTTGGCAGTATTACGAAAATGTCTATTAATTCTGGATATATAATAATTGTAATTAATTATAATTCATTAATTTTGTAATGAATTAGCTATTAAAACGTTATTATTTTTAAAGCCTTGCGAAATGAAGAAAAGGTACTGTTTGTTTTTTATAGCCAAATCGCTGAATTATATTGACTTTAGCAATATTAGATGTTAGAATAAACAAGAGAAAGTATTTTACAAATTCATTATGCTACAAGTGATGTAATATAGCAAGTATTAGTGCTTGTCTATTCCATATATATTGAATCAGAATATATATATATATATATATATATATATATATATATATATATATTTCTTCTTTTTTCTTCTTTTAAAACATATTCATTTTATAGGTGTTATAAGAATAGTAAACGACCTATAATTTTTCCTATGGTTATGTAAATATTTATTAATTCTCAGTGTGTGTGTGTGTGTGTGTGTGTGTGTGTGTGTGTGTGTGTGTGTGTGTGTGTGTGTGTGTGTGTGTGCGTGTGTGTCATATGTTGAAATCTATTATGAAAATGTTCAATTACAGATATTCAGTTATATCTCTATTATAGAATGCGTGTAACCGCGTTATAAGAAGTTCTAAAGTAATGTTTTCCTATTCCAACTGTAGTTAATTAAATAGAAAATATTTTATATTATAAATGTAATAGAATTAAATGTAAGAAGAAATAATGTATTATATACGTATAATTATAATAATGGTGTAAATCTAAGAAATCAAGTTAAATTATAATTTGTTACTCTCAAATATATATTTTGTATACCGCACTTCCTCTAAGAGCCAGAATTATTATGAAAAATAATTTGGAAATATTAAGTTAATAGATAAATAATTCAAGATATATTTTGTTGTTATTACAATAGTTTCTACAGCTACATAAAGAGTTCATAAAATCATAGAAAAATTCTTTCAACAGTCGAGATACGAATATACTGATATAATAGAAATAAACAGAATTTGTAATATAATACAGTTATTTTGATGGTATAATTATAATTATAAAGTACATAAGCACCGTTTATAATATAATTATATGCCTTGTCGGTATATTGACAATAGTTTATTTCAAATTCAAATTTTTTGAATTAAGTAAACTATATTATTTGTTTATAAAAAATAATATTGTTCTAAATCAATGCAGTCAATATTTATTAACGATTAATCAAATTATAATAAAACTAAGAAATTACAAAAAAAAAACTTTTTTATATGAATACATCATTTAAGAATGAACCTTCTACAAAAATCTTAAAAAACAATGAGACAAAATTCACTTTAAGTAAATAAAATAATTAAATTTATTGGGCGATCAAATATGAAGAAAAAAAATTATTTTATTTTTCTCTGAATGTGTAAAAAAATAGTATGAAAATATATTTAATATAACTTTTATATATGTGAAAGGAAAAGAAATTGATAGAAAATTAATATTTTTCTACATGCAACAATTATAAAATATCGTTAAATACAGGTAAGTAAATTTACTAATAGTTTTCGATTTTGCTAATATTTTTTGATGATTTATCTGAAATATTACGATACGTCAACATTTAACAATAATATTTTTATGTTTCATCTATTATATTAAAGAATGTTTTAAATCGTTATATTTAGTAAAGGAATAATAATAAACACAGGCTTTTTCTTGACTAATGGATTTATTAAAATTGTACCACCTATAAAAACAAACGGTTCACTCACTAAAGCGTAAATTTTTCAGTAATCAAGTACGAATATACATTTTAAGCGTATATAAACGCCTTTCGTATTTATTTATATATTTATATTCAATTTATGTATATTTGATCATATTTTATATAATTTGTTGATTTGTTTTTATATAAAGCTATTATTGTACTGTACATGATAGGTATAACAAAAAAGCTATTATTCACTTTCTGCCGAAACAATAAGAACTACTCTTCAATATTAACCTCATTTTACTCGATGTATAAAACAGCAAAAAAGAAGGTATAATTTACAATTAAGTAAATAGATTTCAATGTAATTAATTATTACAATTCTAAACGAGATCATGATTGATTGTATAATAATCAAATTTGTATTCGATTATATCATTTTGTTTCTGTTGATATTATCAATATAACTCGTCTAAGTTTTAATAAGAATAATTCTAGAAAAACAACTTAAGTAATACTTTCTACTAAACAAGTTTTTTGAATATTCACCATTGATTAGTTGCAGTAATTGAGTATAAGCGACATAACATCAAATTTATAGCATAGTGCAATAATAAACTATAATAAACTAGTGTATTATTTTAAAACTATTGTGAAGAAAAAAGTAATTTTTATCAATTGTTAACGTCTGAAAAACTTAATGACTGAACTAATTATTAACTATTGTTTGTTACCTAATTTTGTTTTGTATATTTATAGATTTATATTGAGATAATCAGCCTTGTCTGGTATTCATATAATATTACTAGACATTACTAATTATTGGCTTATTGCATATGCAATTCAGTCAACATAAAGTATCTATAGACTATTCAAACAATAACGATAATCGGGTGTAATAATATTAAAAAAAAAATAATAATACTAATTTTTCTATTGAATAAAGCTGCAATATTATATTTGCACACAAAGAATTCATACTTCACAGAACTTTGAATTATTTTTCGTGGCACTGATGGTAATAAATAAATTTTCGAGCCTTTTTAGAAAAGACTAAAGAAGAAAGAAATTTATGTATAAGATGTGATTTTTGTAAATATTTTTCAAAAGAAGACTCGTTTTTTGTACAGAACACTCTTTGAGTGTAATGTTTAGTTACATTTACAATTTCATAATTAATTTTTACATTGTCACAAATAATAACAAATCTTTTCTAGTATTTCAAGATACCAAAATACTGGATATTTGAAGATACCAAAATCTTACAAGAATTTTATAGTCAAAATTATAATTTATAAATATAAAAACTTCTAATACGAACACGTAAGCCGCTCCGATACGCCGTTGACACATAGAGAACTATAAGGTATTCCATTTTAAATAAAGAATTCTAATATTTTAGGAAAATGCAGTTAAGAAAATTGTCATACTGAGTCAATTATTTTGATCTCGATCTTAAACACTAATTTAAGAAATCTCTAAAGTCTAAATTATCTTTTTACATTTTCAATCCCTATTTTTGAATTATGATTTCGTAATTAAAAAAAAAAAATTACAGGATAACAATGTAGCAGAATTACACAATTCAAATGGAACAAGTTTTATCTTTTAAAATAAGAATCTAGTATACTCGATAACATGTACTTTTACATAATAAACATTTGTGATTTAATAATCACTTTCAATGATATTTTGATCAGTGCAATAATCGTTCTCAGTAAACATAAATATATGTGTTGGTAGATATTTCAAATAATTAGAATACAAGTTTTTATCTATTTCAAAAAATTTTCAACATTCTAAGTAAGGCTGTAACACGGCTTAAAATTCAAAAGGAATGAAATATTATTCATAACATAAAAACAAGCAACAATTTTGTGAACGGCTTTTACCCTCATTACGGCTGTTTCATTACACAATTGTAAGCCAAAATGAATAACATTTAGAATTTGAAACAATCTATATCTGCTTGATAACTGGATTCTATAAAAGTAAGTTTGGACATAATTAATTTAATTGGTACTAACATAGTAATTCATAATAAATAATTCCATTGCTACTTATAAATTCAATAGAATAATAATCGAATTCAATAAAAATTATTTTATAAATTTTTAATAGTTTCCTTAACGTAAAGAGTAAACATTTCTTATGTCATATAAAATTACGATATTTATATTTAATAAACATCTTTCTGGGATATTTAAAAGGTAATTTGGTTTCAGTATGTAAATTTTCATAGATGAAAATGGAATTTAAGATTACATGCTTGTACATATTTGCTTATTGTTTGATTTAAATGATCTATAATAATGTTAAATGATCATTTCAATTTGCAACATTTCTTTTTTAGACGTATCAATTCTCTTTTACTATACAACCAGATACATCTTTCAAGTAAAATTACTACAGCCTCGTAATCAAATTACACGCTAGTTAAAATAACTTTGACTTTACTTAATGTTCACCAGATACCTACTTAGAATTGTAGTAATGTTTTCCTTCAGAATGGAGTTCTGTTTATTTGTACTACATAGTTGGTAAAAGTATGAACATTCAAAAAGATTAAGTTGAAAAAGCATTACTGTATATTTTGAGGCAATTGTAATGGCTGGAATTAAACATAATAGGCAACAACAATACATCATTGCGGAAACAAAAATTTTACACAATTATGTTTATAATTTAAAAATTGTCTATATTATTATTATTTACAAGCAATTTTAAGTAATTTGTAGACTCATATTAGTCCGAATAATATGTAAACGTTATGTAAACATAAATAATTATTGTACTGTTATAGCAAAATATATAAATATAATTGTTATTTTTCAATATTTGTAACAGTTACTTTACATACAAATTTTTCCATAAAGAAAATTTCTTCTGATATACATTTTGTTTATACAAATCTTTTTTTAATTGCAAGACATTTTTCAGTTGCAATCTCTATTCAGTATGATACTAAAATTGTAGCTTTGACTTTATCTCAACCTATTTCAGAATATATGAATATTAAGACAATGAGATAAATTTTATGGAGTAAAGATTATGTTTGAAAAAATATTATACTTATGAAAATCAATAGGTTGAGAAAGAAATAGTGTTGTTCATATTCAAAAAGTTCAGTTCAAAATTTGTTTCTTTGATGCTATTTCATTTGATCAATCATACATACAAGCTGTATAGAAGCTCCAAACATGTAGCACAAATAAATAAGAACGGAAAATTTTCAGGCGCGCTCTTTCAAAAATTCCAACTGCTCCTAATCTTAATCCTAAAAATTCTACTGTTGCGTAATCCTAAAGACAGGCCCGATCCTAAGATAGAACCTCCTTAATGCAGATCTCAACTCGGGCTTCAGATCGAAACACATGATCTCACATAGCGAAGGATAGACACTCGACGCGTATACGGCGAATCTACTATCAGACATTTTTAGAATCCGAGCAAGTAGCAATAGAAGAATTGGGGTCCAGGCCTCGCGATGTGCCTCGTTCGACAAAGCCAGAAAATAGTCGAGGGCTTCGGTCGCCACTTCTACTAATCGTGATTCAACCAGTTGCCAATTGGCCCTGTGCGCCTCATCACTGTACATCTTGAACAATATGCGCAATGCGCAAGCAAGTGATTGCGTCTCCTGCTTAAGAAGGTTTGGCTTCACATTGCCCCGGAAGCCAGCCTTCCAAAGAATGTTCCGCTGCTCGTGATTGGAGTTGAAGCTTTTAGCGAAACGGTGCGATGCTAACAAGCAGTCCACAAGCTGAAGTAGATGATTCGATGTGAGTGCACAATACATACCTTGTTCCTCTTTTTGCTGGTCACCACCTATATCAGATAAAAAAATTCTACAGTTTCTCACATAATATACAGGAAAACTAAATACTAAAAAAAATTAAATGTAATGTTTATATGCGCGTGCACAAACACACCTACACACATGCACGCGCATACATATAGAAAAGTAAATATTTTGTAAATATTTTTGTAATATTATAGACAAGTAAAATTCTTTTTTAATAATTTATCGTTTTAACTTCTAATGAATTTGTGCATTTGAGTTTAAATCATAGATCAGGTAAAAATTTTAAAATAAGTATATAACATAGATTTTTACAAATTGACTTTTTTAATTTGCAAGCTGTGTAATTTCTGAAAAACTGAAAAAATTCTAAATAGTTTTGAATGATTTTAATAAAACAGAATTAAAAGATATATTTTGATTAAACAGAAATTTAAACGTGTGCTAACCTGTTCCAATGGCTCCAATCTCAGACTTATTTAGCATATCGGCCTGAGCAGCAGCCAGATTTTCTTGATCCTCTTTTCTAGAGGTGGCTGGATAAAATACAATATTATCAATGGTCTGAATGAGCTCAAGCTGTACCACACACTTAATTAAGAGAGCTGCAAATACTTTAACTCGTGCCATTTCTACTGTTAATTGAAGGCTTTGAGTACTATTACTGCGTTTCAAAATTCCCACATTAGTTTCAGCCTCGCCCGTTATCACATCTAAATCTGATTCCTTAAAAAATACGTTAAAATTAAAATAAAATCAAAATAGTATTTATTTGAAAAATTTTAACAAATTAGTTTCTTAAATAGTTTATGTTATTATATACTTTTGTCGTTCTGTTTATTTTGATACTTTATCAATAAATCAAGAAAATAAGATTCAAACCTTGTTACTCGATTGGGGTTTCCAAGTGAGCAGAGCAGTTGGTAAAGTACTTGTAAATATATCAAGCACGCAGCGCGTCGTTTTATTCCATGTATCCTTGTCAAATTTGATACCATTACTGATTACGAGATTTTCTAGGCAATTTGTGCCAGAGCGAGCGAGCTGCTCGTTATCCTGTTGCACACACCACAGCAACTGAGCATAGAGTTGCTCGAGTAACAATGGCCCTAGTGTATCATAGAACTGTGAAAATACGTCTACTATGGCATAGAGCGCATGATTACATGTCGTTGTCATCCACTCTGCTTTCTGAAAACACCAGAAATAATCGAATGTAAATAGAATATTATGCTTATTTTTGATCGTCTGTTTTATTCCCAACTTAAAAATTTTATGTTAATAAAATCTTGTAATAAATACCTATGTATTCTTATTCTTAACGTAATATTAAAGTTTTTTACACAATTTGTAATATACTTTCAAAGAAAATTCCTCTTACTGAAAATTCAACCTATACTAGCATAGTAATTTCCTTATATTTAAAATATTTTTTAAATATAATATATATTATTAGAAATTAGAAAACCTAATACTCTAATACATAACTTATGAATAAAAATAAAGTATTTTAAATAAAAACAAAAACAAGATTTTTTAAAATTAAATAGCACAATACACAGTCCTGTTGATAAATTCAAAAAATTTCACACCAAAAAATCAAATCATGCAGCAAAAATCAGTCTCAAAAATTCCCAAAACTTTTTCCTGGATTTATAAAAAAAAGAAATAGAGAAAGAAAAAAGCAAAACAAACCAAACTGAGTTGAACTCAAGAAAATCAAAATAAAATAAAAGTTACGTTCTGCACAGATCCGTCCTTGGGAATATTCTTATAGTCAATCACCTCAGTATGCTGCTCGGGCAACTTCATGTTGTCAAAGATGCGAAACAGAACTTGGAACAGGTCCTTCCACCAGTGCGGTTTGAATGAAGCTCCATGAGTCTTCACAACGTCAAACAGAACTGTGAGAGCTCGAGTCCTAACATCTAACTTGCAACGACTAACGACACATGACAACTCGAACAACAACGGGAACCAGCCTCTTACCTGTACCAACAATCAAAATTTAAATCAATTTATTAATTTAAAAAATTCGAATTCAATTATATATCAGTATGTTATTTTATGTATCTTATTAAAGTAGTTGATGTATGAGTGTAGATTTTATAAATTATAATTACAAAAAATATATAATTAAGATTAACAAATTATTTGTCAAAAAAAAAAAATCATTTTGAAAATACAAATCCTAAGCTTCCTAATGATATGTTGAAAGTTAAACATTATGACTAAATAAAAAAAAGATATTTTAGATTTCATTTTTTGTTAACTTTGAAAACATGCATAATCAATTTCAATGCAACGTAATTGTAAATTATTTTTAATTTCTAAGATGTTAAATGCAAATTACAAATACCCAGGCTCTATCTTCTTCGGAAACCATTCCATTATCATCCATCATGCCTTCAGCAAAAAGATTTGGATTAGCATCAATATAAGAAGCGCAGGAACGTATCAGTCTTATGGCCTCCATGCTAGTATCGGGAAACGAGGCGTTGCATGCAAATTCGCTTAGGCACTTGACTGCATCTTGGAAGGAATCTACCATGATGCTGAAGTCTTCTGCATATAATTCATCTGGAAAATAGTATGTTATTATGTTATTTTATCACATTGTTTAAAATCTGTTATTTCTTTTAAGTTATATAATTAAAGTTGATGCATACAGAATCCAAAACACTCATATTACAAAAACTAAAGCTATGTAAATTACAAACTCACTAATAATTTTTCCAGTCATAGAGAATGCCAGCTCGACAACTGCTTCATCTCTGTCACCGGCGGCGTGATGAAAAACACTAAAAATATTCTTCCAACCAGACCTAATGTTTGGAGCTTGTGAATGAACTATTTGGGCGACGCAGCGCACGACCATATCCCTAATTACGGGCGAACGATTTTTCTTCATAATGTGTTCAAACGGCCTAAGAAAGTCCTTCTGGAATCGAAAGTTCGCGAACTCGCCCTTCTCAATAAATTTAGTGGCAAGCTGCCTGAGTGAGTCAACCGCAAAAAAAGCGATTTCCTGACGTGGACTACAACCGACTCGGTCAAAATGTTCGCCGATCACTTGCCAGATTCGGGACCACTGCAAACGGATGCGGCCCATGTTGTAATATGATATCTCAACGATTTTTGTAAGCGAGAACATGCGTGGCTGCGTTGGATGGGCTAATTCTTCTAACGACACCTACAATCATAAAATAATAAAAATATATATTAATACTGTCTTATTCTCTATTTTGAACGGTTTTTTCTTTACATATTTCAAGTCTTTTGACTATAAGTATTGATACTTGAGTACTCAATATAAAGAAACATATTATTTAGCTCTCTATTATTTACCTGACACAAAGCTTTCACAAATTCTACAATAGCATCACCATCTAATCTTGTTGACCCAGTAAAAATTCTATCGACTGCTACAACTACGCTCTGGGAACTTGTTTCTCCAATGGACTCTTTGACACTTGCTTTAATGTGTAATAAAATACCATTGTAGCATTATAGTATTAAATTAATACATTAAATATTTCATTAACTATAATTTATAAATAGATTATTATTTTATAAGCTTAATAAATTTAAATTTATATATGAAAATGAATTGTGTTTACTATATTATAAATATTATCATACAACCATGCTCTATTAAAATTTCTATAATAAAATTAGACTTAATATATTCCTCTACTAATATCTGATTTAACTCTGAAGCACACTTAATTTTTTATGTTTTTAATCAACATAAAAATTCAGCAGTACTTACGATCCAGAGAACTAAGATTGAGTCCATTCGACTGATGTGAGCTGTTATGATTAACATTTGTAAAATTAGCGAGCGGCAGGGGAAAGTGCGGCTTCGACGGTGGCCCCAGCAGCTGAGGTCTGACTCCCGTACCGATCAGTTGAGCGAGCTCGAGCTGAGATATACATTTCACGACGTCCAGCCAAGAGCTGCCTAGATAATTACCGTCTGTGTGCGCGACCGTAATGAGAGTTTTGATAGTATCAATGTTCTTTGCCTTCATCTCCGTGATAGGTGAATTCGCTGTTAGCAAAGTAAACCTAGCTAGAGCTTGCACATAGGCATCCCTCTCGAGCTGTAAATAGGTGCGCAAATTACTAGCATATCTTAAAATAATTATTACCGGCTTATCGTAAGGAGATAAAAAAGTAATTTACATTTATTTTTACCGGTACGAGCGCTGCTATTCGTATATTGACAAGTCGAAATTTTAGAATAATATAAACAATATATAATGACAATAATGCTACCTTTCATAAGCTATTATATAGAATATTTACTTTTAAGTGAAAAAAAAATTTAATTACTACTTTATAAATTAATTATTTATAAATTAAATTGATACTATATTATAAGATATTTTATAATACTACCAATAAATTGAAATAAAATTTTATTTTTGTAGTTCTTTTTTGTATGAAAAATATTAATACAATTTTGATGCAATCAAAAATCTTTTAAATTTCTAAGTAAATTATTTTAAACCCTACATTTTATTGATATAAAAATGTTATTAAAATAAAAAATATACTTACTGTCATGTGGAAAATACAAGCAATTCGAATAGCACATCGAATTCCATCAAGACAAAGTGAGGCAATTTCCGGATCGTCGCAGTCCTGCAGACCAACGCTGAAAGCTGCAAGAAATGGTGTCCAAGCAATTTTAAACATCGGACGGACGTGCTCCAGGTGTTTGGCTGTGGTAAATGGGGCTTGAACGTGACTAACAGACTCCATTAAATTTTTAGCCGCCGTCGATATCACCTCCATTTCCATGTTCCACAGTAAACGACGCTTCTTTTCACTTGATATTACTATCGTTAAGGAAGTAATAATGAATTTACTTGAACAAATAATATTTAAAAGTAAAAGTCAAAATATTATACTTAAATTATAAGTTGAAATACCTTGCTTTCCAGGCCTATTAGGATTTGATTTCATTTTTATTTCATTACCAGCTATTTCATCGTAAATTTTTGATAAATATTCTTCAGGTAAATCTTCATTATCACTAATTCGTCTATTTAATTTAATATACTGTTCCCGAGTCATTTTATTTTTTACTTGTGGTGAGTGAAGATCTGTTGTCAACATAATTATTGAAAATCCAAGTATGTAAGCAGTATCAGCGCTCGTAAAAAGCCCATTGCTTTAAATAAATTATTTTAATTAATCTATCATTAAATAAAAATATAATTTTGATAATCTTTCTAATATTCGTTTTTATTAAATTATTTAACAAAATGCATGTTATTAGTTTTGAAAACAATAACAATTACATTAATTCATTCGTTTCTAAAAAGCACTTTTACTTTTCTTACTTTTTTTTATATATTTTTACAAAACTGAAAGAATTCTGAATTATGAATCAAAATTTCATAGCAAATTTTTAAAACTTAAGCTAATGAATTAATTATTAAATAGAAAAATATACTTTTGATTTTAAAAATTTAAAAAATTTAAAAACAATCTAAAAAACCAATTCGTGATTAGCAACTAAAAAACTTTTAATATTAAAAAGTATTATAAAATTTAGTGATTTAAGTTTCATTAGTATCCAAAATGTATAATACAATTTTGTATTACTCAATTAGTAAATATTATAATAAATATTTACTTAGGATTGCATTCGCAATATCGACTGGCAAACTTCTCCATAAGTCGATCAATTTTTTGTGCTTCGCCAGGCAATCTGAACCCTTCTAAAAAGAAACGTAGCGCAGTGACAAGGTCACGTTCCGCAAAATCCAATTGATCGATATAGTTATACATAACTTGATTATGATTGTGATCGCCCAGAAAATCACCAATTGCAGTTTTATCGAGCCGCTCATCTATATGTAACCAGCGGGCCACCTCCTCTACTGAGGAACCCAATAAATTCTGCTCTTGTAAATACTGTACCCCTTTGCTTGGTTTTCGATTAAAACTGTAAAATAAGTATTCGAAATTAAAGCAACTATTAAAAATATACTCAACTACTATTTATCAAGGTTATTCTGTTTTTCATTGCTTTAATGTGTCCATTAATAATTTCTAAATTAATTATAAAATGAAATAAATTCTAATATCAATATCTAAAAGTCCAATTTTGTTTATTTAATTTATCCAATAGCCCTCTCAAAATAATATATTTTATAAATAATTTTACTCACATATCAATCCCAGTTTCCCAAACTTCCTTTTGCTGCTTTTGAACCTCATATTGTTCAGGAGAGTCTGGCACTTCTTTGTTTCCAACAAGACTCGAGTTTGCCGAAGACAGACTACCGGCACTTCCGTATCTCGGCAAAAGTCGATTGCCGTTTGCAGTATTTCCGGTCGTCGTTGTCGAAGTTTCCGAAGGTGGATCAGGGGGCTCCGTAGGCATCTGCTGTTCAGCAGGTATTGAAGGATTAACATAAAGATCACGACTCCATTCTACCATGCATTTCAGAATCGAAACAAGACACTCCAAACCTCGTATGCGCATTGATTTTTCTTGATTTGGTGATGCACCTAGCTCGAGTGCTTGTCGACCTTGCGCTATCTTTGATAAATCATTCACTAGTCTGCAAAATTTATTATTTTTAATTATTACCGTAAGTATTATTAAAAACAATTAATGAATTATATGATAACGTATATTTTCTTTTTAAGGTAAAATGAATTTTAAAAATGCCGAAGTCAATTATGTCAAAAACTAGATCTTAAGTATATTTTCAAAAATTCTAGTGTTATTTAAATAAATAAATTTTATCTTAAATAAAAAATTGTTTTTACATGCATTTATAAATAATATTTTAATTATCAGATTAGGAGACTAACCTTTCAAATAAATTGGCGGCCGAAAGATCACAATCATAATTTACATAAATATCAACGACACTCTGTGCATCAGCGCATATACGTGTGAGGGCGTGAATGACCATCCACTTGTGCTCAAATGAGCTGCTAGAAGTCTCAAGAATGTTCATAAAGATTTCTTTAAAGAAGACCTCGATTTGCATTTTCAGGTGTACCTTGAATCGCGCAAGTAGTACAAGAAATAGAGCCAGCGATAGTTCGAAAACTTCTGGCACAGATGACACGCCGTTTTTCGATAGAGCGACACACAGATACTGTTTGATCGCAATCACAAACATTTCATTTGAACGTAAAATTGGCCCAGCATTTTGTAAAATACCCAGTAACAACTGCAGTGAAAGTATCTTTGATCTTAGCTCGTGAGACCTGAAATATAATTAATAGTAATATGTAATAAAAGAATCAAATATAAATAAAATATACATTCTTAAAAAATAAATACGAATTAAAACTTCAGCTTAAGAATTTTAAATTTAGCCCTTTGCAAAATTATCTACTATTTAAAATTTAAGAGAAAATATTTAAATAAAGCATAATATTACTGCAATATAAACATCATCAATATTTGTTTCTAATATTTGTAATAATTCACACTTTATGAAAAAATTATTCTTTTATCAATATAATATACTTTATTTAAGGTTATTAATAGAGTATTATAATAAAGTTTTAAAATAAACTCATACTTAGGATCTGGAGTGCCCTCAGGCAAAGGTTTCATAGAAAGCTTGCAAAGCGCGCGGAATACAAGAAACGCGTCCTTCTGCAATACGTGAGTGAACTTGGCTGTAACCATGTTCTCACTCTCTGTCACTGCTTCATCCTGTGTCTCCTCAGTTGTATTGCCTGCTTGTTGCTGCTGCTGCTCCTCTAAAGTTGTTGTTAGTGAAGGCGCCGTCGGCGTTGTGGGTGTCCCTGATATTTGTTCTTCTTGTGATTCATCTTGCATTTGTTGCTGTTGTTCTTCTTCAGTTACAGGAATGGCAGCACATATCATTTCATTTAACATTGAGCGTGCTATCAATTCAGCTTCCGATACAGTATCAACTGGTTCTAAATTCAACAAGTATTAATAATGTTAAAACAATTTAATTGTACTTATGTCGACTGCCCATATACAAATTAATAAATATTTTTTTATTGGTCTTACAGTCCAATCAATTCAATCTAAAAATAAAAATAAAATTAAAATTAAAAATAAAAATTAAATTAAAAATTAAATTAAAAATTATAATGACAGTCAGACTGTCCTTGTTTACATTCACCCCCGTAGACTATTTTTAATTTAATTTTTATTTTTAATTTTAATTTTATTTTTATTTTTAGATTGAATTGATTGGACTGTAATACCAATAAAAAAAATATTTATTAATTAATAATGTTAATTTGTGTTTTATTTCTTGCAATAAATTTATGAAATCTTTTCAACTAATATAGATTTGAAAAAGTCAAAGTAATAGATATACTATTGTATTTACTAAATATTAAAATAATGTATTAATAATCCTTATCAACTAACCAATCAATCCGTGTTCTTCTGGCATAGGTGTATCTGGCAGTTCAGGATTAGCTTCTGGTAAATCGGAATTTGAATCATTTGATGCGGATATATTTATGGTTTCATTTTCAACTTCTGGAATTGTAACAGATGTGTTTTGAGGTTCAGGTTCTGGCTTTAAATTTTCTTCTTCCTAAAAGTAATTACATTAATAGGTATTAGAAATGCCTTTTAAATTAAAACTATTATAACTAAACTTATATAATTCTTAAGTTTTATTATCTTAGAGTTAGAAAATAATATATGCATACCGCTTGCGTTTCCATTCGAGCAAATATGACATTGATCATTTGTGTTAGAGTTGCCCGGGCTGTTGTTTGATTAACTAGATTTTTAGATGCTAAATAAACGTTATAAACAGTTCTAATTGTTAACAGCACAGTTCCCTCGTGAACTTCAACATGATGACTAGTCATAACAGTCAATAAAGCTTTAATAATTTGTAATTGAACACCTTCATCTGTTTGTGGACCCATAAAACAACTGCATATTGTTTCAACAATACGTACGATCAGAAGCTTGTTTGGATCAGTCGAATCTGGAATACTACCAGTAAGATGGCCATATGCTATAAGTTTTTGTAAACAATCAAGTGAAGTCACCACTATCCTAGGTGATTTACTCTGACAAGCTAGCTCAAATGGTAAAAAATACTTTTCTGCGCTTATAAAATTGGAATCATTCTTGGGCTGTGGTAAAGCATTCGACGTAGCTTCTTCACCTTGTGTATTTGGAACTTCCTTGATCTCATTATGAAGATCCTCTGGAAATTTGATACATTATTAAATATCTGAGAGGAAATTAACTTTTGAATCAAATACTAAAGAATTATAACATTTAATAATTTTAAATTAATTTAAATTTAAAGTAAAAACAATAACATGCTAATGAAACTTTGTACAGTTTTAATGGAACTTCCAACAAAAAAAAAATATTATTTACCGAGTGCAGCCTCACAAGCTCGTCTAAGTTGCAAAAGATGAGAACGTTTAACATCTCGATCAGCAAGAATCTTCTCTAAGGCTCGTACAATAAACATTTCTCTGGTCTTCGAATTATTTCGCATCGTCACAAAAGGCACCTGAAGTATTGAAATATGTAAATAAAATGAAGTTTCTGATAATGAACAAATTTATGCTTGCTTCAATTTAAGTAGAAAACTGAAATTAATTGATTGTTTTATATGGCTTAAAAATATTTGCTAAATATTAAGTCTCTTTATAATATTATTTTTAATTCTAATAGAACTCAATATAAATGATAATATAGTAATTCAGAATCATAACAAGTTTCATAAATTTAACAGATAATTAATAACATAAATAAATTTTAACGAAGTATCAAATAAATATTATATGAAGTATTTAATGAAAAAAATAATAATAAACTAAAATTTCAAAAAAGTCAAAATAATAAAGTATGTACAAATTATAAGCAATGGTTTTCTTAATTCATAAAACTATAAAAAAATATTATAATTATAAGTTCTAATAATGTAAAAAAAACATCAAAATCAGAATACTTTGACAGACATTGATCAATATTGACCGTATTGACATTAATCAAGTAGTGCACTTGCACTATTGTTGCACTAACTGTTATGTGGCACCTACAGTTCGAACATTATTAGGATGAATTCATGAAACCACAATTGTGGCTATTTAATAATTTCAAAAGAAATTTTAAATCAGGATATTTTTAAAGAAAATCACCAGGTTTCAAATCCAGGCTGCCTTCCTCTCCAAAAACAGAGGAGGCTCCCAACCTTGTGAGGTTAGAATCGGTTGAACCCGGGAGCTTAATGGTTTTCATACGTCAACGTTTCGGCCATCCTCTCTTCGTCGAAGGCTAACTCTTCAGTTCCGCTACTCTCAGGAGAATCCACGTCAGATACAAATTTAGTGTACTAAAGTGCGATTTCTTGAATTTGTCTTCTAATCGCAATATTTCGTTCTTACCTGTGTTTTTCTTGTAATATGTACATATGGATTGTGGAATAGGGTTGATATATTAGTGCGTGCGTCAGGAATCAGGATGGTCGCATATTTTCTCGAATTTTTTTCTAATGGTGTGAATGAGTGAGAAAATTTCTAAACATAATTCGTTAACAATGACACATAATGTACGAAACACTGACGATTAAACAGGTGTATGAAAAAAAAAATGAAAACCCACCGACGATCCGGATCTTCCGGACCGGACGACGACGACAGGTTTCGTTTTTTTCTTCTCTCCACTCCTCTTCTGTTTCCTCTCTCTCTTTCTTTCGATCTCGCTCTCTCTCTCTCTCTCTCTCTCTCGCTCTCTTTCTCACTCTCTCTCTCTCTTGCTAGCTCACTTTCTCACTTTCTTTCTCGTTCTCTTTCTCGTTTTTCTTCTCGCTCTCACTCAGCACCTATCCCTACTCTATTGCTCATCCATCCACACCGACATAGGCGCATAAATATATTGCGGGGGTTGGGGCGCTTATTAATATATATATAAGAGATACGATAATCGCATTAGATGCAGACAGGCAGTAATCGTATTAATATTTACATATATAAATCTGACAATCTGATAGGATAGGTAATACTGAAAAATTCCTTTAGGTTAGGAATTTATTTGGCAACTCACAACGCACACGGCGCCAAACAATAAAATTGCCTGAAATTAAAAACACTTTGAAAAATCTTTATAATAAATTAAACTTTTCATAATTTGAATTTTTACTTGATATTATAATTATACTTTATACGATCTGAGAGGCATTAAATAAATGTAAGTTTTCTTATAGTATTCTTAAAAAAACCGTTATTAAGATTTTAAACTTTGAAAACATATTTTAAAGAAATCGTCTTTAAAGTAGTAAATATATAATTTAAATATTATTTTTCCAGTACATACAGTTAATAGATTTCTAGCGTCAATGGCTGTACATATTATCGAAAATTAGTCTGCTAGTTCTATAATCATGTTGCTAATAAAATTTTAAGATTCTTAATTATAAAACTAGATATTTCCAAAATTGAAAAAATAGCGATCAATATGTCCAGGTCAATGACTCCTAAACTACTCTCTTCAGAAAAAAATTCTGTGAAATCTGATGAATTTATTACTAAAGTCAAGCCGTTAGGTTTTAATAAAAGCTTAAACACATGGATAGATGAAAAGAAATCTGCCCCCATAATGTCTAATTCAGCTGTAGTGAGTACAAGAAGATTATTTTCAAATGACATACTTATTATAAAATTTTAAATGTAAAAATTAAATTTAATCATTAATCTATTAAAAATATTTTTAAAAAAGGTATCTAAAGAACAATTAGAATCAGATAAATCAAAGTTATTCGAGCTCCAAGTAGATATAAATGATAAGTTTTTTTCGGCTTTGAACAGTATTCCTTATCAAATTTTAGCTCAATATATAGATTTTGATTCAGAAGTTTATGAGCGCCTGGTTATTTTAAACAAGCAGGTGAAAGCTAGAATACGTCAAACCAATCGTAAAATTTTGACGTTTGATCAATTACCATTGAAAAATAAACCATGGGCTCAAGATGTTCAAAGATTATTAAAAACATCCGATCCTATTTGTTCAGATTCCAAGCAAGTACCTAAAGATAACGACTTAATTGATGATATCAATTTAACTAAGGAAACCGATTCCATCGAATCCATTGTAGATCTTTTACTAGAAATCAAGAAACCATTAAATGTCAATTTGTCTAATATTAATATGTATCGTAATAATGAGATTGATCAAATCGAAAAAGAGATTCCACAATTGGGTTTACGTAATTCAACAGAGAAAAAGAAAAATACTTTTCAAATAAAAAGACCATTGATGATGACTTCTATTTATGAAGCAGAAAAATCATTAGAAAATGGTTGCACCAACCAAAATGTTAAAGTAGATAACAACATTGAATCAATAATAAGGACTCTTCCGACTTCCACCGTTACGTCAATGATGAAATCTGAAAATCCACAACATTTTGATAATTCCAATATTGCCAATGGCTTAATTCATGATGCACACGAAGGCAATGAAGAAATAATTCAAATCAATTCCGATTTTTTTTCTACTTCTTCTTGGTGGAATGATTCAGAAGGTTCTATATAAATTTTATCTGTAACAATACAATTTTTAAGGTTCTGAAACTACACGAACGCATACACACATGGGCGCGCGTGCTCATGTACATATGCTTACAATTTTTTTGTACAAGCATTTTTACACATTTTTACACATCAACATTATTTCATTTATAATTATTCGAAAAAACTTACTAGACATAGTCAAATAAAATAAATAAATTATTTATATTTTCTTTAAATATACATAACTTATAGCGATTGTAATAAAATAAAATCATTTCAAACATATATTTGTTTTATCTATATAATAAATTTATTTGTTACTATTCAAATAAACGCTTGCTTGATCTACTATACATCCTACGCCGGGTATCTTTAACATTCTTTTTATATTGTTGACTTTTAAATCTAAATTTTTTGAGTTTGCTTAGTAAACAATAATTGAATAATCTTATAATCTCATAATAAGCTCTATGTAAGTATATATTACTAATTATTTGCTTCAGTTAATTATTATTGATAATTTTTGTACAAATTCTATGGTAGAATGAAAGTATTTTAATTCAATCATTTCAGTAATTCATCTTTATTATAATATTATTAATCAATTTATTAGTTTATAAAAATCATATAAATTTCTATTATAGGATTAAATAAGAAAAAATAACATTTGCAAAGAAATTCTATAATTTGCGGTATACTTATTAAGTCAATAAATTTTAGGAATCACTTAAAAATTGTAATAGATTTTAATTGTTTTTTCAAGAAACATATTTTTCAACTATTTTATTATGATATTAACAAATGTTTTATCGATCTTACAGTCTTTAAAAATAATGTAATTATAATGACAGATAGACTGTCCTTGTTTAGAATCACCTCGTAAAATAAAAAATAAAAATTACTACTAAAAAAATTAATTTAACATAAAATAAAATAAACGAAAAACAATAAAAATAAAAACAAGACGTAAATATTAAAAGGTACAAATTATAATTAAATAACCGATATTTTATGTTAGTAAGGACAACCTAACTGCTCCCACCACCTACACGTGTCGTATTTTCCTGATTCTTCGTCCGACGTTTTGAACAGTTTCGGTTCATCTTCAGGGATTAAACTGTTATTGCTACTGTATGACCGATAAAAATATTTGTTAATTTAATTTACAACAGTCAACATAAGTAAAATTGCAATGTTTATTGCGGTATGACTAGGAGAATTCACAACTATATAACGAAGAGAAAATTCAATATTATTAACTATCAGGAAAATAGTAGTTTTTTATTATACCTCATTTTACTATACATTCATAGTAATTTACATATATGTATCTATAAAGTTATTAAATTTCTTTCGATTGTTTTAAGCTTATTTCATAATTTTCAGATCTAACGTTTAACAATGTCAACATTATTGGTAGCAATGAAAATACCCCAAACAGCCAATCGTTATCAATTCAATATCCGGAAGTTAACGAAATTAGTAACGGCGAAGGATTGCAGTATAATGACTTGAAAAAATTACAAAACCAACATTCTGCATATAACAATAATACATTGGCAGTAAAATTTATAGGCAACGTTCGGAATGACGGTGCAAATATAGCATTTAATAATATGGATTTTCCTCACCACAGAGTTATGATGGACGTACGTCATTTTATTAATAATTTTAATACTGTTTTATTTTACTTAAAAAACATTCGCTAAAATTATGACTGCATATAATTCTACTTAAAATACAAAAAAACTTTAATGCAAGGTATTCAAAACGAGATTCGGGCTTCATCGATTTAGAACCAATCAACTGCCCGCAATAAATGCAGCTATCGTTGGGCACGACTGTTTCGTTCTTATGCCGACTGGTGGAGGAAAATCTTTATGTTATCAATTGCCGGCTCTACTTTCGAGTGGGGTGACCATCGTTATCTCGCCGTTAAGGAGTCTCATTCTCGATCAGACCCAGAAGTTACTATCGCTAGATGTGAGTTTATTTTAATACAAAAAAATTATTTTAACTGTATAAAAATATATATATATATAGTTCTATCCACATTTTCAGAAACTGTTAATATGATAATTATCAGCAGCCGCTGACTGAATTTATTATATTGTAAGTGCTATTAATTTGAAAAACTGGGGGGTCCAAATAATTTAAGGTTTGAAATTGATTTTATATGATTTCGAATGTCTTAAAGTATATTAATTCTTTGTAGGGGCATCAAACGATATCAAATAATTTCAAATTATTTCAAATGATCCGAAATTATGCGGAATCACATATTGTTATTTCGTTGCTATAAAATTTTTAGCAAATCGCTATAAAAAAATATAGTTTTGAGATTTTTTTAAAAATATACTTTTATTGTACCGTGGTTAGTTCTTAATATCCATACATTTAATGCCAAACACGCCTTCGTGTCTGAGATGCGCGACGTAATTTGGCCAGACCAATGCCCATGTTGTAGGGGACCCTCGAGATGAAATTCTTTCATTTTCTCCCGAAATCTCGCTTATATCCAAAAAATATATAGAACAAAAAACATGTATTTTGAGGAGATCTACAACTTTTGTTTGAAATATTTTTTATAATTTTTCTTATTGTTTGAGATAAATTCCAAAACCCATTCTTTTTGTTTTTATGGATTTCACCTAGATAATTGAAATATGTTAAAATCCACTATGATATTCATAATTGAAGATCAAAAAAACATGAATATACAAATTTTCAGAAAAATGGGACGAGGAGTCCCAATGAATATACAGTCAAACCACCACCGATGCTGCAGGGAAAACCGAAACGGAATTGTTGAATTTTTCCCCAGAAATATCGCCCGTACCGAAAAAATTTATAGAACAAAAAAAATGTATTTGAACGAAATTTACAACTTTTGTTCGAACTATTGCGTAAAATATTTTCGTATTTTTAAGATAAATTTGAAAAACCATTTTATGGTTTTGTAAATGGATTTCATCCTGAAAATTTCATTTGCACGAAAAGTCACTATGATATTTGAAATCAAACTCCAAAAAATAGATATGTATGAAATTTCAGGAAAATCGGATGTGGGCGTTTTTCGGACGTTTATCTGAATTCTTTTTTAACTCATGGGGATGATATAAAACAGCATTTCCAGATATCAATGTATAATTATTTATCTATTTCAAAATAAAATTCTATTTATAATATTCTAAATAGTAAACTTGATCAAAGTTAATTACTATAATTAGAGAAAATTATAATGTTTACTAAAATAATATTTTTATTCAGTTACTATTAAAAATAATATTTAACAGCGTTAATTATTTTTAAAGGACTTTCAATTTATATTCTAATTCATTTAATATAGTCACATAAATAGTCGCTGTTTATATATGTAAAGATACTGAAAAATCAATCAATATATTTTACATATCAACTGTACTGATCTTGCAGATTCCAGCTATGTACCTGACCGCTGACCTAAGTAACGAGCAGGCTGCTCGAGTCTACAGGATGCTTTACCAGCCAGAAACTGGTGTAAAACTGCTCTATGTTACACCCGAAAAAGTGTCGCAATCCACCAAGTTTAGCAGCGCCCTTGCCAGTCTGTACAAGCGGGGTCAGCTGGCGAGATTCGTCATCGACGAGGTCCACTGTGTTAGCCAGTGGGGCCACGACTTTCGGCCGGATTACAAGAAGTTGAGTGTGATCAAAGAGAAGTACCCGGGGGTACCGCTCATCGCGCTCACGGCTACCGCCACAGAGAGAGTTAGAAGTGACATTCTTCATCAGCTGCATCTCGAATCGCCCAAATGGTAGGCCGTATCGTATTGTGACAAATGTACAATTATACATGCTATACCTTAAAATGGTTTTAAGACAGGCTTTTCACACGATGTAAAAGTTGCATTTTAAGACTATATAGTGAATTTCTTGTTAAGTAGTGTATATCTAACCTTGATAAATAGATATATTATTTACGCATATCTAGATAACATTATAATTAAACTATCTAGTTAAATAAAGGCGTTCTTCACTTCTTCACTTACTCTATCAATTTTCAATTATTTCTTTCATCAATTTTTATTTGCAATGAAGCCTTTCTTTTAAATGAATCTATAGAATCCAGATAAACTACTGCAGCATTGAAGACATGAGTTTGATTTTGCGCTCTGCTCATACTTTGAAGATTACACAAAAGTCGTTACGAAAATTTATGCGATTTTCTAGAAACTACTCAAACATTGAAGGTACTTCAATTCAGTAGGCTTTAACTTAGAAATTAGTATATCAAAATACAAAACTTCTTAAGAATTGAATCTCAGGAACAGAAATGGACAGACGGATACCTGTAATTGACATGTCCACTGGATACTGACTACGATGGATATTTTTTGCCATCAAACCATTTTTTTATTTGCAAAATCGTCAGTTTTGTTTTGGATTTATTGAATTAATTATGTTTATACTTTTACCACCAGATTTATATTTAATACAAGGAAATTTGTAGTCTCATTTTTATACTGAATCCACAATCTTATATCAATCTAAAATTTTTAGGTTTATTTCGAGTTTCAACAGACCGAATCTACGTTACAGCGTTATACCAAAAAAATCAAAGTCTGCATCTCAGCAAATAGCCGATATCATCAACGTAAAGTTCAAAGATGACTGCGGCATTGTTTACTGTATATCGCGAAAAGATTGCGATATGCACGCTAAAGCTCTTGTCTTGAAAGGAATCAAAGCAATGAGTTATCACGCTGGGCTTGAAAACAAATTGCGAATCGAAAGGCAAACCCAATGGATTTCGGAAAAGGTTATTTTTTATTTGCCATTACTGGCATCATTAATTTTATAAATTCTCTGCTTTATTGATAATTTCATGCTATCAATAAATCAAGGTCATAAATAATTTTTATAATTTTTGCAGTTTTAAAGGAAAATTAATTTTAAATTTTGATGAATGATGTTCGTCTTTATTTATAAATCTTTTTTTATGTGATTACTGTATAACTTATTTTGAATCATTAATTTATTATTAATTGAAAATATTTATCTATCCTTTGAATATCCATTTTAAAATTAATCACATCTTCACAATTTCTTATTACTACATTTTTAATTTTTTTTTGAGAAAATGTACGAGGTAATGATGAAGATTCTTTATCCGGCAATCATAAATCGTGATATCGTTCTAATAAGTTTCAATCATTTAAGAATTGATCTTCTTACTATATGACATCTGAAAAAAAATCTAAATTAAATCTTATTTTTGGAATTATAAAGAGCAAAAATTTTAAAACGAGTCTATTTTATTAATCACTATTGAGACTGCTAGAATCATAGATTAGTTTTAGTTTTGAACATCCAGACATTGATGACATTTATGCTTATCACTCATCTCTACAAATTATAAGCGGAATTTAGAAAACTCGATTTAACATTTTACACATACTAGGAGTAGATTATAATATTTTAAACCTAAGCAATTATCCTACTATTAACGTGAGACTGGATCAATATTTTCAATTCAGAATGTAAACGTAAAATTCGTGAAAAAATGCCAATTAATGCTCAGATATACCGTTCAAGCATAGTTGTCATTTTATTGGCGCAACCTGAATATCTAATTTATAATTGAATTTAATAGAAAACTTAATTATATTCATAAGACTAATAAAAATCTGTATAGGTAAAAGTGATCTGCGCAACAATAGCTTTTGGTATGGGAATCGACAAGCCAAACGTTCGCTTCGTTATCCACGCGGCCATGCCCAAGTCGATCGAAGGCTACTACCAGGAGAGCGGCAGAGCTGGCCGGGACGGCGAACCAGCCGACTGCATCCTGCTCTACAACTACAGTGACATGCATCGATATCGACACATGATGGAGACGAGTGAGTATGGAAACGCGGAGGCGTTACGCACTCACCTGGACAACCTCTACAGGATTGTGCACTTCTGCGAGAACGTGGCCGACTGCAGACGTGCACTGCAACTTAATTATTTTGGCGAACATTACGATAGGCAAGAATGCATTGCCAATGGGTCAACCACCTGCGATAATTGTCAAATTTATGTGAGTCAATGAAAAATCGGTTTAAAATGAAATCTGTCTTTGCATGCAAAGCAACAAATACTTTCGAATTTTTTAATCTAACGAATCAGATTTCATTGAATTTATATACTTTCGTGATTTTACAAATTGAATGTACTTCGTACACATGTTCCAGATAATTAAATGTAATCCGTTATTTCTTTACAATAGGATCAGTTTGTTAATATGGACGTTACTGACGATGCGAAAGCGCTTATATTATTAATTCAAGCATTGGACAGAATAAGAAGAAATAATGTGACAATTTTACAAGTTGTTGATATTTATAAGGGATGTGATGTATCGAGTATAAGTTACAAATTAGGTATGTTGAAATTCAAATTCATTAGTCTTCATCTAAGGCAAATAAAACTAATCGTATAATATAATCTGAACACAGGATGTAATTATCGAGAATGGTTTGGACGAGGAAAGTCGATGACAAAGTACGAAATTGAAAGGCTACTGCATAATTTAGTAATAGAAGGTTATCTTTGTGAGAATATGCAGCTTAATAATGGAATTGTCTGCGCATATGTTGCGCCTGGTAGACGAGCCAACGAATTCCTGTATCAAAATGATATTCAGGTCATTTTCTAATTAACAAAATAATTTTTTTTAATTTATATTCAAACATGAAGGTTTCAAACGCCGAAAATATTTATCTTAAATTGTAAAGTAACATATAAATCTTGACTGAATAATACTTTTAAAATAAAATTTGTGATTAACGGATATTTTGAAGAATCAGTGTAGTGACCTTTTCATATCAAATTTGTGCAATGACATCTGTACTTAAACCAGTTTGGATGCATTAATTGAACTAAATATGGATCATCGTGCTGAGCTGTGATAAAAAAAACTCGAAGTTAGGTCATTTCATTATACTATCTCAAGTAATATTTCTCCCGTTCTCTTAGATATTCCTACAAAAGAAGAAAGGTCCCAGTCGACAAACACAGATTGTACCGCAAACACAAGCTGCTATCGAGAAAAATGCATCCATCAAGGATTTGGAACAGCGCTGTTATACCGAGCTTTTCGAGCTCGTCAACGGCATTGCAAGTGCCCTGGACGTTTCGGCTAATTCAATTATGAACATGGTAGCTTTACGGGCTATGAGCCAACAATTACCTCGAGACAAACAGGCTATGCTCAGAATACCTCATGTCACCAAAGCTAACTTTGAGAAGTATGGTAAAGTTTTGTTGGAAGTCACACAGAAGTATGCTGAATTAAAAAAAGGTAGTATTGTTTATGAAAAAGTAATAAGATACTCAATATTATATTTAATTAATTATTATATTAATAAGATAAGAAATATTGTTCCTTCATTGTTCGATTTTGAAATTTAAAAAAAGTTTTAATAGTAATTTTGAAGAATAATAAAGATTACATATACGTATATAAAAAGTACTATCATGAACTGCTTTTTACTTGTTTATTATGTTTAAATTTGCTTTCTTGCCAAAAACTATTTCACCAACGTAATTAACGAATGAATAATTATTTTTAAATACATTTTTAAATGAAAATAATTCGATGACTGTAAATTACTTTGTAGATTATTTCATAGAACATGATTTTAATGAAAATTCAGATTTTCGAAATTGTGACGACAACAATGAATTAACTGACCTGCCGAATAGAAAAAAATTCAAGTTTAATAATTTTAACTTTGATGAAGAAAAGACTGACAGAAGGTTAACTAGATTTTTTAATTAAATTATTTGTTTTGAAAAAGTTAATATTAATATCATCTATATATCTATGAAAATCATAGTAGTAATTCGCCGAAAAAGAATATTCCAAAAAAACCAAGAGGATATAAAGGAACAAATAATGGTATGAAGAGACCTAAAACTTCTAACGCTATAAAAAAGAAAAATCCTTCCTATGGCGTTAAAGGAAAAAAGGCTACATCCAAAGGTTATATTAATAATAATTTTTTAAAATCAAAAGGTGGACCAGGACTATGTGAGCTTACCAAAAAATATCCTATAAAGAAATCTGAATGAATCTATGCTTTTAATTTACCATTTTTAAAACTTTTTTAACAAATATTCACAATAATATATTACTTATGTATTAACTTTATATTTTGAGAAATTTTTGTTGTACAAAAAAAAATATATATGTTCAAAATTTATTTATAAAATAACTATACATGCTTATAAATGAAGTAGATAATTTTAATTATTATAAGAGATTCTATTAATTTATTTAAGATTAATAAAAAGGTTTTATGAAAAAATTGTTAACAAAATATTTTAGCATTCAATTGAAACCTTAATGTTGATTTACAATAAAATTTAAAATAAAGCTATACTGAAAAGAAATTTATATGTCCAAGGTTACATATGCCCTTCGCTACTTATGTCGAAGGTTCCGCCTTAACTGCGGCCGTAAAATCATTAAATTAGTGGTTACATACTAGACATCGTAACAGAACATCTGCTCAAGATTTTAATGATTTATTCTTTCAATCTTATTTAGGATTACAAGGATGCACAACATTTATTGTAATAAAACAGGGACTTCAAGAAATAAGACAACGATTTAATTTTAAAGAATTGATTTCATAGTCAAAGATAATATTATTACGCGCCTTAGCAAGCCAGCGGATTAATGAATGTCCGAAAAGAGGAGCTCGCGTTATGTAGTTTGGCCCCTACTTACCGAAATAGGTTTCGTGAATTTAGCGATAAAGGGTATAAGTTTACGCGACGATCTCGAGCGGCTTTGTCTTGCACCCATAAGGCCCGGAATGAAAATCCAATCTTTGTGGATATATTTATTTCTACTTTTGTAAAATTTATCTCTTTGTTTTGATAAAGTTCAACAACTTTCGAAAATAATCTTATTCTCTACCAAATAAATGCATGTAAAAGAAAGTACAGATTTCCAAAACCTTTAGTTTTCCGGGCACGGCACCGAATCTCTCCGTCGCATACATTTAACAGCCATAGAGAACATGAAATTTTCCAATCATAGTACTGAGTATTACAAAACCTCTCGAGGTGTTACATATAGCATATATTAAATATTTAATAAAATTCAAACAATTATTTATTGATGGTATAAATTTAAGAGATCTAAATTACTACTAAAATAGATTATATGCATTCCGCTGACTTCCTTTACAATAAATCGTACAAATATTTCTATTTTATTAATTTGTATCATAACATTCAATTTAATATAATAAAATATTATTTTGCAATTAATATTATTAACACATAAAAATTCATATTTGAACTTATACAATAACGTTAATTATTAATAAAGTTTATGAACGAAACATTAAAATTATTTCGTTACTCTGTATACTAGTATTTTAAAAATTTTCCATCGTTTTCTTTCTGTTAATTTTAATCGCAACAAGTAATATTATCCGAAGGTCAATAAATCTTTTAACTATAACTTGTCCACAGCTTAAATTTCTCGAATTGATTATATAATATTGAATAAGTCTTAAAACTACATACATTTTTATTTACGTTTTGTCTCATATTACATTAATACGCGCTTAACTTAACATACATAATAAGCCATGTACAAATCTTATTTTATATAATTAAAAAAATATCAGCTAAATTATTTCGAACTGCCTAATACTATGAAAGTCGAATGAAATCTTATTTATATTAACACGCATTAAAAAATTATTATTACTATAATAAGCTAAACTCTTAAGTGAAGCTCAAAACTATTCAAAATCTTACTTTTAAAAATGCTAATTATTATAAATAATATTATAAAATAATGAATCCGTAACATTTATATTGAAAGATAACAAAATAATTATTGAAATTGTAACAAAAGCATGAAAAGAGAACCTGAACCTCGTAAGACCTGAAAGAAAATTACAAGTTCAATTTTAAATCAATAATTTTAATGCATAATAATAAAAGATTCAACCTTAGCGAATGTTTCGTGACCCATTTTATACATCTTTCCAGCAGTTAATTTACTGGGTACTTGGCTTCTCATCATCATTAATTTTAATAGCTGCTTATATTTATTAGAAACGTTTTTATTATAAAATTCAAAATTATAACTAAAACAGAATTAATTGTTTTTCATTTAAAATACAATTCAATAAAATATAAATGAGTTACCATGAGTGAAATATGAGTGAACTGTGATCGTGAATAGTTTGCGCTGGCCATTGGTAGAAATACATGTGAAACAGAATCGAGCATGTGAAGCAAAAGTAGCGGGTCACTAAATGTTTGTCTTTTGCATGTCTTACTAACTGAAAATTTCACAATGTCAGTTATTTAAAAATTTTGTATGTATACAGTTAATACTATATCTAAGTAGAAAAAGAATTGTACTAATAAATACTACAATTTCTAAAATCATGGGAATTAAATTGTAACAAGTGAAAGATTATATGTAGATATTTTTGCCATTCATACTACAAATATCATCGAAATCATAGTTCTTGTAAATTTTAGCACATTCTACAATTTAATTAAAATTTAGGACAAAATATTCTATATAACTATAGAAAAAACTATAAATAGTAAGTATTATCTCAGCACTCCATTCGCAAAATTATCTTTGGTCAAATATAGTAATAAAATTTTATTGAGAGGAATAAATAACGGTAAAAATGTCACTAATGACATGAAGATTTTGTCTCATTACCTCTACTTAAATTAGTCTGTACATTTTAAACATATTATCCTTAATGACTCCCGCCTGTATTTACATAGGTTATTAATATTCACTTATAACCTGCCTCCAAACACATTATTACCGTTCTAAAATTTGTACACATGAATGTACACAACAATATATATATATATATATATATATATATATATATATATATATGCATAATATTTACCTTTAACTATTGAGTTCAATTTTGTACCTTGATAATAGTGTAACTGTCAAAACGGCCTTCGGTAATAAATGAAGATTTGTAAAACTACATTAATAAATATTTTTATCGGTCTTACAGTCTTTATAATATCATATATTAGCTAAAATAATGACAGTTAGACTGTCCATGTTTATGATCATCCCCGTAAATTTGTAAAACGAATAAGTGTTTCATTTTTTAACCTTGTTTTATTAATATTTTAATATTCTTTACCATGTAATAAACCAGTACTCAATAAATTTTAACATAATTTATAAAATATAATTTAAAACTATCATGTTTCCATTCAACAAATAGTTTAGACATGAAAGAAATTTTGAAAAATCTAACAATGATAACATATATGAATTAATAAGTTTTGAGATAGCAAGTGAAACTTATAGAAGGGAAAAATTAAAGTATACTGCAATTGAAAAAAAAATTAAAAATTAACATTTCTTCAAGAATAAAATAAATAATAACTTGAACAGAAGTAACCATTAATATATTTGTTCTTATTATTTGTGGGGATCAGAAGGAATCAGAATCTCTACTATGAAAAAGTGAAAGAGGGTCAATCAGAATTTATACCATTTATCAAATACAATAGGACGTTTAATCTTGACAATACTCTGCCAAGTGTTCATCATCGTGTCAAAAATTATTTAAAAAAAAGAAAATGGAAAATTCTTCCTCATTCACTAGTTTAATTCGTATAACTACCACATGTTTGGGTCGATGCATAATTCATTCACCAGAATACGTTTCTTCACTTTGTCTCAATGTATGCAAAATTAGCTTTATTCGTTCCCAGATTTCAAAGACAAAAGCTTTTCCTCGGACACAATCCACAAACTGCCTGAATTATAGGCAAAGGCCATAGCTAGCAATGGACAATATTTTGAATAATGTATATTTTAATTTTGTTATGGAAATAAGGCCCTGACTTCCATCGGAAAATATAAATTTTTTCAGTTGTCAACCGAAAAGTTTTGCGAATATAGAAAAATACATAAATATTTTAATTACCTCTAATTCTGTTGATACAACTCCCATTAAAGTGTTGGCAAGGATGCATAAATTTATAAATGTATATATTGAATCCAGTAATTTTACGAAGCTATTACAATGAAATAAAAAATAAAATTATAAATAAATATGTTAGTACTTTATTTAAATAATATACGTTAAAAGTAAAATAAACGAAGATGAATTCAGCCCCGTGATTATTTTGTTTCCTCGTATATACAATTATATTAATTATTAGTAAGTAATCAAATTCATTGTCTTTAAACAACTATTAAGGAATATGATATATAAATATAATTCATGGTTCGTCAAACTGATATAAATTTTTCTGTCTATTGCGTTATAAACATTATTTATGAAATGCCTTTTACAAAAGTCTAGATTTCAGGGAATTGACACGGAGCCCTCGAGTAACATCCCGACTCAGAAACCAAAACAGGTCTATTACGTATAGATGTGAAGAAGCTAGTTTCTCATACGAGCAAGAAATTACTATTGCAATTTATTATTATTTATTATATGATTAACGGATTTAGTTTTTTTTCGAGACGTCCATATACATCGAGTTTGATTTTCATCATTGATAGATTTGGTAAAAACTGTTTCGTAAAATAAAATTTCCAAAAAATTTGATTAATGAAAATTTAACTCGCGCCATTAAGTAGGTTTGATCCAACACGTAATAGCTCGTGTTGAACGTTATTAAACAAACCGATGCCTTTACTAACTGAGCCAATCATTGTTGTTTTTTATTTTTAAATTTTACTACGAGCTCTTTAAAATTAAAAGCATTTACGATTTAGGAAAAATCTCATATTAGGGGTGATTAAAAATATTTCCTTCCATTATTTTAAATAAATTGGAATAAGTAACCAATCAATTGAAGTTAGTTTGATTTTGGAGCCAATTTATCAAAATCAGACTGGACGGTTCTCGACATCTAGCCCCATGGACTTTTTATTTTGAATTCTGAATCTTAATCCAAAGAGGATATAAAAGAGTATCTAAAACAACTAAGAAATTTTGAATGATTAGAAATCAGTATGTAGAATTATAGAAAATATCAAATAAAAATGAAAAAACGGCTCAAATATTTATTAATCTATTTGAACGAAGTAGCATAATCTAGCTAAAACGTCATAATTTAGCTAAAACATCATAAACGTCATAGCGCCCTAGATAAGTTAATTTAATACATATTTTACGCACTTATATTAATGTTATTTTTGGAGATCTTTTCAAAGTATATGGTTTTTAACTGTTTTTTTCAATTACTTAAATTTGTAGAGGTGAAGCTTTAAAAATATTCCATTCATTTTTTTTAGAAATAACATGAATGTAAATTATCAATATAATTTTTGACTGATTTGAATGTCTGATTAATCATAATTATTTTTCACTATTTTATGTTGATTGCTTAAAATTTTAGAAATGACTAGTCAAATTTAACTTCAAGTGTGAATTCAGTCCATGAAAATACCTAAAACCATAGCAAATATATAAAAAAGATATTTTGCATTTTTTTCATTGATTTTATCTTAGAGATGTATTTTCGCAATTTTTTTCATATATTAAGAATTTTGAAGATCTACAAGTCGAATTTAAGTAGAATTCAAACTAAATTTTAGTAGACCAATATGCGTAAATAGATTAACGAATCAAAGTCAAACATTTATTCTCTTCAATTTTTTACGCTACGTAATCAGTTGTTGATCAATTATATCAAACTTTTCAGTTGTTTCATATAAATGAATTGAAGATTTTAATTCAGATGAAAAATACATATAAAAAACCACATCTTATCGTGCTGGAACAAATTTTTTCAGTTTTCTTCATGTGATTTTTTTCATCCTATTCACATTTTTGTTACATTTTGCATTATTCTTCGAATTTGAGAAATGTTTTAGCTAAACGAAATTTAAATCTAGATTCAGCACATCAAAATACGTAAAAGCTCATTGAGTTCATTTTCCAGAATAGAAGATGTTTATTAACTCTTGTCAATCTAATAAATTTTTCCACTGAAACGCACGATAGTATACAATGTTACAAAATTGATGCATGGATAATTCATAATTAAAATTTATACCCATTTTGTAGTTTTCCTGAAATTATTCTCATATAATGAATTTATGAATGAGTAAATATTCTGGCTTAAAATCAGAAATTTAAAATATAGGCAAAGTTTACTGAAATTATACCATCTTAAATCCAGGAGTTACCATTTATGAAATACAAATTTTATGATTTACGAAATCATTTATATGTCTGATTTTTTATGATTAATTAAATGCTATAATAATTTTACTCAACTCTAGAGAATGGTTGTGACTAATAATGGCTTTTACTAATTTTCTGAAGAGCTTATAGTCATTTTGTATTTTTATTTCTTCTTTGTCATTAGACTGATAGATTTCTATTGCAGAATTTGAAATTGATTTACGATGTCTGTTTTTCGAAGAAATACAATCAATGTCACAGTTATGCTCTTCTTCGGTATTATCTTCAATATTATTTCTATAATAAAAATTTATTCAGTTTTTTAACAAAACTTTCATGTGTTCAGATATTACATTTAAAAATACAATATGAAATAAAAAAAATTCGAAGTTGAAACATAGTCGTCTTTTAAATCACAAAAAATACTTATTAGGTGTACAAATAAGTTTCCGTCGTTTTAAAAACATAGCTCCACCGATAAGATAACATCGAAATTGTCAGCTGTAAAAAGTCGTATAGTATATGTTGAAATCTGGAAACAGTACAACCTTTTAATATTTCTGATATTTTGTTAGCATCACTTAGTTTTCATCGTGTTAAGATGTCAAGTTTTGAGCCAAGTAAGCGCCATTTGCAGTAATTGTTAATTTACTTCTTTTATTTAAAGCATCTGCAGCTGAAACACATCGGCTACTCATAGA
Source organism: Sycobia sp. Sy_11 (assembly GCA_018907035.1). Lineage (NCBI taxonomy): Eukaryota > Metazoa > Arthropoda > Insecta > Hymenoptera > Epichrysomallidae > Sycobia > Sycobia sp. Sy_11. The sequence continues at coordinate 618,838 of JACCIC010000001.1, forward strand.
AGTATATGGTGATGTTAATTTAAGTGAGAGAAGTTGTCGGGAGTGGTTCGAAAATTTAAAAGTTGTGATTTTGACGTGGAGAACAAAACACGTAGTGGAAGGTCCAAAGTGTATGGTGACACAGAATTGGAAGCTTTACTGGAGGTAGATCCGTGCCAAATACAAGAAGAACTTGCACAGCAGTTAAAAGTGACTCAGCAAGCTATTTCACAGCGTCTCAAAACCCTGAGTATGGTCCAAATGCAAGGAAATTGGGTTCCTTACAAACTGAAGCTAAGAGACGTCGATCGTCGCTTATTCGCTTGCGAACAATTGCTCAAAAGGCAAAATCGCAAAGGATTTCTACATCGAATCGTGACGGGAGACGAAAAGTGGATTTACTACGGCAACTCAAAGCGCAAAAAGTCATGGAGTAGCCCGGGCATATCTCTACTTCGATGGCCAAGCTAAACATGCATGGCAAGAAGCTAATGCTGTGCATTTGGTGGTATTAGCTTGGAGTAATCTATTACGAACTACTCCAACACAATCAAACCGTCACTGGGAAACGTTACCAACAACAGCTGATACAATTGAGCCGAGAATTGAAGATTAAATATCCACAATATGCCAAAAGGTACGATAAAGTCATTTTTCAGCATCACAAGGCTCGGCCACATGTTGCAAAAATCGTAAAGGAAACGTAAGAAGCACTGAATTGGGACCTCCTACCCCATCCGCTGTATTCACTAGACATTGTTCCTTCAGACTTCCACCTATTCCGGTCGATAACTCATAGTCTGTCTGAGCAGCACTTCACTTCTTACGAGGAATTGAAGAAATGGGTCGATTCGTGGATCGCCTCAAAAGACGAGCAATTTTTTAGACGGGGTATGCACTTGCTGCCCGAAAGATGGTCAAAAGTAGAAGAAAGTGATAGGCAATATTTTGAATGACATTATTTGTACCTTTTTTTACAATAAATTCTTATTTCTTTATAAAAAACGGCAGAAACTTATTTGTACACCCAATACGATGAAAGTCTTTGGATCATGGATTGGGATAAAGTTAAAGTGTCTTTCGTAATATAGTTCAATATAATATATGTGCAGGTATTAATTTCTATACCTATTTAGAAAAACATATTGAAAATTAAAATGTTGAGCAAGTAAATGCTGAAATAAATAATTGGAATTTTCTTAAATGTCACATTCTACAGGACTCTCAAGATGATAATAAAACAATTATACAAAATATTGATTTAATTCCACGCATTATCTGTAACTTTTTAAATAAACTATTGAATAAAAATTTAACAATACATGAAAAGTACGTATTAAATAATGGTTAAAAATAATAATAAATTATAAATTAAATCAAAAACTGATATATGTATATATATATATATATATATATATATATCTTTATTTTTCTAGAGACCACTATCAATTCCGTAAAAAGAATGATACTAATTTTTTATATTTATTTAAGCTTATAGTCAAGTTTAAGTTTAAGAAGCTAAACATGCATGGCAAGAAGAAGAACACAGAAATTCAGACTTTGTGTAATTTGCTTTCATGTAGTTGATACGCATCATTTTTTGACAAACAACAATAGTGCTACTATCATCATTGTTAGATCTTGGATTCAAGCTTAGATACATATAAAAAATTTATTTTTAGTTACTACAGTCTGCCAAATAAAAGTGTAGGCGTGTTAATTTATAAAACAATTTATTTGATGAAACTTCTATATTTATATATACATTGTACACATTACAAATGATGATGTAATTCGGTCAAGAATTTGTCGAGTCACCACTGGCATCGATAATTGCCTGGCATCTCCGATGAATGCTTTCTACTAATTTGACGGCATATTGTAGTGGTAAGAATCTCCAGATCTGACGAATTTGGTAAGACAACTGCTTCAAAGTGGGTGTGCGTCTTCCACGACGCTTCTGATTAATATATGCCTACACATTTTCAATAGGTTTTGCAACGGGCTGCGACGAATCCAATGTACCGATGCCAGATTGAGTATTTTCTCAGTATAGAGCTTGCTGAGGTGTTTAGGATCGTTGTCCCCCTTCAAAATCCAATCTTCATTTTTTCTGATGAATCATCGTTTTTCAGATGGCAGTAAAGCCTTTTTATAGATTTTTATTATTTTCTCGGCATTTAGGTTGTCAATAAAAAAATGCAAAGTGCCGAATCCCTACTCTGAAAAGCAGCCCCAAAGATGCACCTATGTTCCCTGTTTTATCTTCCGCTGAACAAGCCTATTGGTAGAAGTTAACCAGGCTCCTATGAGGACATAAGGTGCCTATATAGAACGTTTATCAGTAAAAATCCTATTTTCAAAATCTCTAACAATATTCTCATGCGGCCAACCCAGTCGCTTTGTCATATGTTTTTTATTCAACAGAGGCTTCTTCATTATATTGCGCCATTTCAGGCTATGAGTTCAAAGATGAGTTCGGATAGTTTCGTAGGATATGTCTAAAATTTTTGTCATTAATTTTGGTCATTAATTTATCCTTGCTGCAGTGTTAAAGCAGGATTACGCGAAAACAGATTCACTATTCTTTCTTCACCTTTTTTGTCCACTTTTCCTATTGAGACACATTCTGGTAAATCATCGAGATTTTTAGCCACTTTATATCACTATACCCACTTCTATACAAATGCCTTCGACTTTCTCATATATTTAGCAGTCGCTGATTGCAATATTTTCGAATCTTTCGGGTGGATGCAAAGGAACACAGTCTCGCAGCGCGACGCGTACTTAGCACTCATGGAGTTTAATGTGATTCTCTTTCAAAAGATCAATGGCAACTGAATCTTTATTGATAATGCATCGAGACCAAGCTTCCTTCTATTAGCTTGCTTAGAAATTAAAGCGAAATCTTTCATTACCTGTCAGTGAAGTCGACCACGCTCTTACTTGACTGACTGTACTTAATCGATGGTGCTCTCTACAATCATTTATAAATATGATAATAATACGCAAGTTTATATTTAATTTATATATTATTTTCATGTATTATGTTTAAATTTTTATTGTATTTTTAATTTCAAAAGTTATAAATAATCAATAGATTTAAATGAATATTATATATGTTTTGTTTTTATATTCAGTTTAGTCCTTGAAAATGAACCGGAGCGGTTCAATACGTCGGACATTTAAGGTACATTTAAATTTAAGGTTGTGGGAGCAGTCAGGTTGTCCTCTGCTTACATAGAATATAGTATTATTTTTAATTTTTAATCTAGTTTAATTTAATTTTATTTTTAAATTCTATTTCAGATTCTTCGAGGGTAATTGTAAACAAGGACAGTCTGATTGTCATTATATTAGCATAGTATATTATTGTATAAAGACTGTATGACCGATAAAAATATGTATTTATTAAATTTTATATTCTGTAATTTAGAATCATAATTGTTTTAGTGGCACAGAATCATTATTAATTATTATTAATTAATTATTTGTTTCAGCAAGTTTTTACTTAAAAATATAATTATTAATATTTTTGTTCTATAAAGGTATGGAACACAATGGCTGTACAAATTTCCAATTTAAGTTCATTAGGAAATATTCTGTAAATTATAGTCTAATCAAGGTCCCAAGCATGTGACTTTCTCCTTCTTAATTTAACTGACTTATATTAGATATTTTTTTAAAAACGATCGCCTTTTATCGATAATTATAAAAATACCTACATTACAATCTGAAAAAGAGCGCAGGCATGTTGTGTGAAATTCATGAAAAGACAGTCGAAGCCAAGATGGAATAATATGATATAATTATCCACTATCAATCCATGTAATACGATGAAATTGTAATTGTTGTCTAACGAATCTATATAATATCTAGCTAATCTTGGCATTGGTTTTGGACGCGATTCATTCTTTGGAATGAAGAAATCGAGCACCTCAGGTGTTAAGACTGACAGGCTATAGAGAATGGTGGATGATCCCAAAAAACCTGAAAAGTAATGACTAAAAAATGGATATTTTTAAGTTATTATTTTACAATTGATAATCTTATTCCATGGTTTATAATTTTTTTACATTACACATTAACTTTTAAACAAGTTTTTATGACCAAAAATATCTATAAATAATTATAACTTCATTAGCAGGATGTCACGTTATTGAGCATTGAGTAGATTCGGGCTCGAGACAGCCGAGCGAGTAGACGTGTTTCGCGCCAGTATAAACATTACAGTCTCCTTAAATTTAACTATTGAAAAGCAAGTGCATGTAGTAAATTAAAATTCTCAAACTGCTTCTGTAGTTCTAAGAAATATAATCAACGAAATGAGTATTGAAAATAGTAGTCATGAAATATCAGGCATCACAAGCTAATCGCAGAAAACTTCAAGGACTTAACATTCGACTCAACAGGTTTGTCAATCAGTTACACTAAAGATTTATGAAAAAACAATGCAAGAAAGAAGCATGCCAAAAAAGAATCAAGCAATTATTTTAAACTCCATTGAACGTGTTACTATAGATGAATATATTGACGGCTTCGAGAAAATCACAAGTGTTAACAACATTGCATATATTTCAAAAATATCAGCAAATAGAGTGTGTATATTTTTCTCTGAAAATTCTATGGTAGAAAATTTCATAGGAAAAACATCTAACATAAAACGATATACCCTGACTCTCCGACCTTTTATAGAAAAATAAGAGTTATAATTTCAAACGTAAATCCCATTATCTCTAATCAAACAGTAATAAAAGAAATTCAAAAATTAGGCATAAACATCGTGTCTCAAATGCACAATATATATTTCAAATATTTTTCAAATATATCGACAAATATACGTCAAAAATGAGGACGAAAGCAAAATCCGTGAAACTCTTCTAATACAATACGAAGGGACTTCATGTCGGTTGTATTCAAGTACGGATGCAGCAAATTGCTTTATTTGTAAACAACAGGAACATATCGGTAGGCTGTGCACAGCAAATACATCAACAATAAGCAGTATAAGTAATAATTCTTGTATAGGTATATCCAAGTATACAAAATAAATAATGAACACAGTCTCATTGAAAATATTGCTATGATAAACAAAGAAAAGGAAACCAATAACGAACTGAATACAGAATATTTATTGATCACGCAATCTGTAATTAAAGCTAAAAAAACGGCCATCGTCACCTTCTACGACATCTAAAAAATAATTAGATATCGAACAACAAACAAAATAAGTCAGTCATATAATGGAAAGTGAATATTTAGAACAAACTATAAAAACAAAGGAGTTTAAAGTGTCTAAAATTAGTAAAATAAAATTGAAAAATTAGTAAAATAAAAAAAAACAAATGACAACTCAACAAAAAATTAATATATAATTCATAGTAACATAACAGAAATAAGAAGTTTAGATAAAGTACTTCTACCTACTAAGCACTTCTTTGACAACACCACAGATTTTATAAATATGAATTATCATTATTTTTAAACATTTGTAGAAAAAACGAAAAATCAGAAAAACATTCAAAAGATAGCAAAGCAATACGTAAAAGACATTGACGTCTTATTATTGCAATTTATGCTATTTACGATAGTCTAATAGATACAAATTTTAAATCTCGAATAATCAGACTCAAAAAGAAATTACTTTCTATATTTTGTAGCGATACAGAATTCGAATCAGAAAACTTCGAAATTTCTGACCAAACTATGACTTCTTAAAATACTATAAATTTAAAAATGAATACGTGCTTTCCATAAATTCTGTACTTTTCCAAAAGACTGTTCAACTTATAAGAAGAGACATTCTTTTGCTGATTCGCAACAATATTGTCTTTCAAGAAATCAAGAATCTGCAATACACCGACAAATCTATCGAAATTGCTGGTATTAAAATAACTAAGGTTAAACCATGTATAAATATATCTGTATGTTACGTAGTCCTTGGAAAAAAATTAAGTTAAACAATCTGGTATGGTATCTTTTCTAAAGTAGATAAATACATACCAATAGTAAGCAACTCATCAAATATAGACTTAATTTTTTCAACTGTAAACATAACCAATAAAATTAATATCAATATTGAAACGAATATCTGGGGCTCTGATCGCTTTTCTATCGCCATAAATGTCGAAACACAAAAGAATATGTAAGGATAAACTACACAGAAACGAATGATATTTTAGATAAAAATACACATTTTTTATCCAAAGAATACAATGTCTCTATATACAAACAAAAATACTGTATCATTAACACCATTAACCTCAGTACACCGAAAAGAAATATATTAGAAAATAAAAAAACACCGAAATCCTGTAGTCTAGTGGGATACTGTCTGTGATAAGGCCAAATGATTACGAACAGCATGTTTTAAAGAATGGTTAATTACAAATAAGATAGACGATTTTATAAAATTATAAAAAATCCGTCGCAAATGCAAAAAATGTGTTGCAAAACAAAAAAGAACCCACTTTCGGGGATTCGTAAACGTAAACACCAGACTAGTAACAAAATTGATATAGCTTTCAATAAACTTAGCCCTTCGTGGGTTCCTGCAACTCCAAATTGAATGTCTGAATATTACGAAAACGAATTTTTAAATGCACCTTTTGATTTCACGGAGTTGAACATATCACTTAACGAAAAAAATATTGGTTCTTCACCGGGTATGGATGGGATTAGTTATGACATTATAAAAAATTCTCCCTGAAAGTATAAACTTATTCTACTTGATATATATAACGAAATATATATGAAAAATAATTATCTAGTTGGTTGGAAACATATGTACATTAATTTGATTAATAAATCTAATGGCACAAATATTAATCCAATTAACCTTTCCTCATATCTGTGTAAACTCTTTGAAAAAATTATAAAAAATAAATTGCAGCAATAAGAATGGCTTTAGAATACAGAAAAAAGTACACCAACAAATATACTCCTAGCTGAATTGAAAATAGAACTCATACAGAAACGGACACAATATCTCTGCAATCTATATTTATTAAAAGTGTACTCAAATAAAAATCTCTCTGTCTACGACACAATCGACAGCTATAAAAAGATAGCGCTTACTCAAAATAAAACGCTAAAGCTTAACACGCGCGTGATCCACAAGATTTTAATTAATAGCGAACAAAAATTATCGGATAATAGTACAAACATGACAAAAAAGTGCTTGAAAGTATTTCTCAAAATCTTAGCATTTAAAAATACATAAACTAAAAACCTTGTTGAAGAGTTTTCCAAGGGAAAAAATTATTTTAAATATTTCAATAACACAGACTCAAAACCATGGTTTACCTCGACTTTATTACCCCGTGAAATTATAGTGACAATAAATAGACTCAGATCAGGGCACTATAAGCTTGCCTCATCACTATGTAAAATCGGCTTTATAAATTATCCTAAATGTGAGTTTGGTTATCATAAACAGGATATCGATCACATTCTCTTGCAGTGTGACGTGTGCAAAGAACAAGGACAGGGATTTTTAAAGAAACTTAGAAATCTAAAACTCTACTTGACACTATCAAGCGTCGCACTTTTATGTAAACCAATCACAGCTATATGTAAAATAATAAGTGTATAGATGTGAGAGGGGACTACTTTGAAGTATTAATTTTTTCGCATTACTTAATTGTCTGACCTCGTATTTATCTAATTTTTTTATAATACTTTATTTTAAACAATAAAAAGTTTAAAAACTTTCTGCATAAAATTTAAAAGAATTTTTTGTTTTTCTAAAAAGTTATGATACATAATTCTAATTTTGCTAAAATTCTAATTTTTTTTAAAATCTTTATGACAAGCACCATATCAAGTAGTTTTATAATTTTATAAACTAGTAATACAACATACCCATATATCCCATATTCCATTTTCTAATTTTGGCATAATAATAATGCAAAATTTTTAAATTTTTTTGCTCATGTATTAGAAAATCATTTCTTACATTATCTAATAAATATTTCAACTGTATAAAAGAAATATAATTTAGTCATAATTTTATATTTTATATTTAATAATTATAATTCAATAATTGTTAAGCAAAAATCATACATCACCTTATTAGATTTAATACACAAAAATATAAATTTGGTAATAAATTCCGAGTAATATAATAAGGACGGCATTGCTAGTTGAACGTATTCAATTTCATGCCTCTTCTCAATAGTTTTGCAAACCTGAAAAATGATATTTTAACAATATTCGACAAAGTTCGTTTTGCAATGCTATAAACTGGATGAGATCATAAAATTTTAAGTATGCGACGATACGTATTGGATGCTTGAGCTACGTACCGTAGGACCGAAAACTGTCAAGATAATTAAAATTGCACCTAAGCGATAGGCAAATTTTTCTTTGAAACTTTGATAAGGCCATTGCCCAAAAACACTGAGAAATCTATTGTAATGTATATAATACGAACTCTTGAAAATATCCATTTAATTTGTGTATTCTTTCTTACTATTAATTATATTTTTCAGTTCCTGTAATTATAAGGTTTAAGTTCAAAAATGTATCATATAAATAATTGTATAAATAATTAACATAATATCTAGTTTGAATTGAAGTAAAAATGTTATTGAATTTTAATATAAAAGTTATAAGCAAATTAATTTTAAATTCAATAGATGCAGATGAAGTATCAAATAATTACGATGTAGCACTTGGCATATATGAATGCTGTATAGAGAAAGCGTAGAAATAAGTGATTATTCATATTTATTTCTACTATTTCAACTAAATTTCTTTTTCTTCTTCTCAGATTGATTATCTTCTTGTTACTTTGCTTTACGCAAGTTCCGATAATTACTTTCAGAGTGACTTCCGTAGTTCAGAAGTTGAGTTACTCATATATGCCCTATCGACTATTGCTTATGCGAAGATACTACTAAATATATTTTTACATATTATTTTTTTTATATATTCTAAAAATTTACCGTAAAATATAATATTATAGTACTACAGTGGATGCAGAGATGTTAAGTGTTGGTATATAGTTGAATACAACAATGAAATGACTACTTCTTGTAGATTTTTGTAACATCGCGTTCGCATGGGGAGTTCGCCGGGAAAAAATCGATTTCAACGCACTGTTTTTTATTTACGAAGAGATATAATTGCCGTTAGCGTTCCCCTACTTCCCCTTCCCTTTCCTCTTCGCCAATACTGAGCTCGCTAGATTTAGTACCGCTGCAAACTCCGCGTTGATAACAATTGCTTCTCGTTACTTTTTATTAAATCTAATATATTTTGAATACAATATTTTTATTACATAAAATTCTTACTAATTATAGCCTTCAAGAAATTGTTTTACTTAAGTCAGAAAAATATTTTGCTTCATAACACTATTCTTCTTCACTCTACTTACCTCGGAGAAGACTGGAAATAAGGAAGTATTTTATTTCATAAACTATGTTAAATTTTAAGGTTTTTTAAAGAATGAGTAGCAATTTTATGAATTTTTATTTATTAAGTAAACACTAATTGTTTTGAATGGAAAGACTAATTCATTCTCAAAATGTTAATAAATTAATTTTACAATCATAGCCGTTTTAGGGAATGATTAATTTATTTTAATTACAGATTTCTAGAAAAATGAAAAGTTTTAAGGTCTAAATTTTCTTCCATATTCAGATCTATAATAAGTTGAGCAAATTTATTTAGACCGCAGAGAATTAAGCAAGGGAAATTTGCAGCATAAGCAATCTCGAGGAACAACACAATAAAAAGAAGCATAAAAGAACTAAGTGAAGTAAGTAATGCAAGAATATAGTAAAAATAGTAAATAAATTAGTATACATAATCATTATATATAGTCTACATAAATTAGTATATATAATAATTATATCTAATTTAATATGAATATATCCCCTTGGATATGCTTGTTTCATTCAATAACCATTTAACAAGTTACATCTTATGAAAGTGGCAACATTTGTTTAATTTTGAATGATGATAATCGTTGTAATAACAATAATTATTTAAGAATTTTATATATAATAGTAATTTAAACTAATATCAATTAAACCAACGAGGTGCTACGCACATCTTCATAAATTTTAAATAGTTTTTGTATAAAGTTTAGTTCATTTTTACTAAAAAATGTAATTCCGAAAAATATCTTGCAATAACCCAGTTGAATCAACGAAAGTTCAATGTATGAAAGATGAAAGGTAGAACAAAAAATAAATACTGCTTTATTAGAAAAACGAAGAATGAAACATTTTAAGATTTATGTCTCTGCTTGATAATTGTCTACATGTAGATTATTGCTACACAGAGAAAAATTTTAACGAAATTTATTGTAATACGCGTATAAGTGGTGATGTTATATTTTAATCTTATAAGTAACTTTTAGAGAAGCTTAAATATTTAACAGTTATAAATTTTTATTATTTAGAAAATGTTTGAAACTCCTGCAACATGATCTTTTTAATCGTTGTAAATTTATGAAAAGTGGTCTTTAATTACGTAACTGCACTCTTCATACAATCATTTTTCCCATAGTAATTAATGATAGATTTTTCTGGATACTTATCTGGATACTGTCTGATACCCTCTTATTTATATAATATATATTTTAAAAATGAGGAACTAAAATCAAATCTATGCAATGTATATAGACTAGTTAAATTTTAATCTTTAGTACGAGGACGTTAAATATATATCCCCACCTAATTAATTGCACAATAGAGAAGTGAAAAGCTTGTTAAATTTTACATTGAAACAGTTGAAAAAATTCAGTTTAATCATGAAATATAATTTATGCAACATTTTCAACAGATAATAAGGAGCCCTTTTAGAAAAATTCAATATGTAGATTGTGTCTTTAAGTGTTTGTAAGGATTTTTCTCTTCGGAATAAGTTTATCAAAATTTTCAATACATTTTTAAATAAATTTGACAAATATTTGTGAAATCTGAATCTGAACTTTCAGTGTATGTTTGTTTAGATACTCGTGCACGAGTGCGGTATGCTCGGAATTCGTCTCAACGTAATTTAAGTTACATGTACCCTTTATAAAATACTAATTTTATTTCTTGGATTTTTTACTGTTTTTTTAACGTTTTCCCTTCAGTAATACTTTATTGCCATTTTAGTCCTCATCAGAGAGATTGTGGCAAGGGTTTGATGTCCATTAAATTACCTACCAACATCATGATGGAAAGAAGCGTTCTACTCATTTGTTAATTTTGATTTCTTTACCTCAACTGCGTATTTTAATCACACCTACAATGATAGAAAGTTGAATTATTAGATGATCAGATGTAATCAGATGTAAATGCATACATTTTTTTAATCCCATTAAACATAATGATTATGTATAATGTAGTATGAATCGGGATTTCACCATTGTCGTTACAACTTTAAAAATACTTCTAAAATAGTCTTGAAATTTTTAACCTAATCTTTATAATATCGGAAAATCTTGATTGATGTACATTCTGATTGTGATATGCCTGGATACTAAGGTTTATATTACTTATGTTTATGATTCAAGGTAATCTAATATGACTGCCAAAATAAATATTGTCGAGTAGCGATTTCTTTCATTACACGTAGATTAGCATTTAGACACAAAGATAGTTTTTTAACCCTTTCGAAAGCGTTTTATATATATATATATATTGACTCATTAATAATAGGTATGGCTATTAAATTATAAGACTGGTGATATATAACATATTTAGTTATTCTTACCATCAATATATACCCTTCTCTAGTCCTGAAGATTTGATCTTTAAAGTATAAATCTTATGTATTTATATATTCATGTTGGCTAGGTTTTTAGTTATATGGGAGGTTTCGAAAAAATATTGTTACAAAATTTTCTTTTAAGTCTCATCGTAAATCATTTTCATGTCATGAATCATTCTAAAATGTTTAATTTGTATGGTAGTTATTATTTTAACATTACTTAATATGCTATAAAATAGAAAAATTATTGGTTATAAACTAATATAGTAAAAGTAAAAAACTTCGAATATGAACTACACCTAGCATTAAATTGTTCGTAATTTTGTAAGTAATAGTTTTTAATAGCACCTCAGTATTTACACAATTATAGCCAAGGGCATTTTATAGTTCTAGATATTGCAAAGGATTAAACAAACTTACATCTCTGTTCTTAACTAATTTTATTATTATCTTAATTCCATATATAAACCTAATACTCTGACCAATATGAGACAATTCATTAACTACATGCACTGAAGATACCTTGAAAGGTGTAGCGGATATGAGAATGAATAAGAGAAATATCACTCGCATTAAGTCCGAACGTCGGTAAAAGAAAAAAGCACAGTATTTTTTTAATAACTAAAACAGGGCACGTCCCGAATTTGGTACAGCATATGTACGGAGAACACATATGTTCCCCCGACTCTTTTTAATGTTGTCAAAGTAAATGATTAGCAATAGTATATAATATTTTTAGTAATAAATATATAAAATTCAAAGAGGAAAAAAACTTATTCGAATTAACTGAAAATTTAGATGAAATATTCATTACCGTGTGTAGAAATTTGTCCTTCCTCAGGTATTAATTTTTTTCATCGTCTCTATTAATATAGTAACACCTACATACATATATAGGCAAACCATATAATTGAACTTTTTACTATATTTCCTTTCAGATAAAGGGAGTATAAACTCACTGGAGAAATAATTTGGATTTTTTATCTTCTAATAAGAATTTATTTTCCGATTAATGTATTGTTGTTAATACTCTTTATATTAGTCCATGTATTTATTTTACCAACATACCTATCAAAAGAAAAGACTGCCGGTAAGGCTCTTTCTTTTTAGTTTTTCAGAGATCTCTAAGTAATGATTGCTAATAAATACTGCATTGAATATAATCATTTCATCTTTCAGAGATGCATAGATACCAACTTTATTTTTCAATCATATTTTCTTCCTGTGATATTTCTTGTTTTAAACACACTATTTGTTAAGTTTTGAGGTTTATTTACTTACTGTTGAACATGAGATAGATTTGACTTGTGCGTATGTTTCTGTATTATTTTATATTTATATTTTTTTTCTTTACTGTTATATTTTCTTTACTAATTATATTTTTATTCTCTCAGGCCAGTTTGACTGTAACTTGATCAAGTCAATATAAAGATATGTTTTGGTATAGCCATACACAGTTTTTTATTTTTAATTATTAAGCATTTGAATCCAGAAGAGATCCTTTGCAACGAAATACATAGAACATTATCTTATTAAGAAGATTATAATTGTAAGTTGAAATATCTGAGTATTATTTTCCATATTATTTTTTGATATGGTTACATTGTCGAGCTATTTAGACGTAGCAGTACCGCGTAATGAATAACTAATAATCAATAACCCAACTTATTTAATTTAATTTTTTATAAAATTAAAAATCTAATTTTCGAATTTTAGATAAAATTTAAACATTTGTTTCATACACTTGACACTGCCACAGTATGTGTTTTTATTTTAGGTCTTGAATGTAAATTATAAATTGACAGTATGTATTCAATCTAACGCCGATTGACCAGCTAGAGAAGTAGTAATATTAAATAGCTTAATCAGCATCTGGAAAACTTACAATTGCTTTTCTTCAAATATTGTGTTATTTATACTCTAATGTATATGTTTTTTTATAGAAATAATTAAAATAATGAATACCTTTTATCCTTCTTATTTGGCAGACTATTCCCGAGATGACTTTTAGGGCCTTTATTTATCCATGTTCATGTAAATCATTATATAGATTTTGAATGTTCTTTAGCGGCATTTTATTGGAGCATTTTTAAACGAGTTTGTGTACCTCTTCAATAAATTTGATACCAATCTGTGCTAGAATAAAATATAAATTTATTTTGCTATTATTTGTAGTTTTGGTTGTAAACTCATGAAAGTCTTCTTGTATCTGAACTATATATGCGTTACTTTTATCATGGTAACAGAACATATATAGTATCGGTAAAAATAATATAATTCTTATATAGATTTTTGAAGATTATATCAATAGCTAAAATTGAAGCGAAGCGTTCGATGGTGAATATTGAATTACTTTTCCTTAGACTACCATTTGATTTTCTGCAGCTTCAGCCCAGTAACACAGACATTTTCTATATATTTAAAAGGGATTGATTTGTTGTCATCAGTATAAAGAGCACAAGTTTTTTCGGTCTGCTTTAGTTGATTCTTGTATTTTTTATGTTCTCTGCTAATTCTGCATTAAGATAACTATACTATAGAGTTTATTTAACCGAATCCATCTATTATTGAATGTATTTGTTGGATATAGAACTAAAACTTTACTTTTGAAATTATATTGATTTTTCCTCTTTTCTATAGATTATTGATAATCTTGTGGGCATTTATTTGGACTGTGAACACTAGTATTCAAATAAATTATAATATATTAAGATAGCTCTTACATAGAGAATTTCTGTGTAGCTTTGATTCGAAGAGTAGTGTATTAGTGGGTACACTCTTATGAACTCCGACTGAAACTCTAATGATTAAGTATTGAAACTTTTGCAGCTTTTTAATTATGTTGAATTAAGTTAGAAAATAGATGAAGAAGCCATAATCTTTTATTAACCTTACTATGATTTTTTACAATGTTATTAGTATTTTGAAGTTTTCTCTCCAGCACGTACCTTTCATAAATTTAATTACGTTTATAGATCCTAAGCACTTTTTTCTTTGTATAAACATTGTGCAAAGCAAAAGTGTCTGAAATATCACTTGCAGATCTATTATATATTAATATTATTATACCTGGTTATCTCAATCTGTTGAAACAAAATTTTAATCAGCATTTTCTTATTAAAATAAAAGAGGCTTCTGTCATTTTTTATAATATTAACAACTGACGATAAAACTTTGGTTTCATAGTTAGTAATGTGTATTGTTTGGTAAAATAAAATTGTTTAACTTAAATAAGATTTTAACAGAAAATTTAGTCTTAGCAATTTTCACAATTTTCCACTTCTGAATGTCAAAATAATCTTGATTCTGACTAATATTGATTAAAAGCTAATAGTAAAAAAATAATAAATATTTAGAGGGTAGAGCATAAGAGATTTCTACAATCATATGATACTTGATTTTTTTCGACATGGAGCATTTCTCGAAATCGCATAGATTGAAACAGAAAAGATCAAGAAAGCACAGTGAACCGTTTGCGTCTCGTTGTTCTCTCTTGTTGCAGCTGTACCTTTTTATGAAATAGGCCTCAATATTTAAAAATATCACTTTTGTACGAGTTGAATGCTCTGAACCAAGCAACATGATCTAAAGTCACAGTTTTCTTTGTCGGTTAAGATAGTAGCACTTTCAGTCAAATTCTGATAAACAATGGTATCGGATGCGTCAGTAATTAAATACATCCAGTAATATGTATATGTCTCAATTGTTCGTGCGATGTTAATGCTCAACGTTCGTAGTTTGATACAGAATACACTGTATTCCACTATATATTGTACACAATAACGTTTGCCAATACTATCTTCTATATGTTAATATATATTTACTGAATATAAAATGTTCAGATTTGGCATCGGAATTAATAGTTATATTAACCAGATCTTGCATATTATTATTGATAGTTCAATTATCATTCTCATTCTACTCATCACATTTTGTACGATAAATTCAATCAGGACTTTTAATGCTTCTATTATGAGCGATATATATTATTCGGTCAAGACTCGATATAAAAAGTAGCCGTATCTTTTGGAGTAATGAATCCAGATATATATATATTGAATGAACATTTAATAGCCGACGAGGTACATAATAAATAACTTAAAAATTCTACTCATAGTTGTCAAAAATATATTGAATACCTCGTTATATTCTTTTATTACAAAGTAATTTTAATGGGTTATAATAATATTGCAATAAATTGACCAGTATGAAATACTAGACGATACTATAAGATGTATTACATGAAATTTTGTGTTGTATACATACCTATATTTCGAGCAATAGCTCGTGGTACGTTACGTCTCAGGGTTACCGACTGGATTCATCAGTAAGGCATCGTCGGTAACCTTAGGTAATTATAAGTTCATGTGGACCAGGTCATAGGCTTATATATTAACCGTAGGCTTATTTGGTTACTCATGGATGAACATGGTATCAAGTTGTCCTCTATAGGGTGACTTGGCATGTAAGTTATTTCTACACTAAAATTTGAGATCGGTTCATTTAAATCCAACTTTTGCATGACTTCTAAATATATATCTCTATCTTTGTCCGTCTTGATAATTATGAATTTACATGATTAATGTCTTAATCCTTAACAGAGAAATCGCTATTTCGGTTTTCTTAAAAATCACTATAAACTGCGAGTTCTTCAATATTTTGGAAAGCTTAATTTAATTTAGTCTTATTTGACTAAACAAACAAAATATAAATCATTATGTAGTTATACATAATTAATAGTTACACACACACACACATATATATATATATATATATATATATATATATATATATATATATATATATATTCAATCCTAAAATTATTAATCAAGAATCAATGTTCTACTATTAATATTTACATTAGTTGAAGGTTGTATCGTTAATAATATTTATCAAAACAAGAAGTAATATGTAAAAATATTGGTCGTTCAAATAATATGGCACAATATATACATTCCTAAAACGCAGAGTAAAACCAAAATAACTTATAAATGCGAGGTATGTTCAAACAATAACGAGAATTTTCGTTTTATGAAAAAAAATATTTATTTGTTCATCAATATCTATTTGTCCCCTTCAAAGTAATCCCTTTCGGATATAATGCACTTGTGCCAACGATTTTTCCAATCCTCGAAACACTTTTGAAATTTGATCTTTGTAATAGCTTTTAGCTTTTTCAGCGATTTGCTTTTAATGTCATCTATGCTTGTAAAACGACGGCCTTTTAATGTTCTCTTTATTTTTGAAAATAGAAAAAAGTCACATATGGAGCCATATCTGGCCTATATGGATAACTTTTGCTGCCACACGTTTTATACCCAAAATATCCGAAAAAATTCCATGGCATGAGCCATCTGATATGCCAATATCATCAGCGACTTCTCTGATTGTGATTCGGCGATCGTTTATAACCATTTCTTTCACTTTTTTCATCGGTTGTTGATATGCTTGGGCATCCGAAACGTTCTTCATCTTCAACGTTTTCGCGGCCATCTTGGAAACGCTTATACCACTCGTAAATCCTTGTATTATTCATAGCAGACTCACCACATGCCTTTGTTAACATTTTACAAACTTCACTACACTTTGTTTCATTTTTTACGCAAAATTGAATAAAAATGCTTTGCTCCATTTCCTTTGAAAAAACACGTCTAACGTTAGTGGCTGCCACTTAAAAAATAAGCAATGAATATTGCTGAAAATGTTATGTTACTTCAGGGTTATACGTACCAAGATAATAAAAAAAATTGTATACATATTCTTGTTACTTTTTGAACACATCGCATAAAACGCTTTGTCCGAGTCTTGTTTCTTGTTATTCATTTCTTTAACTTCAATCGTAGAATAGAATTTCAATTGAATTTTTTAACATGTAACCAATATCCTCGCTATCACATTTTTATTTTAGATGTATTAAGTAAGATACAATTTTCGTAAATATTACAATCACCTCTTAGAACCTTGTTCAAGGTAACAGTGTTTATAAGTACGCATTGAGTGACTTGTTTATCCGTAGCATTTCTATTCGAAAATCTGCAAGAAATAATGTCAATGTTTTCACCAAAGATGTACTACAATTTTTATAAAGCTGCCTGATCATTAACTCTATTAAGTCTAGATTTATATATTTATAAATTGACACTGAAAATATATAATATTATTTACTGTACGTGTAGAAAATAGATTGAAATAGATAAAACTTATACATCTCAGAATTAAAAATCTGAAATGATAAAATAATTTTCCTAACAATATTTTTAATATTCGTGTACATATATTTAAACTTCTGTAAATTAATGCATATTTTTAATATGAATTCAGCTAAAACTACGTTAGTTATAAAACATTACAAGTATTTAATATAGTTAGATATCCTTATTTTTAATAATAAAAATCTTTTATTTAGAATACAAATTTTACTGTTCTAAGCTTTTATAATAGATTAAGAAGCAATCTATGTAAATGCACTATACTGGTATTGAATTTGTTATAAATTTTAAATCTTAAATTAAAATTTATTAAATTCCTCATGTATCCATAAACATTAATTCAATAAAATTTAAAAGGTATTTCTAATAATTAGCGAATGACATCAAAACCATTTCAGATTTCTTCTGTTAATATAAACTTTATTTTGAACACATGAAGCGGGATTTACTGCCACCAACTGCAGTATTCACACGTGTAATTATCTAACTTCTCGGTAGAAAAATATAAATGTAGACGGTAGAGCATTTCTCTTTTTTATCGAATAAAAAATTGCTCGCTACATTTCATATCGACTGATATATAATCTGTTAAAAAACAAAAGGGTTCGAAATAATCTTTGTTGGTATATTTCTTTATCAAATATTCATATAGTTGTATAATAGCGTATAAACTTTTCTTCGGACGAGTGCGTAATTGTTCAAATTTATATTTCAGAAAGGTATGGTAGTATGAGGCAAGAATATGGGGGCCTTTCAACACATTCTGTTCGATAATTACAGTTCGTAGACACGGTAGATAATAGTAAGCTATGTATCTCACGTATACGAACAATAAATGCTTGGTATACATATGTATTCGTGGTATAAGCTTGAAAGCGACGAAGGGTTGCTTTATATCTCAATTTCTTTTGCAAACATTGAATTAAATATTTGGATGTGCGCACATGCTGAAATAGAATTTTTCCCTACTGATAAAAAGTATAAACAGTTTTTTTACTTATTATTTAAGGGTTATAGTTAGAACAATATACAGTATTGAAGTGATAAACTGGTGAGATCGATAAAAATATTTATTAATTAAATTTTATAATCATATACATTCTTATCAAAACTAAAGCTACATACAAAATAAAATAAAACATTTAAAAAAAATATCCTGGCATATTTTCTACTAAGTCTATTCTTCGCACATCACAATAATCAAATAATAAACTAACTAATATCAATTTTCTATTGTTATTGAGATTAAACTTTGAGTTAAAGAATTATTAATGAGTATATGTCAAAATAAGTATTCCGTTAGAAAATTAACTGTATTCAAAAATGTTTAATTCAAAGATACAATAGAGCACAGTATTATAATAGTTTTCAAAAGAATGAATTTTGAATTTTATGTTCAGAATCGCTTTCTTTATTATGTATTCACAGTTAATTATTAAAAAAAATTTTAATATAACGTTTTACTTAACATCCTAATTCGTTATAATAATGAAATGCAAAATAAAAATATTTATATCTACTAATAGGTTTTAAATAAGATGAAGTTATCATCAAGCCTCTTTATTCATAAAATGCAAATGTTTTAAGAAATTATAGTATGTTTCAAAAATAAGATGCGTTACTTTCTTCCTTCCATTGTTACACCCTTTATTCCCATTATTCACTTATTGACACTCATACAAAATATCTATTTTATAGAAGACTATTTATATCAATGATTATTCTTAACCATCCATAGTACGTAATAAATTTAAATAAGTAAATGCTGATTTCATTACCTATAGAAATTATATATGTTCTTAGTTTGTACTCACATACAAGTAAATTTTTTAATAGATTTATGAATAACTACCGTAGAAAAAGTTACAAGTGTTAAATCAACAAATTTGCCAGCTGTCAATTTTTTAGGATATTGTGATATAGCCATCATAAAAAATAAATCCAAAGCACTTTTTCCAGGCAAATTATACCAGTCCGTTACGTGATAAATGGATCCAATCCTGGTACACTACAACATATTCAAAATTCTAATTGTTTATTAATTATGAATTTTTAAAAATCCACTACTTTGATTGTTATAATCAAACTAATAAATATTTTTATCTGCCTTACAGACTTCTTTTTTTGCAAGTTAATAGAATTTTATTAGCAGCAGCACAATCTTTATTAAAAATCACCTCCCTAGATATGAAAGATTCAAATGTAAATTAATTTGGTTTGTATCGGACTATCACATATCCCTTACCAAAAAGCTCCCACATCTCTAAACTCAGACTGTAAGCCCGATCAAAATATTTATTAGTTTGTAACTCTTCAAATCCAGAATTTTAATAATGCTCACTTGTTCGTTAAGGAGTTCTCCAATATAACAAAATATAAATATATTAGTGGTGAAAGATATTATAAGAGTTATATATGTGGTGGAACTGATTGGTTCTTTTCTTTCCCACTCCTAAAATCAAATATAATTGTCATAGTAACAGCATCAATTATAATAAGACAAATTCATCCCTGTAGTCTCTTTTACATACAGTTAGAAAATAGTATGAAATGATACATAGATTCCAAGTGCAGCCAATAAATTCCACAAAACAAATTCCGTTTAAATATTGCTCAACACGATCCACGAATCTATTAGAAACAAAATATTTATTCGAAATTGTTCAAAGTTATAATCATATTATATATAGAAAAGCACTAAAAGTTACTGAAGTGTTCTAATATGTCGTTGAACTGTTACAGCCAGTCGAGCCTTGCGCGTTGTTGCATCTTTAGGAAATGGAACATCGTCGATGCCTGTATCTCCGTCAATGTATTTTTTAATCAACATAATAACAAGCTCTAGTTGCGCGCAGGTGTGTGTTACGAAGGTGGCTGCGAGACTGCAAGTTCCCACCGTTATCGTGTCTAGGACATAACCAGCCATGAGCTGAAGGAGATAAACAGTCGCAAAGATCAAGCCAATGTCAAGGTTGATCCAGGATTCATAGATAGGAAACGAAAGGAATCGTAATTGTTTCGTTATTAAAGGATCAGTTCCATTTGTTGAGTTGTTTACAATTGAATTGTGATCATTTGAATCGCCTACGATGGAGAATGCCTGAACCACTGCTATAGGTATAATTCCATGATACAGAAGGCCTCCTCCGTACATGAAGATAGCGGAAAATATAGATAGAGATCTTCCCAGTTTTGCATGTTTATACATTACCTGCGATAATAAATTCGAGTAGTCTTTATATTAAATCAAATAAGACAATTAAAAATGTAAATATTTAAGAATGGGTAAAATGTGCAGTATTTTGTGCATAATTATATTATTTCTATCAAGCTTTTCATCACGTTTTTATAATAATATAGAATATTTTAAAGGAACTTTAAAGGACTTAGTTTATCTACCAGTACTCATGAAAGTATTCTGAATATACATAAAGCAAACAATTTTAGTAGTTATTAAAGACCAATTATACACATTTTTAAAAAAAAATATACAATATAAGATATGCAAACGTTTGAATGACTTGAAACCGACAGACCCAAAGTCCTAACATAATAGCACTATACATAATGCCGCAATTTTTAATTAAAACTTAATTTCTATTTAGTATTTAAAATGTCGAACATAAAAACACCAAACGATAAAAATGATAAAACATGTAATTCTATATTTAACATTATAAGACTCTATCGAGTATATACATATATTAATTATTATGTTGTAAATTATTATCTATTATATTTTGCAACTAATTATATTATTTTTGAACAAAATAGGTGCATTTTTACATAGCCATTATTATGATGATTCGACAATACAAGAACACAGATATTATGATTAAATAAAAAATACATACCAATATGAGCCTTTAAAAAAAATTAATTGCAATGTTAATTATGTACAACACATGGAGCCATAGCAGGAATTTGAATGAAGACCGTAAACCATTGCTCACTTATTGTAAGCTTTAAAAGAAACACTTTTAAAGAAAATATAAAGAAGACTAAAATAATGATGGTTGAAATTATTGAGCTGTCTGGTAATTAACTAATATTATATTTCTTTTCACTGTGATGGATGTCACTATTTATTTTCATTCTTAAATTATTACTTGTAAATAAACTTTATTTTTTCTTAAATGTTATATATTACATTTTGATAAATCGATCTGACAGAACTTCAATTATGCGATCCCTATTTGTCCCCATTTGTTGTTATGCATACTTACCGATCAGCGAAAATTTCGTAATATACGGAGGAAAAGTATAATAAAATATAATATAAAAAAATATAAAATGACTTAATGTACTGCCGCCTGCGGAGCACACAGAAGTTTTAAATCATTTAGTGTTACTAAAAAAAGATATTTTTCTAACACTATCAACAAAATGTACCTTTCTCATAACTTTACCTAGAACGGATTCCATATTGCAATAAATTTTAAGAAATACAAAGACCAATCCTGGTTTATTTGATATATTTGAGTTTATTTCAATATTTTACATTATTCTATTTATACAAGCTCGCTGATTTTGTGTTGCATGACTGAAGTACGATCGACTACAAGAGATTTACGAATGCGCTTGCGAAGTTGGAATAAATTTTAAATACTGCGCCATCTGTACTAGAAACCTCCAACTAAATGGATCGAACTTATTACATCTTCTTTTCTTTATCTCAACAATCCAACGCTCTCTTTTTTCTGCTTTCAACCTAGTGATGTCCAACTTCCCCTGATTTTCTACGTCTAGTCCTAATCAAATAAATATTGGTATGATCAAACTGGGTGGTTCCACTGCGAATTGTACTCTTCTATCGATTCGTTGGTCAATTATCTACTTTCATCTTTTCGCAATGTTGAATATAATACCTCACCTCTATTTCCAAAGAATCTTGTATATAATCTGTATTTGTTCATCATTCAATCACTCAATTATGGAAACTATTTAATATATTTGAATACATGATCCATTCGTAATTAAATTCTTTCATCCCAGTGAATGATTTTAGAATATTAAGCTAATTTTCCTCGCAATGATAGTATCCGTACTGCTCTTATATACAGAACCTATAATAAGTATTTATGGGAGTTTTTCTTATAGGCAACCTTGAAGCTGTTTGCATCACATGGAAGTATATTAGGCCTATTAGCGTTCCAAATATTCCTTTATAATCTATTTAAGAAACTCAATATACAGTCATTATATGATTTACACAGATTTTTCAATCTTTATCTGGCTTTGAAACCAAATATGAAGCGCTTAATATAATTCATCACGATATCACAACTATAATCACTGCTGAAACTATAATAAAGACCTTATTCTTAACTTCAATTATATTTCTTTAATGTATCACTTTTAATTAATCCCAGTCTTCGTTAGCCACATTCTCATAGTCTACGAATTCAGTATTAAGAATTTTGGATTACCACATACGCCTTGTTTTAACAAGTCTATCCACATATATCATATGGTTCATTAGAGATTCAGATCTCTATATGCTACTTACTCCCATAAAAAAAGATTTAACATTACTAAAAATGATTTAACATTAGCAACTTTGAATTTAACATTAGTAAAATTCATATGCAAAGTCGTGTCCCGCCATATCTTCATTATGCCCGTGATGTATGTAAACGAATTGAAAAAACTGAGTACCAGAAGCTGTAATCGTTATAAAACGCTTCTATTCGATACATTTTCAGCATGATTGGTAGAAGAAAACATGCCACTCAATTGATTAACACTGACGGTGATTATTTAACCGCTGCTTAGAGACGAATCTTATTCAGAAGCCTTTGAATTCATAAGCTTCTATTCATCAAATAACGATCCATCCCGTCTTATACTTTTCGTTGCTTTATTTCCCAGTGCGTCCAATGAAAGAGAGTATATTTTACATTTGTATCTGCCGCACAGTAATATTTAAAACAATTTCAAATTTAAACTCTAATCTTATCCCTGCCTTCTAACGCCTTTTGGATTCCTACTCATCAAGTAAAAAAAATGTTTCACAGTGTAAATTGTCCTAAATTGTCCGAGGAAATGCTATCCATTGTCTTAGAATAAAATTTATTAATGATTTATAAATAAATTTATGGTTTAGATTATCTGTATATCCTACTTATTATAGAAACTGTTCTAAATTTATGTATTTATAATTTTTGTTACTTTACTTTATTATTTATTTGAATATCTTAGCACATGTTATACCATATTTTTTAGATATAAATAATAATGTAAATTAATATGCTTATTGAATTCTTCTAATAATTTATAAATTATTTTTGTTTTTATTAATACTAAATTATTCTTGTATTGTAAATTCACAATTCAATTTTATATCACAACATGCATAATTTATTGAGCCATCAAAGGCTATATAACCCAAAACCAAATAAATATTGAATCAATCGGTCTCTCTTGCGAAGAGAGACGTATCAATGATACCTAAATGTCATGCCTAATATGAAATTGACGAAATATGAGATCCCTCTTCTGCAATAACTGTATGCCAAATCGGATAACGACGCCGTGGAATAAAACGGGTCTTGCTAGAAGGCTTCGACTCAGAATTGCAAGGTGATCACTTTCTCAAACCTGAGAAGCAGCGATGGTAAGACGTGCATTGTAGAAAATTGTTCTGCATTGTTCTGTATTCTATCCTTGCGTCTTTATGAATATATAGAATTCCAAATTCATTTCTTCATCTATGTGCATATTTGAAGGTTTATTCTAAATATTTTCTGATACTATTTTGTAGCAAATAAATTACTATTCCATTAAAATTATCTTCTTTACTTTCATTCTAAACAGATTGTAGCAATCCATAATAATCGTAGTTAGTTAATAATGACCTACATGACAATGACATTACTATAACATTAGAAAAACCCATGGCAGACCATTCAAAATGATCCTGTACAAAAATATATTTCACAACTAACTAAGTAGAGAGCTAATAGATATAAGTGTTTGTAGTCAATCATATTAATTTTTTGTAGAAGATGATGCAAAGTGAATAGACTACTTTGACTAAATTTTATTAGACTCTGCAAAAATATTTATTTATAGAATTTTTTCATCTTACATAAATAACACATGAGGCCTAGGATAAAGTTTCTCCAATCGATCGCAGTGGCTTAGTCCTTGAATCTACTATGAATATAAGGAACTAAATTATTCAATTCAAAATTGTTCAACATCTTTTTTCTTATCTAAATTTCTCCAAAAAATATATTGATGATCTTAGGATGTATAAATAGAGAATTTAGTAATTTTTATTGTATTAAAAGAATATTATTATTACATTAAATGAAAGTATTTAGTGAACCACAATTATGTAGAAAAATATATAAAAAAATTTTTGATTAGTTCACTGTATACTAACAAATATTGAAGAATACTTATAAAAATCTCCTAAAAATAAAAAATTTTATGATTACTTAAATGCAAAATTTTTAATTAAAATCAAAATGATCATGAGGGTGAGAAAATTGAATGTTTTTTTTAATTTAACTAAAATAATTGTAATTTCCTATAATGTCTGGCGTTTTAATTGAAATATAATACGTAAATGTAGCTTTTATTCTAAAAATGAAAAGTTTCTTATTTAAAAAATCTTAAGTGTTAAAAGCTTTAACTGTTCTTACTTAATATACAATTTATAATTTTCATAATATAGTTTCTCATATAGAGTTATACGAATGAAGTTATTTTTTACCGTGATGAAAAGCATGACAAATAAGAAACTGCTACTATCTTTTGTCAATATGCTATTTTATAATAACATACTAATCTTTTTATTTATCTACTTATTTATTAAATAATATAAATTATTTTATTAATGAAATTATAACAAAATTATTGTCAATCCGACTTCTCACTTCTTAAAAGTTAGTAAAACTAATGTTCTATATATAATGGTATCGGTAAAGAGTATAAATTTGAGATTTAACCGAAGTAATTCGTATTATTTTAAGCGTTAATAAATGGTATTGATATTATTGTAATGTAGATTTATTTAATTTTAATATGTTTGTGAGATACCTGCAAGTGTTAATTTTGCAGTAACAAATAATTATAATTATTTTATTTCATAGCAATACTTCACAGATCGAAAAACATACCATAAAATTGCATAATATTTGTAATTGTAGATACTTCATGCACCACGTTCTTAATTTAATTTCTGCTTATGACTTCTAAATTTTAAATTAAAGAAATATAGAATAATCAGTTCTATAATTTTTTAGAGATCATCTGTCTTCGTATGTGATTTTCTTTGTGATTTTTATACTTTTTGTCAAAATTAATTTATTTTATATATTAACAAAAATTAATTAACAAAAAAATTTTTTTAAACAGGTTATAATATATACAGTTTTACTTTAAATCTTTGTATGTATAGGAAAGTTCTTTTAATATTTGTGGCCTGGTTCAAAAACTTAGGCTCATAAATCCCTTAAACAATATAATCAACATATGATAACAATATGTTTAAGAGAAGATGGACTTGTTTCTTATCGATATGCACAAATATTTTCTTAATTATAAATTATATATAATCATATTCGTGGAATAGTTCATTGACGTAATTTATAATTACCAGCTACTACTAGAGAGAATAAAATAACAATATATTATAGAGACAAAAATAAAAATTTTTATTATGTTACTTAACATGACTGCTGTATTTATGCTCTTAAATATCGGAACTAATAAGCGACGAAGTTTATACGATGTGTTTCTAAACAAAGTACATGTAAATTTTTACAGCAGCACGTGTATCGATCAGACAGGGACTGGAACTCGAATCACTATGAATTGCTAGTCCTTCGCTCTAGCGATCAAGCCATTCTAAGCCTATTTACACATTTGATACGTATATTTTATATTTATATATTTTATATATTTCATATATTTCACAAGTACGCATCTTATATGTATATTTATACATAGTCGACCCAAATATTCAGTATAAATATTAATCTGATAAAGACGTGTTAAAATTAAAAAGGTAGTTGCTATTAATACCAACTATAAATATTGCGATTTTGTTCTATGTAAAAATATTAATGCAATTGAAATTATAGTTATCAGTAATATACGTTTAAATTTGGCTAATCAACAAAATAATCATCAAAATTAATGATAGCGTCTATTTGTATACATGTATTGTAAGAATTTATTTGGTAAAATTCAATATAGCAAATATGCATAAATGTACGGAACTTCATACGCTTGTAGCTAATACAAATTTTGATTTCACACTATTTGTATACTTTAAGTGAGGAAACTAATTTTAAAAAATCATCCCGATCGTCCGCATGTACTATACCCTACTTTTTTCTCTACGCTGCAGCTCCTTTCCCAGTCGTTCTCTACGTGCTGAAAGCAATCGGCAATTTCTTTGGTCCTCCGAAGTAACGAACTGTACTTGGCCACGGCCATAACTGCAAAACTCATCGGTCCTATGAGCTTCAATCTAATCGTGATGTTTGTCTCTTCCAAAAAAGTGTGCAGAACAGCCAGTATCAGTACGAACGCTATCAGCCAATAGCTCATTCCTATCCGTATGAATTTAAACAACTTGAGCCAAGGGGAGGTGTTGTCGGCCAGCGGCCACAGACCTATGGGTCTTAAGAAATAACTACTCATTTCTACCGCGTACTTAGAATGTCTCGTAGACATGGTTATAATGTTTTAATAATTTACTAAGCAGTCGCGTTATTATCTATGTAATAAATTTAAATTGCAAGGCTTACTTATTAATGTAGAAATTTGGTAAAAATTTCTTTTTTAAACTTGTTAAATTTAAGGTTTAAAATAGAGTTCTGGCTTTAGCACAACATTGCCGTAGACAACAAATAAATTACAAATAAGATTTCGGCTAGATATTCTGCTATTTTTACACGCGAGAAACAATCGAGGATACGCTACAAGGAGTCTGTTATAGACATCGGATGAAACTCAAGTAACTAAATCGATACATGTAATATCTACTTATCGACGTTCACAAGACCAATAATTCTATATAATTGCAGCCCATGTGCAGACGTAATAACTGGTCATTTTTAAATATCGCAGCACTGCAATCTGCTGTAAAGTAAAGCATTTTATATGCATCTGAAACTCTTTCTAGCATAAGAGGTTCGTGCAAAATTTATTAAAAACTTTTAATTGCGAGGAACATCTTACTCCTATGTACTGTATTCAATGCAGCTTTAATGAAATTCTTTGTTAAATGTATCTGTACGACAGTTTTAAAGCAAGAAAATTATGATACTAAGTTTATTAATTAAAATATTGTAAAGTTTTCTAGAAATCCCTTGTGGTCTTTTATTAAATAAATTTGTAATAATATTGACCCATATATAATAAATTTTATTTATGTCGTAATTTTATTACTATAAAAATGATTTAGCATTATATAAAAGAAGAAAGGAAGTAGTAAGGCGTATTATAAGACTGATGTAATTACATGGAAAGCAGTAAAGTTTGTGAATGTTCAGATATATTTATGCAAGTGAAAAGTACTGCTTATGCGCTTGCGCTATAAGGTTAAACCAATGTATTCATTGCGCCTTTTCCGACTGTCGCATTACCCTTCTCCCAGTGTACTTATATCAAATAAACCTTTGTTCATCATTTTTGTTATTAAATAGTGATTATAAATGATTCTAGATTTATTAAACTGAGCAATAATATTGTTCATTTTTAGATAATTTATTTTTTGGTTGGATCCTCGTAAATGAATAACTAGTGCATACTGTAGTAAGTTATAAACATTATATAAGCTTCGAAGCTGATCATTGAAGGAATGATTTTTCATACAATCATATGTTTACTATTTGAGTGAAATGCTGCTGTTACCTAGAAGTAAGTAATGAACTTGAAATATTTTTAAAATATAAGTTATATAATTAACTATATTTCAATCAATAAAGAATGCATGCTAAATTTTTCTAGTGAAGAACTACACATTCAAATACTCGAAATCTCTATAAAAGATTCAAATCTTTATTTATTGCGTGTTTATTCTCTAGTAATTTTGTATTATCATACAAAAAATTAATAATAAATTTGATTAATTTTTTAATTCAGAAGTTATTTTTTAGGTATGA
This sequence comes from Sycobia sp. Sy_11, assembly GCA_018907035.1. Taxonomy (NCBI): domain Eukaryota; kingdom Metazoa; phylum Arthropoda; class Insecta; order Hymenoptera; family Epichrysomallidae; genus Sycobia; species Sycobia sp. Sy_11. The sequence continues at coordinate 647,861 of JACCIC010000001.1, forward strand.
TACAAAAAGCGGATGTACCCATTAATAGGTTCATCGTTATATATTACATATACTACATAGTATTATTGCCCTTTCTATTATTGTACGACTTCATATCTAAAGTAAGGGTTTAATAAATAAAATTATTGTATATTATAAAAAATTATTCCAAAATATACAACAGACATGCGACAATAAATTTCATTTATCAATGCATGTATAACAACCCAACATGCGATTATGCCAGTTAAATAAACAATTATTCAAGAATTTCGATACTGGGTCTTCTTTGCAAATACACTGAATGTAATCAACGCAAGATGAAAACTAGGCGATTTCAATATAGAAAAGAAGTCTAGGAAAAGAGTTATAGGAATTTTGTTTACTGATAGTAACTTAAATGTATAAAACAATGAAGAAACGCCACGAAACCAAATAGTTCCTGCAATTAAAGAAAAGTCTGGGGCCAACTTTCAGAATACATGGTTTCAACAGGATAGTGTGAGACCCCACTATGCACGACACGTTCGTAACTTTCTAGATGAAGTTTTTTTTTAATCGATGGATAGGACGGAGAGGTGCTAGATGGTCAGCTAGATCACCTGACTTAACCCCTTTTTGTTTTTTTTCGGATTACTTAAAAAATAGGGTATAGAAAACAAAACCTCAAAATTTAGACGAATTACAGCAAAGAATTATTGATGAATCAGCGCTTATTCCAGCGGAAATGATCCAAAACGCAGTTGATGCTTTTTACCACCGGTTAGCTTACTGTCAAGAAGTAAATGGAAATCAATTTGAGCTGTTAAAGTAAAAAATTGCAGTCCATAATGCTTATGGTCAAATGTGAGAGGCAAGGGGATTCACGCTAATTCAGCACCCCATCGTGAGAGGCAAGGGGACTCACGCTAATCAAGCACCACAAAGGGAACAGATTCTTCACGTCGTTGGTCCTGGGTAATTCTAAAAGTAAATAAGAAAATTCAAAGTAAAATGTCCTTGAAGGACATCGTCAAGGCCATTCAGAGCGCCACCGTTGCATGCACCTTGATAAAAGTAATAGCTTCTGTAGTACAAAAATTGAGAATTTCCTATGCCAAGAGGTTTCCAGACCTTGTTCGAGGTTAAATGACCTTGTGTGACCATAAACGTCATCTTTGACCCATGACATGAGCATATGTTTGGACGTAAAATTTCCTGTTCTTTCGATTTCCGTTGTCAAAAATAAAGGTTCCCATTTGAAGAAACAAAGTTTGAAGAAACAAAGAAACAAAGATCTTGAAATAACCTTGAATGTCAAACCTAATGTCAAATCCAAGGTCACTATTAAATTCCTTGACAAAAGTTACCTCTTGATTAACCTTGACCTTGTCCAAAATCAGTTTAGCTGGAAAATTATTAAGGTGTTCCCGGACTTTTTCGACACCCTGCATATATATGTGTATATATATATATATATATATATATATATATATATATATCAGGAGTTTAAGTTGAAATCTGTCGGTTTCATTGTTAGATGTCGCTAGCAGTATGCATGTATGTCAATGATTTAGTATATATGTCAATTTTTTCTATTGAAATTAATGTTCAAAAATACACAAGTCATATTCTCCCAAGGTTATAGCATCATATTTGTTCAGTTTTCTCAGTGAATATGTCGGATTTCGTTTCAAGTAAATCGCATTTGCGGTATTTATTGTTTTTCTGATTTCGTTAAAAAAAAACACAGCTGAAACGTATTTATTGTCGGTAGAAACTTATAGTGGACATGCTACAGTGATTAGAATATGTAAGACATGGTTTTGTCAATTGAAAGTTGAATACTTCGATCTGCCAGAGAATAAACATTCGGTTACAGCGAAAAAGTTCGAAGATGTGGAATTGCAAGTGCTATTAGGTGAAGATCCAACCCAGTCACAACAAAAAATGGCACAAATACTTAATATGACCTGAAAAGCAATTTGATAACATTGAATAACTATGAGAAAAATTCAGAAGTATGGAAAATGAATATCAAATGCAAATGCAAAATCGAAAATCAGTTTGTGAGATGTAGCTTCAACGGTTCCAAAGAAAATATTTTCTGCATTGAATTGTTACGAAGAACCAGAAATTTCAATCATTGTCTTGATATGTCTTTCAATATTTTCTGCAATGAAATAGCAGCATGGTCTTTGTATGAAATATCAATTTACATACGTTTAAGGTTTTCCTTCCGCATGCATAAATTTTTTTCATTTTCTTATAAATCATGCTACGCCTAGTATATGTATAGCCAAAGAATATCATCGAAATTTTTACTATATTGTGTTTCTGCAACCTTTTAATACATACTCACTGAAAACCAATTAATACATTTTATATCCAGCAGTAAGAATTGTTTTTCCAATTGGTGTATATTTTCTTGCTATTTTAGTTATTCACTTCGCCTACACACCTATCAGGAACAAAAATCAACGGCAAAGTTTTTTTCAATTGTTCAGTAATTTCACATTGTATGTATGTAACATATAATCTGTTCATGCATTACTGAGAAGTTACTTCAGTATCTACTGTCCATAATATTCTTTTATATCAATTCATATCTATCAATACCATCTAAATTTTTTAATCGTATTCTGTTTATGTATTTTTTGTTTTTTAATTGTTGTAATTTATTTTTAAATTAAATGTTTTAACCTTTTTTTAAAACTCTATTTTGAGATATTCTAATCCACATAAATATTACAAGCACCTCTCACAATGAATGTTAACTAATAATTTAATACGATATGTAATTAATCCATAATAAGCATATATAAATTATATTTAAAAGTTTATTCTTATGTATAAACGTGACGTACCTGAATAATTAAAGGTGGGTTCGAAATTAGAAATAAATAAAAACAGCCAATCAATTATAGTAAAATATTAGATTTATTAGAAGAAAAAAGGCATAAAAAACCTCCACTCAGTGAGTGGAGGAAAAAGCCAGTTTAAAAATATACGTTATGAATACTATTTGAGGTATGGATTACAAATACAAATAAATATAAATAAATATATGTACCAGAATAAATATAAATACTATACGCGAGGCAAAAGGTCACTTTACAAATAAAGACAACATATAAACACACAGAGCTCTGTCTTACCATACAACACACATAGGGTAGGCGCACCCACACAACTGATGGACGAGGTGAGGACTTATGTGGAAGGGAACCTCCGCACTTCCTCCTGACGCTGCGTACCGACCCCAACGTCTTGGGCGCGGGCGAATCCTTGTCGGTAACGGCAGCTACCAGCTCGAACGGACCGGATGGAAAGCGCCTCAGAGAGTCGTCGTGTCCGAATCTCTACAGAACCTCTGTGCTCTGTCCACGGGAGCGCCCCAACTTATCCCTTGACAAGGGCTCAATCACACACTGATCAATCCACGACGGACGGAACGCAACGACAACACGGGCTTTATCACACACCGATCGATCTACAACACGGACGGAACGCACCGACGACACAGGCTACACCGGGAAATCTCACACGGAAACGCGGCATGAGCTGATTGAAACAAACGGGAACAATTGAGACGAGAAGATTGAAATCAACCGTACCGAGCGACTAGCGAAAAAGAAGTGTCGCTGATGCCCGTCCGCGAGCGTCGTTTTTCCTCCTAGCCAACAAAGTATCCGGGACCAATTAGTTCAAATCTATATTGAATTATAGTATTATTTGGGGACCGCTCTATACTTCAGGGAGGGAATTTAGCCAGGACAGAGAAGCGTGGGATCCAACGGCAGTCGGCAGATGTGCTGCTTGAAGTTGATGCGCGCGGTACAGGATGGGCGGCATCTGATGGTCATTACGGCCGGAGAGCTCGATTTATGATTTTATTGCTCCGCGAAGACATGCGGAGGACAGTATAATACCAACCGGTGGGTTAGCTCTGCGTCTCTCGCACATTCTACTCACAAAAAATGCCAAGGAAATAGAAAGTGCTATTTGCCTATGCCTTTCTCCCATTTTCCCCAACACACAACTTTTTTCAAAGTACAAGTGTATATATACATATTACGTGGCCACATTTCATATTATAAAACGCTCATTAAATAATGTTTGAATGTTTTCACAAAATATTTATAACATTTTTTATAAAAATGCCGTATCACTAACTCGAATTGAATTTAACCTTTAGACTGCCGGCATTTTTGCCTAATAAATTGATATTTTTTATGTGCAAAATTTATACATAAAAACACCTCATATCTCTAGAGTAGCTGTCAAGGTCACAGGTGGCTCATATATGAGCCAGTCTGGCAGTCCAAAGGTAAATACTCACAATGTAGCGAACAGCTTGTATATTCCTATGTTTAAATTCATTTTTGTTAACTTCGTATGTAAATCAAATCCCGATGATAAAATGAAAGTGAAAGCGTTAATTTAAGATTATTTAGAGAACTTATGTTTATTTAAGCCGATAAGCGGAAGTGAAAGCTGTAAAATTAGTAGATAAGCTCAGTCGATGATGTAATGTAAGACGTTCTGTAAGCGAGCGACAATTTATTGTTTAAATTATTAATAAGAATCATATGATGAATTCTGTTCCTGGAATGAGTTTTCTCCTCCAGAGATTTTTCCCATAGGGTTTTGCTCTGAAGGTTTTTCTGATTCCGCAGCCCAGAGCTGAGCAAATGCAGGAAGATAATTCATTATATAGAATGACACGAAAACATTTGTAAAGAGACAATCGAAAAGGGCGAGAGAGAGAGAGAGGGGGGGGGGATTTGACCTTCAACGCTAGCTTGGAAGTACATGGGCTTACCCATGGCTTGGAGACCTCTCCGAGCTTCGGATTTTTTCCGAAGTCGGGCTGCCCCATTAAGGGAATCCCGAAGATTCCAACGGGGGTGGATGAGCACGGTGAGACACTACGGAGTTTGTTAGCCGTGGCCGGCATGGTCATATTTTTCTGAGCGCTGTTGCAAGGTGTAAGGCTACAAACCGGAGCGGCTTATCGGTTTGGAAAAAAGGACCGCGGAGGTCTAGATGGTGGTGGGGCGACGGCACAACGCTATATAAGGGTCTCATTAAGAGCAAGTGTTTCATTGTGATTTCATACTCGAACGTTGCGCTCTTTTTTCGATTGTCTTTCGAGGCGAGTATTATTAATATTTATATCTGTATATCTTAATTATAAATTGTTAATTATTAAAGTTTATATATTTTTGTAATTTTTCTCTATAATTTATTTTGTGAAATTTCTCCCTCCCAGTCCTTGTGTTGAACACACAATATATAATATTATTTATTTTAATTGTACAAAAATTAGTTTAAGATAGATATAAATATATAGATTTGATAATGAAAGTCTGAAATAATAAAACAATCTCCGTAACAATAATTTTAATATATCATACTTGTGTACATATATTTAAATTTCTGTAAATCTATGCTGATTTTTAATAGGAATTCAACTAAAACTACGGTGGCTGTAAAACGTAACAAGTATTTAAAATAGTTAACTAATCTCAGAAAAATAATAATTACAGTATTTCATACGGATATTCTGTTTTTATTTTTTTGTTTTTTCATAATTACAATATTTTATACGGAATACTTGTTGGAAATTCTACTGTTTCGAACTTTAGTATTATATGAAAAAGCAATTAAAATTAAAAATTATACTTATGTCGACTATTTTAAATTAAATTAATAAATATTTTTATCAGTCGTATAGTCTTTTTATTACAATATATTCAACTAAAATAATGACAGTCAAACTATCCTTGCTTATTATCACTCCCGAAGAAACAAAAATAAAATTTATTACTAAAAATAATTTAGATAAAAAATTACCAATTAAAAAGGTAAAATAATAATAAAATAAAATAAAATATTAGAAATAATAAACTATATTCTATGTTAGTGAAGGACAACCTGACTGCTCCCTCCACCTAATCTGTTTAGTTTAGTTCCTGAATCCTTTAGTTATCGGACGTCAAACGAGAAGTTAAATTTACGGTGGTGGGGCAGTCAGGTTGTCCTACACTAACATAGAATATAGTTTATTATTTCTAATATTTCATTTTATTTTATTATTATTTATTTTATTTATCTTTATTATTTTTAATTTATAATCTAATTAATTTTTAGTAATAGGTTTTAATGCAGATTCTTCGGGCGTGATAATAAACAAGGACAGTCTGACTATTACTATTTTACTTTCATATATTTTAGTATCAAGACTGTAAGACCGATAAAATATTTATTAATTTAATGAAAAAGCAGTATATGTAAATGCAATATATAGGTATCTATTTTGTTACATATTATAATACATGCATTAAATATTTTTTAAATTCCTTACGCTTCCTGAAAAAGTAATTCAATAAAACATAAAGTTTAAAATTCGGGAATGTAAGGTAATTTGAGACTAGAATATGGGCTTCTTTCAGCGCATTCTGTTCAATAATTACAATTCCTAGAGGTATGTTAGATAATAGCTTATCTCACATATACAAACAATAACTACTTGATGTACATATACAATAGAGCTCTCAACCTGAAAGTGGTGAAGGCCTGATTTTTGTTTCAATTACTTTTATCAAATATTCAATTAAATATTTGTCTATATGCACACTCTGGGGTGGAATTTCTTCCTAAACATAAAAAATACGAACAGTTCAAAAACTTATATTTAAAGGAATTCGAATTATAACAATATATAGATTTATAGCGATAAATGAAAAAGGCCGATAAAAATATGTATTAATTTAAATTAATAATATCATTGTCATCCAAATTTAAATTTTTAAAGAAGTAATAAAACATTTTCAAAACATATTGTGGTATATATTTTACTAAGTTTACTCTTTCCAGATGATTATCAAATATATTTTTTCTTATAGTTATTGAATATAAACTTTGAGTTTGAGAATTCTCAATCAATGTGCATGAAATTCACTTTAGCATTATGAAACTGACGATATCAACATTTTTATAATTATAAGATCAAAGAGATTCAAATATTTAAATAATTATAATACAATAAATTTTAATCTTATTTCCAGAAACATTTAAGTTTTATGCATTCACAGTTAATTATTCCAAAAAATGTATTTATCAAGTTTTATTAAATTCCCTACTTCTTTTTAATCAATAATTACAAAATAAAAGTATTTATATTTACTGATATATTTTGAAGATAATAAAATGAATATTACGGCTTCACATCAAGTTCAGTATGTGCACGTTTTACAAAATTATAGTGTGCTTCAAAAATAAGAAGCATTAATTTCTTCCTTGCATTGTTACATCCCTTATTCTCATTATTTCTTTGGTGAGATATAAAATTTTCTATTTGATAGAAGACTATTTATAAATAATGATTATTTTTAACCATCCATAGTACGTAATAAATTTAAATAAGTAAATGCTGATTTCACTACCTATAGAAATTATATATAATCTTAGTTGCGCTTACATATAAAAAAAATTTTTTTAATAGTAATATGAATAAGTACCGTAGAAAAAGTTACAAGTGTTAAGTCAACAAATTTTCCAGCCGTCAGTTTCTTCGGATATTGTGATATAGCCATCATAAAAAATAAATCCAAAGCACTTTTTCCAGGCAAATTATACCAGTCCGTTACGTGATAAATCGATCCAATCCTGGTAGACTACAAGATGTTAAAAATTCTAATTGTTTATTAATTATGAATTTGCAAAAATCCACTACTTTGACTGATATAAATCAAACTAATAAATATTTTTATCCGCCTTACAGACTTTTTTTTAGCAAGCTAATAGAATTTTATGAGCAGCAGCACAACCTTTATTAAAAATCACCTCCCTAGATATGAAAGATTCAAATGTAAATTAATTTGGTTTGTATCGGACTATCACATATCCCTTACCAAAAAGCTCCCACATCTCTAAACTCAGACTGTAAGCCCGATCAAAATATTTATTAGTTTGTAACTCTTCAAATCCAGAATTTTTAATAAAGCTCACTTGTTCGTTAAGGAGTTCTCCGATATAACAAAATATAAATATATTAGTGGTGAAAGATATTATAAGAGTTATATATGTGGTGGAACTGATTGGTTCTTTTCTTTCCCACTCCTAAAATCAAATATAATTGTCATAGTAACAGTATCAATTATAATAAGACAAATTCATCCCTGTAGTCTTTTTTACATACAGTTAGAAAATAGTATGAAATGATACATAGATTCCAAGTGCAGCCAATAAATTCCACAAAACAAATTCCGTTTAAATATTGCTCAACACGATCCACGAATCTATTAGAAACAAAACATTTATTCGAAATTGTTCAAAATTATAATCATATTATATATAGAAAAGCACTAAAAGTTACTTAAGTGTTCTAATATGTCGTTGAACTGTTACAGCCAGTCGAGCCTTGCGCGTTGTTGCATCTTTAGGAAATGGAACATCGTCGATGCCTGTATCTCCGTCAATGTATTTTTTGATCAACATAATGACAAGCTCTAGTTGCGCGCAGGTGTGTGTTACGAAGGTGGCTGCGAGACTGCAAGTTCCCACCGTTATTGTGTCTAGAACATAACCAGCCATGAGTTGAAGAAGATAAACAGTTGCAAAGATCAAGCCAATATCAAGGTTGATCCAGGATTCGTATATAGGAAATGAAAGGATTCGTAATTGTTTCGTTATTAAAGGATCAGTTCCATTTGTTGAGTTGTATACAGTTGAATTATAATCATTTGTATCGACTACAATCGAGAATGCCTGAACCACTGCTATAGGTATAATTCCATGGTACAGAAGGCCTCCACCGTACATGAAGATAGCGGAAAATATAGATAGAGATCTTCCCAGTTTTGCATGTTTGTACATTATCTGTAATTATAAATCAAAGAAATTTATATCAGAAATAGAATAAAAAAACAATAAATGTAAATATTTTAAAATGGATAACAGATATCCTATTTTATGTATAATTCTGTAATTTGATCAGGCTTTTCATCACGATTATATAATAACATAAGTAATTTTTAATCATTAAAAGAATTATTTTATAGATCAACATATTTGTAACAAAAAATTTATAGTTAGTAAAAACTAAAGTTGGAAACAAAAAAAAAAAAAAATTACATCAGAAGTCAAAACTCAATAAAACGAATTTTAGAAAAAAATAGAAACTTAATTACGAAGTAATAGAGAAAATTTTAAACAGAAAAATATCAAAGAATATAAATTAGAAAATAACTTCTATATTTAATACTAAGAAAGCTTTGTCGACCATGTATGTAAATATATATTAATTATTATGTTATTAATTACCTATGATGCCTCATGCATATGTATTATTTTGAAACAAAATTGATACACTTTCACATCGGCACTATTATGATCATACTGCAATAATAGAACACCTAGATTATGATCCAATAAAAAATAAATAATAAGATAGAACTTTAAGCTGTGCTATGGTCGTCAACGGAAGAACGTATTTTTCATTGTTTCTGTAATGTGGAACGACCAAAGAGGTCACAAAGACCTAGCAAGACTAGTGGATAGAGGATGATGATGACGATCAGCGCTCACGAAAATGTACCACATTCGACGTGCAGCGTAAGGAAAAGGTGGAAATAGTGAGAGAATGAAAGATATAGACAGAGAGAGGTGTACACTTATTTATAGTGATAAATGTAAAATAGAATTCTAAATTTTATTTTAAAACAAAAAATTGCTGTATAAGATATTGAGTGAATTCATTAAATTCCATAAAATATTAAAATAACAGAAAACATATGCATAGTCAGCTAGGGAGCAAGAATATTGAAATCTGCTTTGAGCGCGAGCGTAGAAAATGAATGACGTACTACGAATGGTTGCGCACGCGAACGATGTACGCAGATTAGTGGGCGGATACCGTTAATGGTTATTACAGCCCAAAAATGCCATTTCGTAAAACTGAATCGCGCGGTGGTCAGTTTGCTTGGTTGGTTAATAGAAGTAAAGTCGATGTACCGAGAGTGCAGAGACCCAAGACCGCGAACAAAGAGATCGATCATAAATTAAAGTATCGGGAGTGGTTTGATTAACGGGACTCTTAATACCTCACTAATGAAACAACCGGAAATAAAAAGATAGTGACGCTCAAGGTGAGAAAATCGAGACACAGATATCCTTAAGTGAGGGTAATCCAGACGAAAGGGTGGGTGATCAACCGGGTATCGCATCGACGAGACTCTTCGTAGTGATATAATTCCTAGTAGGAAGCAAATATAGCTGCGCGTACTATTTGTCTTGTATTTACTAAATATATAAAAAAATCAGACCTGTGATAAGGAAATTATTGTATCTTAACAATTATATTTCTTATATCCAACTCAATTACTAAGTCACAAATGATATCCTACACAAATAATCCCAAATGAGGAATTCAGCCTAGCACTGTGCAGTTCAATAATTCGTGGAACAGAATTCCATTCCGTCACGGGAGATAAGCATTTGTATCTTTCAGAGTGAGGGAGGAAGTCGCATGTGTGAGTGTGTGGGAACATGTGCATACAACCTGCGCTTGTAACCTTTGCAATTTTTTTACAAGGCACAATGAAGTTCCAGAAACGGTGAACGGTTATCACTGGACTGCGAGAAATGTCCTGAGTTTTTTGCGATAGCAAAGTGACGCACTTTGATAATCTTTATTTGCTTTTATGACGAATTCTATTTCTATGATTTTGTATGCGTAGATCAAAAATTTTACCCAGTTATATATTAATAGAATTCCGGTATTCTTCTATTCTATGGCTTTCATTTTTTCTACGCATTTTTCAATATTACGATAGATTTTAGAAATATTAGATAGATCTAGATTGGACTAATTTTGGTAATTTTGTCGATAATTCCGTAACAGGCCGTGTTAGCCGAGTCTTTCATATACGTGGTAGTAGTGCATGTATTTACAGGTGTAGCCATCGATTGCAGTATACACGATAACATACATCGATACACGAGTAAACAATACCTACAACATACAGGTCGTTTGTCGCTAATACCCGCAAGGGGGAAGCGACAGTAAACAATAAATGAAAAAAAAAAAAAAAAAAAAACATACAGGTAGGGATAACTGACACGTGTAAACAGTACGTTTATTTTTAGATTGGAAGAATGTGTACCCTCAAACAGTGCTAGTAGACATAAGCAGGGTATTACGTACGCCACCAAATATCAGTAAACCCGTAAACATTGCCAGTTTCGCATATACGCAAAATGATCAATTACACACTACATATGCAGACGCTGATAGCGCACAGGAGGGCGGCGAAGATGCGCACGATGGCCTGTCTAACGTTAGAGCAGGTTGTGGAAGACCTGTGAGATCGCGGACTTGATACGAAAGGAGCGAAGGGATTCTTCGCGATCATCTCCTGCAAGTAGATCCTACTGCATGCAAGCCGGATAACCAGCTCATAATGTGATACGAGTGTAATGTGATCGAAGATGAGACAGAAAACGTATAAAGAGCAGTTCCATCCAGAATAAAAAGACATATGAGAAAAGACAAATAACAGACAAGATAAGCGATGCCGTATTGAGTAAAGCGTTATTAAATGTTAACGATGGAAATATCTTGCGGTGGATTCAGATGATTCGAAATTAATTTTATTCATCGCCCATGATTACCATTACATTTTCTGTAACGAGTATGATCTTGACTGTATCGCTCACCCAGTTCAACCTAAAGAAGCAGAAAGCATTTGGAAAATTAAGGAGCTAAATTTATAACTCATCCCAACAACGCCGAGGAGAATACGTAATCATATTGGTGCCAGAATTCCGTCAAGTGGAAATATTATTCTGCACAGTTATGCGTCGATTTCGTACAGCTCCGGTAGGCGGAAGCTAGGTTTTCGAGCACCCTACACTGAAAGGCACTGCTGGTTTACGCTATCTCCAGAATTTTCGGAACAGAGAAATTGATATTAATAGATTAGGCACAATGGTCTACGATTTGCTATCATTAGAGAAAGTGTAGTTGAGATAGCAATGGAATTGGAGTGGCAGAAAGTTATAAAAAACCGTAAACAAGCAAGTATTCCTCATTCACGATGCGTACCAGTAAGCATGGAAAGTCCGAATAGACTAGCGATGCGGCGAGAGACTAGTACATTGATAGATAGACATAAGTCAGTAAAATAGACATTTTCCGAGGAACGTAAGTCAAATTATCCGAGTCCGAAAACGCTTTTGCTCAAGCGAGTCACATACTATTTTCCCACACGAGAACACTCTCTTCTTCAAAGATTGTGCATAAAATTGAATGATAAATTCACAGAATGAAGAAATGTCAAATTATTTTCCATGTGGTAGTTATGCTTGTATAGAGCGAGCACGTAGAATATCTGAAGGCCCAGACGAAACTCACTACGAAATAAATTATCCTATCATAAAATATCATTCGTTGGATTTGAAAAGATATAATATTATTAGTTTTCTTCTAAGGTTATTTATACAATTTATTTGAATATTTTAACTTTAAATTAAATGATTGCCTCGTAATTTGATATTAATTTGATGTTAAAAAGAGATACAGGGTCGAGAGATGGTGGTGCAGGAGGCGAAGTTCACTCCGGTGTTTGAGGGGCGGCGTCTCACTCTTAGAAAAAGAAATAAGAATAATCAGTGGAAGATTATAAGTTTGTTTATAATACAACCTTAAAATAAAATTAAAAAAAACTTTAATACCATAAAAAATATAATTAAAAATTATAACTAATTTTAAAAATATTAAATAGATATTTTTTAATGCTTAAAAAATATTATAATAATTTTTATAGCAGGGAAAGGTGGGTATAAATAGCAAACAACATTTCAAGATTTAGTTAAATCAGGCCTTCATTCTAGGCGAATGGTTGTATTTTTAATTTTTGACCATAGCCATGGTCTGTCGAGAATAATGGTTAGAAATTCCAATCTCTGCTCAAAATATCTCCATATCTATATATCACCTTCAACTATTATCGTTACACTCTAAATATTTGCAATTTTACGTACTATTCTGATGTAAATAATTTATTATTCTATTAAAAATATATTCTTTTTTTTACAGTGCTATTTACAATCATCGCAGTTATTGAATCATTTTCTACTATATTACCTTAGTATATAATTATTATAATAGTTATGACATAATAATTATCTACTACACTACATTATATATATATATATATATATATATATATATATATATATATATATATATACTACATTATTATATAACAATGGCATTACTGCAACACTAGAAAAATCCATGGCAGTATATCGAAAAAAGTTATGAATAAAAATATGTTGCACCACTGACTAGTTAACTAACGAGCTATTATTAAATATAAGTATTAGCAGCCAATCATGCAAAGCGAATAGAGGTTTAGTTTGTTTTTATCAAGCGATTTAATAAATCATAAAACATAATAATTTCAAAAATTTTGGTTCTTTTAATTGAAAATTTTATTTTTTTTAAATTATCAATATTCTTCTACATATTGTTAGTTCCATAACTTCCTTATCTGCTGAAAAACGTTGCGAAAAATTACTGACTTAGAATGGTGGCAGTAGCTTAGTCGCTGAATCTGTTATGAATATAAAGAAGTGAGTTACTAAACTCAATGTTGCTGAATATCTGTTTTACGTATCTTGATTTTTACAAATACATATTGTATTTATAATACATGTATATCTATAATCTTATGGCATATAAGTAAATAAATTAATAGTTTCCATTTTATTAAAAGAATATTATCATTTCATTAAACGAAAGTATTTAGTAAATTACAATTATGTAGAAATACATGTAAAAAAATTATTTGATTAGTAAAATGTATAATACTAAATATAAAAAAATACTTATAAAAACATCTAGTCCAGTTAAAAAAATTAAACTCATAATTCACTTTCATAATAGAATCAGCTTATGCTAACAATACTCTTAATAGGATAAGCGCTTATTAATTATTCAATGACATAAATATTTTATTAATTATAAAAATAACGCAAGATTAAAAATATTGCAGAATATAGGTTATCCTAAGCAGAGCATGCCAAGTATCAGTTAGTATTAAAAAAAATCAAATATTCAATAGGCTTAAATGCATCAATATTAAACTATTTTTAAATCGATATATACAATAATAAAACGAATGATATAAGCAATTTTGACATTTCATCTCATCACAAGTTGGAACAAGATTTTTATCCTACTTGTACTTACCTGACCTTTTACTTCTGTTACGGATAGAATAATAAGATGTAAAATTATGTCAAATTATATAACTTTATCTATTTATTAAGATAGCGTAGAATTAAGTTTTTAAGTTTATATAATAATAATAAATAATAATAATAATAATGTTTAAATTAATGAAAGGTAAATAATAAAGCATTTGCGTCATATTTAGGATATAAAAAACTAAGATTTTATGTGCACATTTTTAAGCAGAAATTGATGTATAGGTATTATATTACAATACAATGACGGCGTATATTAAGTATATTTATCTTGAGAAGTGCGTGTTATTATTAAGAATAAGATTTATTTTACTTGTTGTATTATAGAAAATATTAGGCTAAATTTCTTTGATAAAATATATTAAATGTAAATTTATTTAACAATTTGATATTTTATAAGTATTAAAAAATTAATGGTCAAATAATTAATGTAAAGGATAGCCACTAATATTTTGGAAATAGAAATTGAAAATTTAATCGAATATATACTTTTACTTATATATTTAATAAAAGGGAATAATGTAATTATAAAGAAAATATAAAATGAACTTACATTGATTGAATTGCACAGAACTCGAGAAGTTTACTATTATCAGTGCTGTGATTAGAAAATGTCACTTTTTCTTTCGAGAAAACTATACATTTGAAATCCATCGGTGTCGTGACCGGAAAACCATAAGGTTTTCGAAAGCTGTATTTTTTGAATGTATGGTTTTCAACGTTGAAGAAAATTTGGATACTATTTTCGAAAGCTGAAACGTGCTCATGCAAAAGTTATGAAGCACCACGAAATACCAAATTTTTTGTATTGATTAATGTATAAATTCAGATCCATCGGTGACGTGACCGGAAAATCTCAGGATTTTCAAAATCTGTATTTCTGAAATTTATACTTTAATTTAGAAAAAAAATTTGGGAATTTTGAAATTTAAATATTTCTATAATGGATAAAAATAAATGAAGAGCTTCAAACAGAGGCTTATATATCTGAACCAGAAAAGGTTACATATGAAAACTTCTCGACAGATCTGTTTTCCCTTTGTATCTTATCACTAAATTCAGAGAATTTGATGGCGGCGCGAGAAGCGAGCCTATAAAGGTTCGAACGCGCCGAATGTTAGTTCATTATATTAATGGCTATCCTCTGTTTGGTACGTCGTAAAAAATTATAGTTTTATTATTATATTGAATAATTTTAAAAAACTTAAACCTTATTTTTTATTTAATCTCTTTTTGGTTGTTTCGAACAACTTCGATCCTTATTGTTTTACTATTGTATGATGATACGCGGTCTATTAAAATATTCAGTGTAAATTTAAATTAATATGAAAATAACGTGGAAAAACAAATACACTCGTTACTATTAATAAAATACTATAGGCGCATTAAAACCAACTGTTATTATTTCTACCTAAATATATTATTTCAAATATAATTACAGTCATCAATAATTTACTTTTAAATTTCACTAATCACGTAAACGCATAATCACAATGAATTGAAATATATATTTGTATCCGTGTATTGTAAGAATTTATTTTATAACATTAATATAAAATACACATATAAATATATGAAACCTCATACATCTGCAGTTAATTCCAATTTTGAATTCATACTATTTTTATACTTTATATAAAGAAACTCATTTAAAAAAATCATCCCTATCATCCGCATTTACTATACCCTACTTTTTTCTCTACGCTGCAGCTCCTTTCCCAGTCCTCCTCTACGTGCTGAAAGCAGTCGGCAATCTCCTTGGTCCTCCGAAGTAGCGAACTGTACTTGGCCCCGGCCAAAACTGCAAAACTCATCGGTCCTATGAGCTTCACTCTAATCGTGATGTTTGGCTCTTCTAAAAAAGTGTGCAGAACAGCCAGGATCACCACGAAAGCTATCAGCCAATAGCTCATTCCTATTCGTATGAATTTAAACAACTTGAGCCAGGGGGAGGTGTTGTCGGCCAGCGGCCATAAACCTATAGGTCTTAAGAAATAACTACTCATTTCTACCGCATACTTAGAATGTCTCGTAGACATAATTATAATATCTTATAATTCACTAAGCAGTCGCGTTATGATTTATATATGTAATATTATATTTCAGTGCTTAGTTATTAAAGTAAGAATTCGGGACAAATATATTTTTTAAGCTTGTTAAAGTTCAGGTTTGAAATACAATTCTGGTTTGCACAAAATTTTAGAAGATGAAGCAATTACTAATAAACTTTTAGCTAAATATTCTACAATTTTTACACACGAGAAACAGTCGAGGATACACTGCATTGAGTCAGTTATAGTCTTCGGATAAAACTCAAGTATCGAAATCGGTGAATGTAATATCTGCTTATCTACGTTCATAAGACTAACAATTCTATTTAATTGCAGCTCAACTTCAGGTGTAATAACTGGTCATTTTTCGAGATCGTAGAACTACAATCTGTTACAAAGTAAAACATTTTATAATGTATCTGAACTCTTTCTCGTGTGAGAAGTCTGTGTGAATAAAAACTTTTAATTATGAGTAGCATGTCACTCATATGTGCAGCATATAATTCAGTTTCAATGACATTCTTTGTTCAATATATCTATACTACAATATAACTATAGATTTGAAGCAAAAAATGAGAGTTTTATTTTATTAATTAAAATATTGAAAATTTTTCTAGAAATTCCTTATATCTTTAATTTAATAAATTTATAGTAATTTTGAAACAAATATAGTAAGCTTAATTTCTTTGCTAACTAATACAAATTATTTAGGATGGAATAAAAGCAAGAAAAGAAGCAAAAAGGCGGGTTTATAAGCCTGAAGTAATTGCATGGAAAAGAAGTAAAGTTTGTAAATGTTCTTATATATTTATACTAGTTATAAGTACTGCTTATAAGCAGACTCTAGGGTGAAACAAAGGTTTTCATTGCGCCTTTTCCTATTTTCATAGTAAACCTCTGTAAGTACACTTATATCTAATAAAAATTTTGCGCTTGCATTCTTGTTCTTAATTAGTGATTAAGTATAAATATTATAATTTTTAAATGTTAAATATTAAATATGTTAAGTAGTGATAAAAATGAGTTTAGATTTATTCAAGTAAGTGATAACATTATTCTTTTTTTAATCAATAATTTATTCTGTATTGATCCTTGTAGATAAATAAATAGTACGTAATGTAATATAGTGATATATTATATGCATTTGTTAATTATCTTCATCATTGAATGTCGCATTATTTGTTCAAATATTGACAATGGCTTATTTAGTATTTTTGAATAATATTTAATTAAATGCGTATTCGAAATAAAATAAACCATTGCAAATTAAAAACTACATTCATTTTAAGTATACAAAAAAAATTTAGAGTGATAAAAAATTTATACATATTCCAGTAACGTGGCAGCTGATCCTTGAAAGAAAATGGTTCTTTATAAATTTATATTTTACTATTTGAGTCGAAATCTGCTGCTGCATAGAAGTAAGTAATGAACTTCACATATTTTGTTATAATATTAGTTGTACAACTAACTATGTTTCACTCAACAAATAATCGTTGTTAATATTTCCTAGTGAAGAACTACGTATTCAGATACTCCGAGTCCCTATAAAAGAGTCCAATGCTTTTCTTCCAGTATTTTTTTATTATCCTTCAAAACATTAACAATATATTTGGTTCATTCTTCATTTCAAAATTTATTTTTTAGGTTATAGAAAAATATCCGAAGTACTCATTGATGGGTTCGTCGTTGTATGTGTTACATATACTATATAGTATTATTGTCTTTTCTGTTATTATAAGACTGCATAGCTAAAGCAATATAAAACAGATATGTGACAATAATTTTCATTTTTCAATGTATATATATACTCGTATATATCACAACTCAATATGCGATTATACCAGTTAAATAAACTATTATTAAAAATTTTTGAAACTGGGCTTCTTTGAAAATTCACTGAATGTATTCGACGTAAGATGAAAGCTCGGTGGTTCCAATATAAAAAACACATGCATATAGATGAAGTTAACTAATACCTCATTACCACTCGGCAACTATGAATGAATGTTTGAAAGACTAAGCTGAAGATTTTGTAACGCATGTGTAAATAATTCGTCTAAAAGAAGACTTCCCTACGTATAGAGAGACTGTAATATTAAGTGCACAAATAAGTTTCCGCCGTTTTGAAAATATAGCGCCACCAATAAAATAACATCCAAATTGTCAGCTGTAAAAAGTCGTATAGTATATGTTGACATCTGAAAGTAGTATAACCTTTTAATACCTCTGACTTTTTACCAGCATCACTTAGTTTTCATCGTGTTAAGATGTCAGGTTTTGAGCCAAGTAAGCGTAATTTGCGGGAGTTGTTAATTTACTTCTTTTATTTATAGCAATCTGCAACTGAAGCATAACGGCTACTCACAGAAGCATATGGCGATATTAATTTAAGTGAGAGAAGTTGTTGGGAGTAGTTCCAAAAATTTAAAAGTGGTGATTTTGACGTGGAGGACAAAAGACACAGTTGAAGGCCCAAAGTGTATGGTGATACAGAATTACAAGCTTTACTGGAGGAAGATCCATGCCAAACGCTAGAAAAACTTGCACAACAGTTAGAAGTGACTCAGCAAGCTATTTCACAACGTTTCAAAACCCTGGGTATGGTCCGGAGTAATCTATTACGAACTACTCCAACACAATCAAACCGTCATCGGGGAACATTACCAACAGCAGTTAATGCAATTGAGCCGAGCATTGAAGATTAAACGTCCACAATATGCCAAAAGGCACGATAAAGTCATTTTTCAGCATGACAACGTTCGGCCACATGTTTAAAAAATCGTAAAGGAAACATTAGAAGCATTGAATTGGGACGTCCTACCCCACCCGCCGTATTCACCAGACATTGCTTCTTCAGACTACCACCTATTCTGGTCGATGACTCATGGTCTGGCTGAGCAGCACTTCACTTCTTACGAGGAATTGAAGAAATGGGTCGATTTGTGGGTCGCCTCAAAAAACGAGAAATTTTTTAGACAGGTTATCCACTTGCTGCCCGAAAGATGGTCAAAAGTAGTAGAAAGTAATGGGCAATATTTTGAATGACATTACTTGTACCTTTTTTTACAATAAATTCTTATTTCTTTATAATAAAACGTCAGAAACTTATTTGTACACGCAATACATATAGCAGTGTTGCATATAAAAAGATCCAAGCTGTATATGGAATAGTATATATGGAAAAAGCTGTATATGGAAAACTGTGCATTAAAAGATGATTTCGATTTTCTGAGTAATATGAATACGGTATTTTTAAAGCAATAGTTAATAAATCTCTAACTAACTCTAAAAGATTTCAAGTTTTATAATTCACGTAAAACATCGTGATCAGGATTATGTATGGTTTCACTTTGTGCTGGGAAATTTCTCGCACTCAGCAATAAGAACGGATTTTTCGAACATATGTTCATTTTAATTTCTTAGGGAATCTCGTACAAATTGCTAACTATAACTTTGTGTTATAATTGTAAAATTATATCATTTTTATCGTTTATCATTTTATCTTTTGAATAAATGAAATTATCATGAGATAACTATATACATTCACCGTAAAGACCTGCAGTAAAAAATAGAAGAAATGTGAGGAAAAAAGTGGAAATAAAACTATTCATTCTCTACATTTATTATAAATTTGTAAGAATTGGTTAGTAAAATAAAAGCTGATATATATTTATTTCTACCATTATTACTCTTATTCCCTTTATTTTATTATCTTATTGTAAGTGGAATATAAAGGATGATCCTCTAGAGAGTAATCAAAATACATTTGCATCGTCACTAAATGAATTCCTCGTTACAGTAACTTTTACATTTTATAGATCATAATTTATAAAATTGTTTTTAATATTATTTATAATGACTATTATTAAGGGAATTTGGAATAAAAATTTACGGTCATAATACGAAGAAGATTTTTCTTGGTGAAACAATGTTAAAGCGCTAGTTACTGCGAACCATCGCAAGTTCTCTTCGGCATACTCTTCAATTTTTAGTTTACGTAATGAATTTATACAAGTGTCAATTTCCTTTACGATAGAAATTATCAACAAATTTTCCTAACAATGACTTTTTTATATACTGAGATGTTAAGAATATCCATTAGAAGAAAGAATCCAAATTTTTTCCGCACTTTTTCCACTCAGACTGTACTATTTAGTGATCTATGCAACTAATTGCATGCTTTTCAACTACAACATCTTCGTTTATTATAATTCATTTTCAGATAACTAGTTCAGAAAATCTTAGGTTCTTGTGTCCAATAGAAAAGACTCCGGAAGCAATGAAAAATTCCATGATGCACTATTTATAACCAGTAGTACTATTTTGACAAGAATATGATGAGTGTATCCAGATTATAATTAGCTGCTCATACATTAATAAAATTTATTGGCATGATTGCCGTATGTAACAAAACGCGGTGACTGATTTATAGTCATGACTTGAAAATCATGTAATGTCAATTCAAATATTAAGAATTCTAACGCACATTTTGCATGAAAACAATTCCAAAAAACAATTTTACGATGAATAATACAAACTTATTATTACCAAGCAAGTGCGTTGTGATTTGAATTTTGTTTAGACTGATATTGATTATAGGGTATAACCTATGAATAACTAAATATTTTTTTGCACTATTTCAACTCCTTATTTCTCATCCTTCCTATTTTTAAAAGAAATATGTTGTTAATTATTTCTTATCGTTCTGTATGTTGAATATTAATTTTCTGTAGAAAATTAACTTACAAAATATAGTTTTCAAAATTTTTTATTTATTATTATTTTCACTAAAAATAAACAACGTTGAACAAAACAAATTTATAATAATAAATAAATCATTGAATTTGCAGCAACAACATGAAAAGAGAACCTGTAGCTTTTAATATCTGAAAGTGAAAAATATAAATTCAATATTGAATAAAAAAATGCATTGGTTTTATAGTACAGAATATAACTTTTGCAAAAGTTTCGTAACCCATAATATACATTTTTCCAGCAGTTAGTTTATTGGGCACTTGGCTTTTCACCATCATTAATTTTAATATGTGTTTGCATTTAATAGAAACGCTTTCACTATAAAATTCTGAATTATAACTAAAACATAAAAATAATTTTGATTAATTTTATAAAATAAATTTTGAAAAAAATAGAATAATTACCATGTCTCAAATATAATTGAACTGTGGTCGTAAATAGTTTGGCCTGGCCAATTGTAGTAAAAAATACGGAGCAGTGCCGCGATCGTCGGGATAACATGTTGAAAGAATAATTTTGGGTCTTTCATGTGCCTGACTAACTAAAAATTAAAAATATTTACATAGAAAAAATATTAGGCCATATATATATAATAAACATTAGTGTTGTACGGTATAGAATATAGTATACTTTCATATTATAATATATCATTGACACAAGATATTTTGTGGTCAGAAAACTAATACAAGATTTTTAAAGAATATTATTTTATGCGTATTCTATATTGCGGAGAAAATTTCATTTCGTTCCCCGATGCAAGAAAATAATTTCATTTTTTTAGATTTTACGGAATTTAGTATTAATTAGGCGGCGAAGCTAGTTTCTGACCTTCACGCTTAGGCGATGTAAGTAGTACGAAAAGTCAGATATGTCGGATCTAGTACTTAATTTTTAGTTTTGGCATTTACCAATATAATTCAGTTAATAGGCACCATAATTTTTGTAGACATTATAATTTTTTGATCAGTAAAAAATGAATCGTGATAAATCGTTTTTTGACATTTCCTACACTATTAGAATTTGAAAGAACGTGTAGCAGAAACTTATCGATTGTTTCAAGAATGTTATGGCGATCAAGCTTCATCGCTCACAACATGTAAGGCGTGGTTTCAGCGCTTTAGAAGTGGAGTTATGCCGATGTTAATGACAAAGAACGTTCCGAACAACCGAAAAAGTTTGAAGATAGTGAATTGTAACCATCATTGGTCGAAAACTCAGATCAAATGCAGAAAGAAATTGCTTATAAGTTAGAAGTCAGTGGCAGAGCAGTTGGCAAACGTTTACATACGATGGAAAAGATTGATAAAGAACGAAAATGGATGTCATACGATTTAACCGAAAGTGCTATAATGAATCAATACAACGTTGTACTGTCTTTGCTTGCCTGGTAAAAATGAAGAGTTTTCTGTGGCGTATTATGACTGGTGATAAAAAGTGGATCTACTAAGACAATCCTAAGCTCAAAAAGTCATTGGTGGACCCATGTCAAGCGTCTACATCGAAACCAAAATGGAACATTCTCGGCCAAAAAGTATTGCTGTGCATTTGGTGCGATCAACAGAGTGTGTTGTACTACGAGCTGCTAAAACCAAATGAAACTGTCACTGCTGAGGTATACAAACGCCAGCTGCATGATGTGCAACAGAAATGGATCGAACATAGATCAGGAATCGCGAACAATAGGCGCAAAATCATTCTGATGATGGACAACTCTTGGCCACATATTACAAAAGCCGTCAAAAACACACTATTGGAGCTGATATAGGAAGTGTTGCCGCACCCACCGTGCTCGCCAGATATAGTTCTCTTTAATAACAATCTATTCAGATCGATACAGCACGACCTCGTTGATACGCATTTCCGACATGTTCAAGAAGTGCACGAATTTGTGGCGGACTGAATCGCCTCGAAACAACCATCGTTCTTTCGTCACGTTCGCTTCATAGCAATATTACCAGAAATATAGAAAAATGGAGTAGAAAATGACGGAAAATATTGTAATTAACGTAACGTGTATCCATTAAAAAAGTTAAAAAAGTTCAGAAACTAAATTAGCCTCCTAATATATAACAGTGCAATTGTAGTGAAAGGAATATAATGGACCGAAAATAACAGACACGAGAAATATAGTTTAAATTCCACTTATTATAACAAGGGCGCTGCGTCTATCTACGAAAACGAGCGTCTATATTAAAGACTAACTAATTGTTTAAAAATAATACGTATTTAAATCTAAATTATTTTATCTATAAATTATATTATGTTATCTCTAAATTTATCTATAAATTAGAACTTATTTAAAAATAAGTTCTGAGCGTTCTATCTATAACTTCAAAATCTATAAGAAATATCCAATTTTGCGAAGTATGTTAAAATATTGTGACGCGGAACATCGCAAAATCATTCAAAAAACTGGGTATGTATAGAACACATGCGACCCATATTAGCCGTAATATTAACCGTAATGAAGCTGTTTCGACGCGTATTCTATAGGTTATATAAACTATAATAAGCATTACATGCGTAGCTCGACATATACTTCAAGTAATAGACTGCCTCGATTTTAAGTAATTTTTGCTACATTATTCAGAAAAAGCAAGAAACTAACATTATTAATATAATAACAGATCTAGAAACATAAACTTGCCGTTTACGATTTCCAAACTTGTAATTGTTCCATTTTCATTTTCATTTATATATGAAAATAAGTAGATGTTTATACTTACTGCTACTTCTGATAATGCCACTATTATTGCAGCGTTAGTAAGAATGAGTAACATTATAATACCATACACTGAATTCACAATTTTCACGAATCTATTTTAATAAATTAGAAAAGTATATATTAGAAATATATATGTATTTTATTTAAAAATTATGCAGAAAAAACGAATCCGAAAATATTGCTACGAGGGTGGTCCCAGAAGTACCTGACCTGAACTAGAAGTGGCGGTAGATGCTCAAAAGTATTTGTTTGACAGCCATCAATATCGCACATTTCAATGTATTTGTAAACATGAAAAAAATTGGTCATCGTTATGTGATACAATACTTTTATTTGAAAGGCCTCAGCCCAACCAATATAAAAGCTGAACTAAACTCTACTCTGTATGAGACTGCTCCTTCGTTTGCAACAGTAAAATATTGGGTAGCAGAGTTTAAACGAGGCCATACGAGCTGCTAAGACGAGCATCGCAGTGGTCGACCAAACGAAGTGATGACTCCAGAAATTTTGAAGAATATCCACCAAGCCGTACTGGATGATCGTCAACTGAAAGTGCGCGAGGTAGCAGACATGATAGTTATTTCAAAAATCGCTATACATCATATATTAACTGAAAATTTGGAGATGACAAAGGTGCCAACAAAGCACAGGTTAGGTGCCGCGTTTGCTCACAATGAAACAAAAACAGAGTCGTGAAGATGTTTCAGTTGAAAGTTTGGCCATGTTTGGCAAAAATAAAGCCGAATTTTTACGCCGTTTCATAACCATAGATGAAACATGGGTTCACCACTTCATATCCGAAACAAAAGAAGAATCAAAACAATGGAATCAAAATGGAGAGCCGGCTCCAAAGAAGACAAAGACCGTTCCATCTGTAGTGAAGGTTATGGCGTCGGTTGTTTTGGGATGCGTGTGGGATAATTTTCATTGATTATCTTGAAAAAGGAAAAGCTATCAACGGCGAGTATTATGCGAACTTATTACAACGCTTGAGCGAAAAAATCATGCGAAAATGATCGCATTTGGCTAAGAAGTAAGTGTTGTTCCATCAAGACAATACACCAGCTCACACATCCGTTATTGCAATTGCCAAAATTAATGAATTAAAGTTTGAATTGCTACCTCATGCACCAAATTTGCCAGATTTAGCTCCCTTGAATTATTTTCTGTTGTGAGACTTGAAAAAATGGCTCGCTGGTCCAAAATTTTCCAACAATGAAAGGTGATGTCGGCAGTTAATGGCTACTATGAGGAGCTTGACAATTCTTATTATAAAAAGGGTATCGAACTTATTGAACATCACTGGGAAAAGAGTGTATAGAGCTCAAAGGAGATTATGTTGAAAAATAAATATATTTCTTTCCAAAATTTTTGCGTTTTATTCGTTGGACCAGGTATTTTTGAGACCCTCCCCCTCGTATATAACTTAACTCTTGTAAATATCAAACTGCTAATATTGGATCAAGTGCAATAATTACTGTGTTTGGTCATATTGTTGATTCAGATAATATGTTTCATGTAAAAATTTTTGATCAATCAGTATATTATGATTTTATGGTGTATTAAGTTGTCAAATATCACTCTTCCACCTTTTTGTCTTATGAATTTCGTGGCTATGTACAAAGTGCTACATAGCTTATATCTGGCAATACTATATATCATTTGAAAGGTCTTGACATAACATACAAAACGACGCTATGCATGATTAGATTGGATATTGCGTTCAAAAGTTATAGACGTGTAAACAAGGAGTTCACTAACATCGAAATTTGCGCTATTTTAAAGTTTTCCTTCATCAAAGGCAAATCCGCTAGAGAAACATTCCATGAGATTAATGGTGTTTTAGGGGATGGCGCGCTATCACTTCGAACCGCAGAGGAATGGTTTCAACGTTTCAGAGCCGGTGAAAACGACACCATGGATAAACTAGCCAACGGAAGATCTGTGACGACGAATACCGATCAAATCATGGAATTTATCAAGTTAGACCGGCATGTGGCATCTCGTGACATCGCCCAGGAGATGAGAGTTAGTCACCAAAACCATTTTAAACCATCTGCAGAAGGCTGGATACAAAAAAAGCTGGATGTTTGGATGCCGCATGATTTGACGCAAAAAAATTTTCTGAACCGAATCAACGTCTGCGATGTGCTGCTGAAACGGAACGAATTCGACCCATTTTTAAAGCGGATCATGACTGGCGACGAAAAATGGATCACATACGACAATATCAAGCAAAAACGTTCGTGGTCCAAGGCCAGTGGACCGTCCCAAACAGTAGCCATGCCGGGATTGACGGCCAGGATGGTTTTGCTGTGTGTTTGGTGGGATTGAAAGGGAATCATCCACTATGAGCTGCTCCCATATCGCCAGACGCTTAATTCTACCATCTAATGTGAACAACTGGTCCGGTTGAAGCAGGTTATCGACCACAAGCGTCCACAATTGGCCAACAGGAAGGGTGTAGTGTTCCACCAGGACAACGTCAAACCACACACTTGGTCGATGGCTCGTCAGAAGCTATAGGACTTCAAATGGGAGGTTTTATCGGATCCACCATATAGCCTGGACATGGTGCCAAGTGATTACCACCTGTTTCTGTTCATGTCGAATGTCCTTGGTGGTGTAAAGTTGGACTCAAAAGAGGCTTGTGAAAAGTAACTGTTCGAGTTCTTCGCAAATAAGGAGAGAAGTTTCTACGAGAGGGGTATTATGAAGTTGCCGGTTGCCGTCTAGATGGAAACAGATTATCGAATAAAACGGCGCATATTTGAATTAAATCCGACCACTGTAACACTTTTTATAAAGCATTGAATGAAGATCAGAAAAGCAGAAGGGAGATATTCGACAACTAATTTAAGGTAAATCATAATACATAATTACAATCACTGACTCCTTTTATTTTCATTAAAAAAAATTCGATAAATGTTGTTCGTACAAAATCCTAAACAAAAGTAGACTCGGAAAGGAATTGAAAAGAGCCTTATGAGTAGCCTGGATTTTAGAAGTAATTCTTTGAAGCTCCAGCCAGAGGCAGTTCAAAGAATTATTTTTATTAGCAACTAAATATTTAATGTACTTCTGATTTGGGAAAAATATTATTAATTCAAAAAAATTTTTCATCACTATGAATTTAAAAATTTAATTTCGTCTTAATATGAACTCAAAATTCTTTTTAATTGAAACGCATGATTGAACAAAATTACATCAATTTGTATCAGTGAGTGAGATTAAAAATTCAATCATAATTCATCGATTTCGAATTTTGCTAACATTTTTTTCACCTTACTCATTTTTTAAGTGAAAACATTTTTTTTTCAAATAGAAAATCAATTACAGATTAATTCTCGCGTAACTCTGTAGTTTTACATCTATATGCCATCATTTAGGTATAGCTGAATTGTTACGATTAATAAAATTTGATAATAATTATACTTAACTCTAAAGAACTTTTGTGGAACTCAATTGCTTTGACTAGTTTTCTGAAAAAGTCAGGTTGTACTTGTTTTACTTGTTCATCGTTAGAGTAATACAAGTTTACAGTATAATTTTGAATATATTCACTTCGCCCGCTTTTCCAATCTATATAATCCGCATCACAGTTCTCCTCTTTCCTCGATTCAGTATTGTCTTCAAGAGTATTTCTATAAGCAAAATGTGAATAATTGCCATTTTTTAAGCCTTAAATCCTGGAAAAACTGTCAAATCTTTTCTTTTGTCAAGTCTTTTCAAATAAATTTTGTTATAGTATTTTACATAATGTGGCAGTCGGTTTTATTAATTGGAAATTGAAACCTATAAGATGTCAGTTGAGTATGGCTAAATTAATACGTATTGAATAAAAAAATTCTTGTAGTTCCATATAGCTCAGAAACCCTGAACTTTATAAAAATAAAATTTCCTATCTTAAATTGTAGCATATTAATAATATATATTAACTTTGATAAATATATTTATTTGTACATGTTAGAGAACTTTTATTATTACTTTATTTCGATACATTTTCTAATACGTCGATTCTCTTTTATCTATGAATTGGAATACTTACGTTACAATCCGAAAAAGAGCGCAAGCATGCTGTGTACAATTCATGAACATTAAATCAAATCCTATATAGAATATCATTGTATACATATCGACTATAAATCCATGTAGAACTATGAAATTGTAACTGTTATCTATTGATTGTATGTTATACTTAACAAATCTTGATATTGTTTTCGGACGAGATTCGTTCTTTCCGATGAAGAAATCAACCATCTGATGAGTAATGCCTGGTACGTTATAAGCGAGTGCGGTAAAAACTAAAAGAACTGAAAAATAATAAAATAATTAAGAAATTCAAATTCATTACCCACTTCTTAAAATAATATTCATAATCCAAGGCTTATTAGTTTTTATTTTTAGTAAAATAATATATCTATATATATATATATATATATATATATATATATATATACTAATAATAGAGAACTAAATTTTCGTTTTTAAATACTGGCTAATCAAGAAAAAAAATTACTTGATAGTTTATTTTAATTACGTATATGTATCATAATAATTTTTAGTGACATGTAGAATATACTCCTTAATTTGAACCTCTATTTTGTGAATTGACGACCCACTATAAATAATCTCAATTGTTTAAGATCGCTTTTAGCTTACGTTTTGCCTTTACTTTTACATCAATTAATTATATGAATTAACATATTTACATACTAACTATATAGGAATACTTTTCACAAATACTATAATCTAAGTTTTTTTTAAAAATATATATTATTTTAAGCAACTCAAGAGACATTATTTCGATCAATTTCCTTAGGTATTATTTTCTTATGAAAATTGTAGCCAAAGCGAATATCAAATCCTCATAATGTTGGAAATTATATCGCAAATTTTTGTCGTAATATAAGTTAATAATACAACGTACTCATGTATATCTTATTAAATTTTCTAATTTTCTCAGAACAATCATGCAAAACTTGTAACTTTTGTTGTTCTTGTGTTAGAAAATCCTTCTTTATATTATCCAATAGAAGTTTCATCTATATAAAAAAGTAGTAATCAGTTATCATTACCATTCAAATGTAACAACAATCATTCTATATAAAATAATGCGAAATAGTACAACACCTTATTGCATTCAATACTACAATATAGGAATTTCGTCAAAAATTCCAAGTAATATAAAACTGCTGTTATACACATCGGAAGACCGTCAATGTCATGCATCATCTCTATTGTTTTAAAAATCTGAAAAATTGAATTGTGCCAATACTCTGAAAAGTCTTATTTCTAGTAAAAGAAAGAGATTTATAATTTCATAAATACTCAACTACGTACTGTAGGAAAAAGCAGTGACAGAACGGTTAAAATTCCAATTGAACGGAGTACCAATTTTTCTTTGAAACTTTGATAAGGCCATTGGCCACAGAGCCTTAAAAATTTATTAGCATGTATATAATATGGACTCTCGAAAATATCCATTGTTTGCTGTATGTCCTACGTAATTTAAATTTCCATAATTCTGCTGGTAGATTTCAAAATTAAAATAACTAATTGATGAAATTTTAAAAATTGTCAATAATTTCATATGATATGGATAACCTTATTCCATGGTACCTAGTTTCCAATTTCCATATCCCTTTAAATAAGGTTTTGATACCATTCAGAAGGAATTGTCGTGTTCCATGAACTATTCTTCACTTTATTTATCCTACAAAGGACTTGGTAAAAATTAATTTTCTTTTCATACATCAAGTTTAATTTTTATCTAATGTTAATTAATATTGTTAATTGCCATTTGTACGAAAATAAAATAATTATTTTCAATTATTTGCTTAAACTCAATCTTGTAGTAACACAATTTTACTCTCAGTATTCTAATAAGTTCATTTCATATGAAAAGACTTTAAATGAGACGTCGGATATTTCAACTAGAATTGAATTTTTCTTCATCGGTTTATTATTTACATTATAAAAATTTACAAATATATACATTTCGAGAAAAGTTTATTCTATTAATTCTTTTCTATGTTTAAAGGTACTAGATTTTTTCAAAATATTTTATGATTCAATTTTGCACCATAATGAGGAAGTTTAATTTGTAGATATTGACTGTTTGCCAATTTTAACTAGACCCAAGTCCGGATTGACCATACGTGGAATATAGAAAAATTTCGGTAGGACGTGTGAGCTTAGGATCGCCTAATGGATGACTATCATAACAAGAACATTTTTAATAAGAATTCAGAGAAATGATCAAAACATATTCTTCTTTTTTCAAACATGTTGTGAAAATAGGTAATCGCTAAGAGTAATATTGAAGGAAATATAGAGAAAATAAGGGAGAAGCCGTTACTAGAAGAATCGAGTAAACAATGTAAAAAATTCATGAAACATATTCTATGAAAACTGACCAGAGATCATTTAGTATTTTAAGATTCATTTAAACTATTCTACGAATTACTGAGGCACATGGAAGACTGACTCCTTTTGTTCTAAATTTTTAGGTGATCTTTTTCTTTACTGTATTTCAGACATTCTGTGAGTAAATGTTTAACACTTAATTTTACGTCACATTTTTCGCATGTGCTTCTCTCTTCCTTATCAAATATTGCTCTATGTGTTATTGTCGTATGTCCAATCCTTAATCTTGTAATGATTACTTGATCTTTTCTGTTTAGTTTCATAGCTGGACTTTTTTCATAAATGCTATTTCTTATTTCATGTAATGTACTTTTTTCAGTTTCCATATTTTATTCCATTTTTCAAATATTTTTTTTTATTATTTTTTTTAATTTGTTTTAGTTATGCTTAAGTCGATTTTTTAGATTAAGATTCAGAATCTGTGGTAGAACGGTGTACTTACTTACTTTTCAGTTTTGTATACTGAAGCATCTTTAGTAATTAAAATTTTATTTACTTGGTTCATTGGAGTATCTAGTATTTTATGCCATAATTCAAGAGTATTAATTTTCTTCTTGCTGAGAAGGTTAGCTTAAGCTAGTATTGAGGATCAGGTCTATTTTTTGTAATACATAATTTCTGAATTTTTATTAATAATTCAGATAAATGATCAAAACATATTCTTCTTTTTTTTAAACATGTTGTGAAAATAGGCAATCGGTAAGAGTAATATTGAGGAAATATAGAGAAAAGAAGGGAGAAGGCGTGAAAATTACTAGAAGCATCGAGTAAACACTGTAAAAAATTCATGAAATATATTCTATGAAAACTAACCAGAAATTGTTTAGTATTTTAAGATTTTTTTTAAACTAAACTGTGTGAAAGTTCTGGGGCACAAGGAAGACAGAATGCTGTTATTCTTAATTTTTATGTACGAGGGCGGTTCAATAAGTACCCGTGTGAGAAGTGAAGATACATATTTTTTCAAAAAATGTTTTTTTATTTTTCAATATAGTCCCCTTTGAAAAAGATACACTTCTCCCAACGTTCATGGCCATTTTTTAACCCCTCCAAAAAAACGATTTTTCGAACTCTCCAAAATAAGCCTCTGTTTGGGCGATGACTTCTTCGTTTGAACAAAATTTTTTTCCCGCGAGCCATTTCTTCATGTTAAATATCAAGAAAAAATCGCAGGGAGCCAGATTGGGTGAATATGGGGGGTGCGACAGCAATGGATAACGTAATTCATGCAGTTTGGCAATGACAACTCTAAATAAATGTGCTGTTGCATTATCGTGTTGAAAGAACACCTTTTTTCACCAAATGTGGCCTTATCTCCTTCAATTTTTTGTCGAAGCGGTCCAATAACTTACTGCAGCAATTTCCAGTGATCTTTCTTCCTTTTTCTAAAAATTCCATCAAGATGATGTCCTTCGCATCCCAAAAAATCGCCGCCATGACCTTTCTGGCCGAGAAGACCGTCTTCGTCTTCTTTGAAACAGATGCACCGCGAGAAATCCATTGTTTTGATTGTTGCTTCTTTTCTGGTATGTAATGATGAATCGAGGTTTCATTAGTGGTGAAAACTCGACGCAAAAAGTCGTTCGGATCTCGCTTAAATTGTTCCAAACACTGCGTCGAAGTTAACAGCCGCTTCCGCTTGTTGTCTACCGTGAGCAATCGCGGCACTCATCGGGCCGACAATTTTTTCATAGCCAAATTTTCATGTAAAATATTACTATCAATCAGTTTGAAATGTGTTATGACGTCGTTTGATAGATGTCAGTACACGAGAATTACTCTAGCTTTCCTAAAGAACGTCCTCTGTCTTCAAACACGGGTACTTATTGAACCGCTCTCGTAATTCACTTTCAATCTAAGAAGAAAAATTTAAATCACATTATATGTTATGTGTACAGTCAAAATCGTCATTTCACGAAAGATTTTTCCGACTGTTATTCGTGTGGATTAGAAGAGCAACTTAGTTTTAGTTTTCTAAAACAGAAGAAACGTCGACACAGAACTGATATTGGTTGGATTGAGTGACTTGACAACTGAAGAAATTTGGCTTATAGATTCTGGAACTTCGGACCATATAACGTGTCGGCGTGAATAGACCTGGAAATACAAAGAATTTAAAAGACGTATTAATATCAGAAGGGGAAATGAAGAAGAAATCTCTGCATGCGGTAGAGGTAATATAGAGATTGTAACTTTGTGAAAGGAAATTTGTTTAGACTGATATTGATGATGGGGTATAACCTGTGAATAACTAAATATTTTCTTGTGCCATTTCAACTCCTTATTTTTCATCGTTCTTATTTTTAAAAGAAATGTGTTCTTTATTATTTCTTACCGCTCTGTATGTTGAATATTTGAACTTACAAAATATAGTTTTTAAAATTTTTTATTTATTATTATTTTCACTAAAAATAAACACAACGTGGAACATAACAAATATATAATACTAAATAAATCATTGAATTTGCAGCAATAACATGAAAAGAGAACCTGTAGCTTTTAATATCTGAAAGTGAAAAATATAAATTCAATATTGAATAAAAAAATGCGTTAGTTTTATAGTACAGAATATAACTTTTGCAAAAGTTTCGTAACCCATAATATACATTTTTCCAGCAGTTAGTTTTTTGGGCACTTGGCTTTTCACCATCATTAATTTTAATATGTGTTTGCATTTCATAGAAACGCTTTCATTATAAAATTCTAAATTATAACTAAAACATAAAAATAATTTTTATTAATTTTACAAAATATATTTTGAAAAATATAGAAGAATTACCATGTCTCAAAGATAATTGAACTGTGATCATAAATGGTTTGGCTTGGCCAGTTGTAGTAAAAAATACGCAGTAGTGCCACGATCGTAGGGATAACATATTGAAAGAATAATTTTGGGTGTTTCATGTGCCTGACTAACTAAAAATTAAAAATATTTACATAGAAAAAATATTAGGCCATATAAATATAATAAACATTAGTATTGTACGGTTTAGAATATAGTATACTTTCATATTATAATATTAATATATCATTGACACAAGATATTTTGTGGTCAGAAAACTAATACAAGATTTTTAAACAATATTATTTTATGCGTATTCTATATTGCGGAGAAAATTTGACTTTGTTCCCCGATGCCAGAAAATAATTTCATTTTTTGAAATTTCATAGAATTTAGTATTTATATAATAATGTAATGTGATTTAAGGAATATAATTTGTAATTCCATTTATTATAACACAAGGGCGGCGCGTCTAGATGTGCGTCATTTACGAAAACGAGCGTCTAAAGACTAACTAATTGTTTAGAAATAAGAGTTCTGAGCGTTCTATATATAACTTCAAAATCTATAAGAAATATCCAGTTTTGCAAAGTATGTTAAAATATTGTGACGCGGAACATAGCAAAATCATTCAAAATGCTGGGTAGTATAGAACACATGCGACCTATATTAGCCGTAATATTAACCGTAATGAAACTGTCTCGACGCGTATTCTATAGGTTATATAAACTATAATAAGCATTGCATGCGTAGCTCGGCATATACTTCAAGTAATAGGCTGCCTCGATTTTAAGTAATTTTTGCTACATTATTTAGGAAAGAGTTAAATAAACTAATATTATTAATTGAATAACAGATCTACAAACATGAACTTGTCGATTACGATCGCCAAACTCGTAATTGTTCCATTTTCATTTTCATTTATATATGAAAAATAAGTAGATGTTTATACTTACTACTACTTCTGATAATGCCACTAATATTGCAGTGTTAGTAAGAATGAGTAACATTATAATACCATACACTGAATTCACTATGTCTACGAATCTATTTTAATAAAATAGAAAAGTATATATTAGAAATACATATGTATTTTATTTAAAAATTATACAGTAAAAACTAATCCGAAAATATAGGTATATAAGTTAACTATTGTAAATATCGAACTGCTGATCTTGAATCTATTCCAATTATTACTGTGTTTGCTCCTATTGATGATTCAATCAGATTCAATCAGTATGATTCGTGTAGAGATTTTGGATCAATGACTATGTTATGATATTATGCTGTGTGTGTGTGTGTGTGTGTGTGTGTGCGCGCGCGCGCGCGTAAATCATATAACATAATTACAATGATTGATCCTTTTTATTTTCATTACAAGAAAATTCGATGAATGTTGTTTGTACAAAATCCTAAAAAAAGTAGACTCGAAATAGAATCGAAATCAGCCTTATAAGTAGCTTTGATTTTAGAAGTAATTCTTTGAAGCTCCAGCCAGAGGAAATTCAAAGAATTATTTTTATTAGTAACTAAATATTTAATGTATTTCTGATTTGGGAAAAATATTATTAATTCAAGAAAAAGATTTTTCATCACTGTTAATTGAAAAATTCAATTTCGTCTTATAAATTTAAAGCTCTTTTTAATTGAAACGCATCATTGAACAAAATTACATCAATTCGTATCAGTGAGTGAGATTAAAAATTCAATCATAATTCATCAACTTCGAATTTTTCCAATATTCCTTTCATCTCATTAATTTTTGTTTCAAATATAAAATTATATTTATAATTATATCTATAAAATAAATTTTAAATCTATAGGCTATCATTTATTTATAGATGAATTGTTATGATTAATAAAATTTTATAATAATTTTACTTCACTCTAAAGAACTTTTGTGGTAATCTTCTCATATTACCAATATTTAATTAGATAAAATTTTTCTTACAAATAAGAAATCTATTCTATAAACAAAGTATCTTTGGAGTCTTGAATGTATATCCTACCATTTATGCATACAGCTGAATCTTTACGATGAATAAGATTTTATAATGAATTTACTTAACTCTAAAGACCGTTTGTGGTGTTCAATCGCTTTTACTAGTTTTCTGAAGAACTTAATATCAGTTTGCATTTTGTTTACTTCTGTATCGTTAGGGTAATGCATGTTTACAGTATAATTTTGAATATATTGACTTTGCCCGTTTTTCCATTCTACATAATCCGTATCACAGTTCTGGTCTTTCCTCGATTCAGTATTGTTTTCAATGGTATTTCTATAAAAAAATGTGAATACTTGTCATTCTTTTAAGTCTTAAATCCTGGAAAAATTGTCAAATCTTATATTTATTTTCAAATAAATTATGTTATTCAAATCCCGGTCTCGGCGGATTGACACAAGCACCGCTGTAATAATTTACATGTGCTTTGTTTACAAACACATTGTAGACCTCCGTCGCTGATTAGCACCAATATTTGGAAGCATAAATGGAGCGACGTTAAATAACATAAAAAAAAATTATGTTATACTGTTTTACATAATGTGGCAGTCGGTTCTATCCATTGAAAATTGAGGCCTTTAATGTCAGGTTACTCTGTTTAAATTATTACGTTTTGAATAAAAAAATTCTTGCAGTTCCATAAAGCTCACAAACCCTGAACTTTATAAAAATAAAATTTCCTATCTCAAATTGTAGAACATTAATAAAATATATTAACTTTGGTAAATATATTTATTTTTACATGTTAGATAACTTTTATTATTACTTTATTCGATGCATTTTCTAATACGTTGAATCTCTTTTATCTATAGATTGGAATACTTACGTTACAATCCGAAAAAGAGCGCAAGCATGCTGTGTACAATTCATGAACATTAAATCAAATCCTATATAAAATATCACTGTATATATATCGACTATGCATCCATGTAGAACTATAAAAGTGTGACTGTTATCTATTGATTGTATGTTATACTTAACAAATCTCGATATCGTTTTCGGACGAGATTCGTTCTTTGCCATGAAGACATCAACCATCTGAAGAGTAATGCCTGGCACGTTATAAGCGAGTGCGGTGACAAATAAAAGAACTGAAAAATAATAAAATAACTAAGAAATTCAAATTCATTGCCCAATTCTTAAAATAATATTCATAATCCAAGGATTATTAGTTTTATTTTTAGCTAATACTAATATAAATAATTTTACTAATAATAGAGAACTGAATTTTCGTTTTTAAAATACTGCCTAATCAAGAAAAAAAATTATTTGATAGTTTATTTTAATTACGTATATGTGTCATAATAATTTTTAATGACATGTAAAATATACTCCTTAATTTGAACCTCTATTTTGTGGATTGACGACCCACTATAAATAATCTCCATT
This sequence comes from Sycobia sp. Sy_11, assembly GCA_018907035.1. Classification (NCBI taxonomy): domain Eukaryota; kingdom Metazoa; phylum Arthropoda; class Insecta; order Hymenoptera; family Epichrysomallidae; genus Sycobia; species Sycobia sp. Sy_11. Next base: position 684,236 of record JACCIC010000001.1, read on the forward strand.
GTTTAAGATCACTTTCAGCTTAGATTTTACCTTTACTTTTACATCAGTTAATTATATGAATTAACATATTTACATACTAACTGTATAGGAATACTTTTCACAAATACTATAATCTAAGATTTTTTTTAAAATATATGTTATTTTAAGCAACTCAAGAGACATTATTTCGATCAATTTCCTTAAGTATTATTTTCTTATGAAAATTATAGCCAAAGCGAATATCAAATCCTCATAATGTTGGAAATTATATAAGTTAATAATACAACGTACTCATGTATATTTTATTAAATTTTCTAATTCTCTCAAAATAATCATGCAAAACTTGTAACTTTTGTTGTTCTTGTGTTAGAAAATCGTTCTTTATATTATCCAATAGAAGTTTCATCTATATAAAAAAGTAGGAATCAGTTATCATTACCATTCAAATGTAACAACAATTATTCTATATAAAATAATGCGAAACAGGACATCACCTCATTGCATACAATACTACAATATAGGAGTTTCGTCAAAAATTCCAAGTTATATAATACTGCTGTTATGCACATCGGAAAAAAGTCAATGTCATGCCTCATCTCTATAGTTTTAAAAATCTGAAAAATTGAATTGTGCCAATACTCTGAAAAGTCTTATTTCTAGTAAAAGAAAGAGATTTATAATTTCATAAATACTCAACTACGTACTGTAGGAAAAAGCAGTGACAGAACGGTTAAAATTCCAATTGAACGGAGTACCAATTTTTCTTTGAAACTTTGATAAGGCCATTGGCCACAGAGCCTTAAAAATTTATTAGCATGTATATAATATGGACTCTCGAAAATATCCATTGTTTGCTGTATGTCCTACGTAATTTAAATTTCCATAATTCTGCTGGTAGATTTCAAAATTAAAATAACTAATTGATGAAATTTTAAAAATTGTCAATAATTTCATATGATATGGATAACCTTATTCCATGGTACCTAGTTTCCAATTTCCATATCCCTTTAAATAAGGTTTTGATACCATTCAGAAGGAATTGTCGTGTTCCATGAACTATTCTTCACTTTATTTATCCTACAAAGGACTTGGTAAAAATTAATTTTCTTTTCATACATCAAGTTTAATTTTTATCTAATGTTAATTAATATTGTTAATTGCCATTTGTACGAAAATAAAATAATTATTTTCAATTATTTGCTTAAACTCAATCTTGTAGTAACACAATTTTACTCTCAGTATTCTAATAAGTTCATTTCATATGAAAAGACTTTAAATGAGACGTCGGATATTTCAACTAGAATTGAATTTTTCTTCATCGGTTTATTATTTACATTATAAAAATTTACAAATATATACATTTCGAGAAAAGTTTATTCTATTAATTCTTTTCTATGTTTAAAGGTACTAGATTTTTTCAAAATATTTTATGATTCAATTTTGCACCATAATGAGGAAGTTTAATTTGTAGATATTGACTGTTTGCCAATTTTAACTAGACCCAAGTCCGGATTGACCATACGTGGAATATAGAAAAATTTCGGTAGGACGTGTGAGCTTAGGATCGCCTAATGGATGACTATCATAACAAGAACATTTTTAATAAGAATTCAGAGAAATGATCAAAACATATTCTTCTTTTTTCAAACATGTTGTGAAAATAGGTAATCGCTAAGAGTAATATTGAAGGAAATATAGAGAAAATAAGGGAGAAGCCGTTACTAGAAGAATCGAGTAAACAATGTAAAAAATTCATGAAACATATTCTATGAAAACTGACCAGAGATCATTTAGTGACGCACATGGAAGACTGACTCCTTTTGTTCTAAATTTTTATGTAATTCAGAAGAAAAATTGAAATCCAATTATATGTTATGTGTTCAGTCTATTCAGGATTGATTGTTCTGAGTATTGTTCGTGTGGATTCAAACGGCGTCTTAGTCGGAATTGTCTAAAACAGAAGAAAAGTCGACACAGAACTCGTGTTGATGGGATCGAGTATCCTGACTACTATGTTGCAGAAGGCCTTTGGTAAGAAGTCCATATCAAGAGCAAGTGTTTTTCATTGGCATAAATTGTTCAAAAACGTCGAGAACGTGATTAAGACAAACCATATCAAAGACGAACAAGATCTGTTGATGGACTACATGTCGATAAAATAAAAGAATTTTTTGTTTTTGAGGGTTTATAGTCACACCCCTCTGTTTAGGGTATTAGTGACTATAAATTAACTTTATTTTATTTACAATGCATTACAAGTTCTAGTGTTAGAACGATTCCGAAAAAAAACAAACACATGCTGATACATGATATATTTGGTACATTACATAGTATCTATTTACTGCATTACTTTGTTTAAATTACTTTTTTAAATCGTTTATATTTATATATTCTATAATCTTTTTAAAATTTTTAGGTAGGTTTAATATATCTTTCACATCCGTGTTGAGTTTTAGGTGATCTTTTTCTTTACTGTATTTCAGACATTCTGTGAGTAAATGTTTAACACTTAATTTTACGTCACATTTTTCGCATGTGCTTCTCTCTTCCTTATCAAATATTGCTCTATGTGTTATTATCGTATGTCCAATCCTTAATCTTGTAATGATTACTTGATCTTTTCTGTTTAATTTCATAGCTGGACTTTTTTCATAAATGCTATTTCTTATTTCATGTAATGTACTTTTATCAGTTTCCATATTTTATTCCATTTTTCAAATATTTTTTTTTATTATTTTTTTTTAATTTGTTTTAGTTATGCTTAACTCGATTTTTTAGGTTAAGATTTGGAATCTGTGGTAGATTGGTGTACTTACTTACTTTTCAGTTTTGTATACTGTAGCATCTTTCGTAGTTAAAATTTTATTTACTTCGTTAATTGGAATATCTAGTATTTTTATGCCATAATTCAAGAGTATTAGTTTCCTTCTTGATTCGAAGGGTATCATATTGCTTTCAGCTAAAGTTCTATATGTCGGACTTGTTGGGAAGGCTCCGGTGGCGATGTTCATACTAGTATTTAGGATCAGGTCTAATTTTTCTAATACATAATTTCTTGCTGAGCCGTATGCTATGCTTCCATAATCGATTTTGCTCTGAATGAATGACTTGAAAGTGTTTTTTATAATTTGTATACTAGCACCCCAGTTTTTCGCAGAAACGGTTTTGAGAATATTTATTATTTTATAGCAATGTGTTTTTAGTATATCTATATGGTTTTTCCAAGTTAATTTATCGTCAAAGTTTAATCCTAAGATTTTAATATCTTTAACAACTTCAATTGTATCTCTTTTAAGATATAGTTTCGGTTCATCATATTATAAATGTTTAATAGTTTTTTAATTGTTACCATTGGTAATTTTTTAAGGAAGATATTTGGAATTTTGTTAGGTCCTGAGATCGTATTTTTACTTTCTTATAAAACATTTTGGAGTTCGTTCAGTGTTATATTTACATTCATGGGGATTTCGTGGTTACCGCTGTAATTTTCCATGTCTAGTATCATTTGTATTTTAGCCTTTTGTTTATACTCAAGAAATATGTTATTGTAGTTATAATCGCTCGAATTTTCAGCATATGTTTGGGCTAGTGTATTAGCTATGTCTATATGTTTATATATAATTTTATTATTGTCAATAATAGCGGGGATTGGTATTTGTCTGTATTGTCCCTCTATAGCCTTTATTTTTCTCCATACATCTCTTGTCGGTGTATGATTATTGATTCGATGATTGAGATAGAAGCAGATTAAAATTATTATAATATTAATATTTTCTCTCGGATTAATGTAAACTAGAATTGCTAATGCTATATTGCATTACTAACTGCATATCTATATGCCTATGTGTGCATGTGTAGATATAAGTATACTTAATAGTTTCGAAAATGTAATTTAATTAAATAATATATTCATATGTAGTATTATTGGAAAATAAATTAATAGAACATCACGCGTAATCCAGCAATTACCGGTAAATGTACTCCTGGAAAGACAAACACCTGCAATAAAGCTGTCGGCCGTAACAGGTGATAGACTATATCACTTCGCGCGAACAAAATACGTGGGGAAATCCTAATATGTCAACGGGTCCGTCAGTGAGTGGGGTCGGGGTGATTGTGCCCCGAAATCGTACTCCACTCTCTCTGTTTTCGCCAATCAATTGGAAATATTATATTTATGGAATAAAATTTATGTTTGGGGAGAGGCAAAAGCGAGGTATCGTCGTGAGCTTCAAAATCAGAGGAAGTGATTCAAGCAACAGCTCTCGAATTGTTCAGGAGAGAACGTACACATTCTATTTATTCTAAGAAATTCTTGTTTCTTATGTAATAAATTTTGCATATTTAAAAAATAAATATTGTGTTATCCTACTTAATTTATAATAGTCAGCCTCCGATAAATCTGAGGCTGATATCTTACGTAATTGTTGAAATTTTTCATTGGTTGAAGATAGAAACTCGATCCATTAATTTTGTTTGCTACTCTTTATTATTATTTTGCTGATAGCTTTGTATTTTTTATATTCGATTCTGTGTTCTAACGTGTTTTCTATTTTAAATTTATTAAATGCTTTTTTATATTGCTTATGGCTTTTTCACACGATTCATTCCACCATGGGTTATTTTTCTGATGTAGTTTTGTTTTTGTTATTGGTATGCTATTTTGGACTGCTGTCAGTATCATCTCTGAGAATTTTTTTACAATATCATTTATGTTTGCATTGCGGATACATGAATTTGAATTCCCATTAATACTGTCGATTTCAATCAGTTTTTTGGTTTTTTCAGCTACAGTTTCGCAAAATTTGTACCAATGAGCTTTGTGGAATTCCCACCTAGCTGTTATTATCACTAATACATCATTTATTATATTAATATTGATATATATTGCGTAGTGATCGTTGCCGTGAGAGTGATTTCCATTACTATATAGGCTGAAGTCGATTGCACTACTTTTACCATTGATTATGTTAAAATAAGTGGGCGAGAGGTCATTGAGTAATACTAAATCGTAATCATTAATTAATTTTTGAACTATTCTACCTCTTGTATCAATTTTATAAGAACCCATTATTTTATTATGGCTGATAAAAGCGACTAAAACTACGAAAGGAGGTGGTGGCTGCTTGATTATTTTTTTAGTGCTTTTAGTCCTAGTTTTTTCCTGTTACTTAGCTATACATTGCATACGCACACAATCCTGTTCTCTAATATTATTTTAACGGCTATTAGTTCCAAATCGGTTTTTATTGATATTTTTTCAATGTAGTATTTGGTACTTACTATTGTCGCTACTTCTCCACTAGCTGACATGCAGTCCGTCCGGTTTTTATTATAAGTCTCGAAATTTTCAATGTTAACTTTCTTGCTATTTTTGAGATTGGTTTCCTGAAGGCATACTATATTACTATTACTCTCGGTTATTATTGCTTTTAGATTTTCAAAGTGAGCGTTAAGCCCGTTTATATTCCATTGTAATATTTTAGCCATTATTTTATTGTTAATTAATAAATTATTTTGTACATATATGCTTTACATAGATCGTAGCTTCGATCGGCATCCAAAACACTATTTATTTCAGTATTAATACATTTTAGTAGATATACTAAACTGTATATCTCCGTTGAATACCGATATTTCTAATGTTCGGATGTATTTCTTAATTAAGGAATTTAGAGAATTTTTCAAAGTCGTCTGTATGTTGTCTTATAACATTAATAGGATTTTTGATACCTTTTCTATTCTCTAATATACTTTTAATCTCTAAATAATTCATGAGTGTATTTCCTTGTTCTTCAAACTTAAAGTAGTTTTTCAAACTTATTAATTTTGTATCTGAATATCTTCAGTTTCCATTAATGCAATCCCTCTTTCATTATTTATTCTTTGTGATTGAGTTTCATTTTTTAATTGAAATGTTGTTTTAAGTTTCTCCTTTTTGCTTTTAGTCTTTAGGTTCATAGTAAATTCCTTATTAATATTTTATTCAATCTCATCATTCGTTTCATTAGAACTAATGTCCGAACGCGTTCTATTATTGTCATGAGTGTTCACGTTTTCATTTTCTATTGGCATTGAGTGTGTATTGTCATTGTTTTCATTTTTCATCGAAATATGATTGATGTAATTAGCCTGTAGGGCCGTTGATTGATTTCTATCGGTTGGTTCTTGTATGTTTATTTTTCGCATGTCACTGATGTTAACTGTTTTGTTTGACTATATGTTAATTGGGCTAGTGAGAGTATTATTACATTTCTTTGCTATATACCTTTCTAAATTACAATTGAAACGTTTAAGTGTATCTGTATTGACATATATGTAACGATTGACATTATCATAATTAAATTTGAAAATTTTTCGGAATTTTAGCAAAATCTTCGGATTTAATATATATTGTTCTTCTGAAACTGGATATATGATTATATTCCTCTTTTGTGATTATGGCTTTTATTATAGTTACTGGAGATACTCTTTCATCTTTTGATGCTTCTATAATATTTTCAATTTCATAATTTGATATTTTTGCTGAAACGTTTGAAAATATTACTTTTTTAGTTTTTGAAATCGTGGGTCGAATTGTTACTTTATTCTCGTTAATAAATATGGATTTGTACATATCGGTAACACTGACTACTAATTCCTTGCTTGTGAAGTAGGTACATGTTCGATTGTTGGAAATACGAGAGGTGAAAATTACATTTTTAAGTTGCACTATATCCCCTATGGTGCACGTATAATCCGTAAGCTTTAATCCATAAATGCAATCTAAAATTAAGTCTTGATCCCGCTTTGGAAATAAATCCTTTGGAGCAGCTGTAGCATAACTTGAGTTAGCGAAAAAGGTAGGTACTTCTTTTTGGGTATGATTTCTATCTGCATTTGTATTCATGGTAGTAATTTTGATACCACTCGTTTAGCAGCGATGGTATCGAGCGATGGTATTCTTCGATTATCGTGGTGTGGTGCATTATGAAGTTCTTCCAAACGTCTAAACTGTTAACAAAGAATATTATTTGAGTGTTATGCGTCGTTTGCGTGAAGCTATTCATTTCAAAAGGTCACTTATGGGAAGACAACTCTTGGTTTTTGTAGCAGGATAATGAAACAGCTCACACTGCATTGATTTTACGTGAACATTTCGCTAAAAATTCAACCAATATCGTTCCGAAACCACCATACTCGTCTGATTTAGGACCACGTGACTTCTGGTTGTTCAGCAAACTCAAAGGACCAAGTCGGGGACACGGTTTTGATTCTATTGATGAAATAAAAGCCGAATCGAAAAAGGAACTGATGGCCGTTCCGGAATACGAGTATAAAAAATGTTTTGAAAATTTGAAAAAGTGACATAGTTGCATTGCATCCGGGGGGGGGAGGATTATTTTGAGGGATATAAATTAGATTTGGATGGATAAATAAAGATTTGAAAAGTTTTCAATAAAGTCTTACTCATATTTGTACACAGTAGTATAACATATCGGCGTGAATATTCCTGTAAATGCAAAGAATTTGAAACACGAATTAATATCAGAACGAGAACTAAAGAAGAAATCTGTGCGTGCGGTAGAGGTAATATAGAGATTATAACTTTGTTAAAAAAACTCTGCTTTCAAAACATTGTAGAATTTTCTATATATTCCGCTTCTAAACCACAATTTACTTTCTGTTCGAATTGCTCTGTAGAAAACTTAAAATTTTCTAGTAGAATGAAACCAAGAAAATTCTTGGTTTAGGATTATGTAATTTTTAAATGAGAAATAGGACGTACGTAGAAAACTTGAGAATTTAGATAATGACATATCTATGATTTTTTATGAAAATATAAAAGAATGTCATAGTGATGGGGGAAAAGATTTGTAAATAAAGACGTTAATAAAAACATTATTATTAAATAATCGTGGAGTAAGGTACACAATTAATTTACATTTACACTTCAACAGAATGATATCGCTGTGCGCGAAAACCGCACGATAGTTTTTTTTGTTATTGAATGTCGCTCTATTTATGCTTCCAAATACCGGTGCTAATCAGCGACTGAGGTTTACAATATGTTTGTAAACAAAGCACATGTAAATTATCACAGCGGTGCTTATGTCAATCGGCCGAGGTCGGGATTTGAGCTCGGATCACCAAGTTACTAATCTTTCGCACTAGCGATCGAGCCATCGTAGGCCTTAAATGTCGCACGATAGTTAAATCTGTTATATTCAATTTTTAATCTCTCTTCGATTTTACGGACAGAAGCGATCAATTCGATGGCATATGTTTTAAATAGAACAAGCCGTACTAAAGTATTTCGAAAAACGCCATTTGAATTATGGTATGGCAAAGAGGACAATATGCATAATATGAAAGTTTTTGGCATAGATTGTTTTGTACATATTCCGATATTTCGGATGAAAAACGACATCAATTAGAGAAAAAAATCACAAAAAGTCTTTTTGGTCGATTATATTTGAGGTTGTAAGAATTTTTTACAATGAAAAATGATTTTCGAAATAAGTACTCGGGAATGGAGGGATAGACAGATGTTAAATCCCATGGACTTTTATAATTGACTGGTAAATTTTTTATCTGAATCTATGCCACAAACTTTTGAAAGAGCTAATATTTGTAAAGAAAATAAGTATTAGAAAAATGCTATGCAGAATAAATTAATTAATTAAAAAAAAAGATTCATTATGAAAGAGTATGCATAAGTGAAAGGCATTGATTTTGGTAAAATGTTCAGTCACTAGTGTGTTTTCACTCGGTATGGGCACTGCTAAATATTAATGTGAAACAAAATCTAACATTAATACAGATTGGTATAGAAACTTTCTCTACATACGGTAATTTAAACGATAATTTTTACATGAAGCAGTCTAAATATTCTGACGACGCGATTCTGTATTTGTACGCTAGTAAACAGTTGATATGGCTTAAAATAAATATCTAAATTCTAGACTAAAAATTTCTTAAATTTTCTTAAAGCATTAGGTATTGAAGTGAGTAATTTGGATCCTTGTTTTTATGTTTATAAATTGTAATGTATAATTGTACGATAGGAACTTCTTGGCGATTTATGTAGAAGACCGTCTTTTAGCAGTGACGCATGCGTTTTTTATAGATAAATTCATAAGTAGATTAAATAAAAAATTAAAAACAACTGTAACTAAAAACTAAACAATTTTTTGGAGTAGAAATTACAGGATCAAAAAATGGTTCTAGTTTTATAAACCAAAGTTAATATAGATGGCAAATGATGAATAGATGTAAGTTTAATGATGCAATACGTACAGGTCGTATATGTATGAAATTTTAATCGGCAATCCAGAGTTACTCCTAGTAATTTTTCGTTGGATTTCCAGTTAATTGGTTTGTTATTGAGGGTAAGTGAAGCGAGCTTTATATTTTAGCTCCGAACAATATGCCTTCAACTATTTTGTTGTTGATTTTGATATGGTGAGGCATGTAATTGATAATGAGCTTTAATATTGTTCGTCTTGTGAGTCTGTCTTGGGGGACTCCCGTTTTAATTTTTCTTTCTTGAGCAAAAATATTATTTAATTCAACTCAAAAAATTCTATTGCTTGGGTACGATTTGAAGAAGAAAATAATCTATTTTGGTATTTGAAAATTCTATTAAATTTCTTAGGATTTCATTGATCTAGACACTGTCGAATGCTTTTTCAACATCTGGTAGTACTGCACCTGTATTTTGCTTCCATTTTTTACGTTTGTTACGTTCATTGTGTTTTCATAATCTGTATCGCTAACTGTTTTTATTCTGCGTTTGCTGGATGTTGTGGAGTGAGATTCGGTTGAGGAATAGTCATTATCATTGAATCTGGACGAAATTTTTCTCTCTGTTTATTTTCTCCTGCCATGCTGCTTTTTCTAATTCGCACGCAGCGAACTTAGTTCGCTAGTTTACTTACCCACTGTTAATCACTGTGCGTTTCTTTAGTCACGATACATGTGAATAGCAAGAGAAAAAATAAAGCCTCAGTCTGCCTCTGATATCCGCGCTTTGCAGAGCATCAACGAGAGCCTTACGAGCATGAGTACTATTAATATCTAAAGTTGGTCACAAATTAGTTAATCATGAAGAGATCAATAATTTTTTCTATCATTAATCTTCCTAACAGCAGAATATCTATCAATAAATATAATGAGCAATGATCGAATGGGGAATACTCAATAAATCAAAATAGAATTTTTTATGTAATTTTTCATATGTCGACAGAAACAAATTTTGAGACACATGCAAAAATATATAATTAAAAATGAATTAATAATAAGCACTGTTCTTGATTTATTAATATAACAAAATCAGAGACACACCCGATTCACAAGGCTATGGGAAGATCATTATATATGATCATTTATTATTGAGTTTTATTAGATATCTTTGATTTTTTATATTTATTGATGTTAATAATATCATTGATGTATTGTTTCATATTTTGGATCTTTTATTTACTTATCTTTTTTCGAGTTTCTGTAATTCTCACTTACCAAAATCACTTAGATAGGTTGGATGAATTGGAGTGTAAGTTATTTCTGCATATTTTCTAATTTTACCTTTGAGAATTTCACATTGTTCACTACCCGCTGTAAAATGATTAATTAAATATTTTGTCTGAGATTTTATATTACCACATCTGCTATTTGGCGATTTATTATTTACATTGGTGCATTTTATAAAATAATGTTCACTTGCACATAGATTGTTTGATACATTTATAACTGCTGTAACACATTCGAGTACACTTGTTACATGGATTTCTATGAAATATATCAAAAGCTGGGCAGATCATAACCAATAAATATGCTACTTTTCTTATCCGCTATAAATTGTAGAGGCTACTTAGTTATTACATTTAACATTTTTGTTTTTGTATTTGTAACATATGTATCACCTTACATTCACCTTCAGCACTAACATTTCTTTTGCTTATGGCATTCTCTATGTCTTTCTAATCCCCCATAGTAATGTGTACATTTATAACTTTTAATATAGAATTATTAATTTGTTCTTGTTTTATTTGAAAATTCCTATTGAATTGTCAGTTTATTTTTGTACCTAAAGTGTATAAGCTTTCATCGTTCATGCATTTAATGATAATTTCATCTTTATTTTTGTTTAAAAATTTTTTAGTTCAAATAAAAAAACTTACCGTCCAAGTACATTTTGTAAATTAGTATTGTCTTTGATATTTATTACCTTTTTTACTATAACTTTTGATACTTTATTCAACATAATCTTTTTGGATAGATCACACCAATTTACTACGTGAACTTCAAAAGGATTTGTGATATTTTAAATAGTATACGATCAGCAAACCCATGATCTAGTTAACTGTAAATGCCTTATTTAAATTTATTGTATATATTTCATACTTAATAGAAGAGCTATCCTTGTTGTGTTGAAAGATTTATCAGCGTAATGGCCTGAAATATGCACATATCGTTTGTAACGGATCTGACAAGTGGGCACTAGGACATCGATCCTTCGGTTTATTCAAATATCATGCTAATACATCGGTGAATACTCGGGCTAACCAGATTCCTTTTCCTCTCACGGAAGTTGGAGATTGTTCCGGATCGGCGAATTAAATTTTCAATTAACTTTTGTGATCCATAGGCTCGTATCCAGAAACTTACGAATAGGGAAAACTTTTGAATAGGGAAAACTTATGAATAGGGAAAACTAACTAAGAGGAGTGATTCTTCGACTATAATGAGAGATTTAATTATTATAACCATTGTTCTCAATTAATTTTGAAATAAAGAAAATAATTTATTAATTAATGAAAATTACAACAATTAACACATTCCTAAATATATTCACCTGCTCAATACTACCACACGATGTATTTGTCCAACATAGATTGCGAGAGAGTCTTCAAATTTCGCGCGGTGTGATGAGAGGTTATCGAAGCATCTCTTTTTTTGAGGAATCTCTTTTCTACTCTCACCTACACTTGACAGAGACTTTCATACTCGCGATCTCAATAAAATCTACGTGAATTGACACGAGCGTTTCATTTGATTCATATATTAACATGAAGGCACAAATTAAAATAATAATTTGCAAAGCAAAATATCATACAACACATACAGAAGCGAAGCTTTAATCCATTGATAAAGCTTTCATCTTCATATAATCAGACAATAAACGTTGATGCTTCACGTTTAAAAATAGATCAATGATGGTTCAGAACCCAATGCTGCTTCTTTTACTTCTGAGTTGAAAGGAAATTTCAAAATCAATCACAAACTAATTAAAAGATCCAAGCAAAGGTTCCTTCTTCCAAGCTATAACTGTCATAGGAGAAGTTCAAACAATTTACGTCTTATTTTCGAATGAAAATGGTTCCAACAATAATTTTACTATGCATGACACGAACTTATTGTTAGCCACCCAGTGTCTTCTAATTAAAAGTTTGTTCAAGCTTTTGTTCATGATTGGATATGACCCGCGGATGAATAAATATTTTCATAAGTGGTCTAGAGTCGAGATGTACTTATGATGCTCCTTTTTTTTAAATATGTTTAATTGTTTCTTACCGTTTTCTACGTGTCTTCAACATTTTTATTTATTACCAAATTACTTAGAAATTCAACAAAACAAATGTATTCTAATAAGTAAATCAATCGAACTGTAGTAATAACATGAGAAGAGAACCTGTAGCTTTTACTATCTGAAATTAAATAATGTAATTAAAATTTTTAATAAAAAAATTTAATTTTTCCCTGAAGAAAATAAAACCTTCGCAAAAGTTTCGTAACCAGTAATATATATGTTTCCAATAGTTAATTTGCTGGATACTTGGCTTTTCACCATCATTAATTTTAATAGTTGCCTACATTTATTAGAAACGTCTTCATCATAAAATTTATAATTATAACTGAAACAAAAAAATTATATTTATTAATTTTAGAAAATAAAATTTAAAGCTTTAGATATGAATTACCACGTCGCAAAGATAATAGAACTATGATCATAAATAGTTTGGCCTGGCCAATTGTAAAAGAAAATGCGGAAAAGTGTCCCAATTGTGAGAAAACTATGGCGACAGATTAATTTGGTGTCTCCTCTGTCCCTGACTAACTAAAAATTAAAAATTGTAGTTGAATAAAAATATTTTTATTATATATATATTTATATATATATATATATATATATATATATATATATATATATATATATATTGTGACGAGCGTCACAAGGCGCCCACGCCGACTTGTCCAGGGAAGAACGACAACGCGCGCGCCATTTCGCGGACATGCAGACATTAAGGCGCTCGCGCGCGCCGTCGCCGGTCCCCCTCCTCCCGGTTCGTCTCGCACACGAACCAAGAGCCATGCCTCAGATTGTTATACAACCACATCGCTGAAGAGATAAGAGACATAAATAAATAAATAAATGAAATGAATAATTAAATAAATTAGAAATAATTAGAAATAAGAATAAATAATAGAACATTGTTGCGAATTAAATTTGCTAAAGAATCCTGAAAATCGTTGAACTATGAACATTTTTTTTTCTTCAATCCTCTAAATATTTGGTCTGCTCACAGATTATGTAATTTATAGGATTGAAGCAGTGCTAAGTTTTTATATAAACTGAATGAAAGTTAATGCTTTCATTCAAAGTTAATAATTGCTCACTAGACATAGAAAGAATACAGATAATAGTTATAACTTTTTTTTAATATATATATCTTTAATATACATTTGTCATAAAATGCATATAAGACGTGGTTATTGATCATAGAAAAGGTAATTATAGTTTATTTATAAGTTAAAAAAAAAAAAACACCAAATTAAAAATGCAACCATAAATAATGTTAAAAGTCCGATTTATTTATTTTTTTTCTAATAGATACTCGCGATAATACAATGAGTCGTAAAATTGTTAGAAATAAATTAACGAAAGGAAGAAATAGATTAAGATGATAGAGATAATAGAAATAAATTAACTAGAGATAATAAATAGATAAGATAGATAGTAAGAGATATAGACATAATAAACTAAAGTATAAATTAGATGATAAGAGGTAGTAAAAATTAATCAATTTCATTATAGATAATAGGATAGGGTACATAATAAGAAAGATGTTAAAGGCGTCTACCGACTTTCTTGTAAGCGCGTGTTCGGCACGTCACGACCGCGGTCGGCCGTCGCCGGCAGCCGCCGAACTTCCCCCCCCCCCTTCCCTCCTGCTTCCCTTCGAGCAACGAAACGCGAAGACTCCGCGCTCAACCGCCTAGTCGAGAAGAAGTAAAGGAAAAGCAAGAAAGAGAACGAGAGAGCAGTGTGTCGTTGAAGGCCGCCAAGGAGAACAGTAGAGTCGTGAAGAAAGAAAGTAAGAGAGATAGTAAGTGTTGAAAAGTAAGAAGAAGAAAGGGAGGAACAAGCGTAAGAAGTAGAGAAGGGAGTGAGAGAAGAAGTACAGAACGGAAGTGGGCAGAGATAAGAGAAGAAGCAGAATAGAGGTAGAGTAGGAGGTACGGAGAGAAAGAGAGAGTGAGTGAAGCAAGACGAAGGAAGACGGGAGAGCCGAGGAAGCTGAGCCTACGAGAAGGGCAGTCACAAGGACCGATCCGGTGAGCTCGTTTGTCGACAGCAGGACGGACGTCAGCGATTATCTGGTGAGCGGAACATTCACCGCGTGTGTTTCCCTGTCCCCTGTCCCCTCTTCCCATCCCTCGAACATCCTCCTCCAAATTCGGCAAGTGCGTCGGGACGCGGGTCGCGGTCGAGGTGTGCCGAGCACGTGGACCGGGAGTGTAGTATGTGTTCTGACTAGAGGGAGGGTATGGTATGTACGTTGCGCACAAATAAATTTCGATTGAGCATAGTTCTTGTGGTAATGCGACCAGTTCTTTTCCCGAGATTCCCCTTTTTTCAGGCTGGCGGGACCTCCTCTGAGGTAAGTGAAGGAGTGAAGTTATAATTGTTTTTTTTTGTGAGCGCGAACAAATTGAACCACATTAAATTAAAAATTTTTTTTTTGAGTGTCGAAATCGCCGCATCACAATATATATATATATATATATATATATATATATATATATATATATATATGAATTGTTATATAGAAAAATTATTATACAGTATATAAATAGAATAAACATTCATATACATATGGTACATTATATATATATATATATATATATATATATATATATATATATATATATCTATATTAGATAGTCAAATATATCCCTTCCGTCTTTTTGTCTTATGAATTTCGCGGCTATGTACAAAGCGCTACAGTGCTCGTATCTGACAATACTATACATAATTTGAAAGTTCTTGACATAACTTACAAAATGACGCTATGCATGATGAGTTTGGATATTGTGTTCAAAAGTTATAGACGTGTAAACATGGAGTTGACTTATGCCGAAATTCGCGCTATTTTACAATTTTCCTTGGTCAAAGGCAAATCCGCTAGAGAAACGTTCCGTGAGATTAATGGTGTTTTGGAGGATGGGACACTATCACTTCGAACCGTAGAGAAATAGTTTCGACGATTCAGAGCCGGTGGAAACGACACCATGGATAAGCCAGCCGGTGAAAGACCTGTGACGACGAGTACCGATCAAATCATGGAATTTATCGAGTTAGACCGACATATGCCATTTCGTGACATCGTCCAAGAGATGAGAGTTAGTCATCAAACCATTTTAAATCATCTACAGAAGGCTGCATACAAAAAAAGCTTAATACTTGGGTGCCGCATGATTTGGCACAAAAAAACCTTCTGGACCGAATCAACACCTACGAAATGCTGCTGAAACGGAACGAACTCGACCCATTTTTGAAGCGAATAGTGACTGGCGACGAAAAATGTATCACATATGATAATATCAAGTGCAAACTGTCATGGTCGAAGGCCGGTGGGCCGTCCCAAACAGTGGCCAAGCCGGGATTGACGGCCAGAAAGGTTTTGCTGTGTGTTTGATGGGATTGGAAGGGAATCATCCACTATGAGCTGCTCCTCCATATGACTTAATTTTACCATCTACTGTGAACAACTAGACCGCTTGAAACAGGCTATCGACCAGAAGCGTCCACAATTGGCCAACAGGAAGTGTGTAGTGTTTCACCAGGACAACGCCAGACCACACACTTCGTTGATGACTCGTCAGAAGCTACGGGAATTCGGATGGGAGGTTTTATCGCATCCACCATATAGCTCGGACATAGTGTCAGTTATTATCACCTATTCCTATCCATGTCGAACGCCCTTGGTGGTGTAAAGTTGGACTCAAACGAAGCTGGTGAAAAGTGGTTGTCCGAGTTCTTCGCAAATAAGGAAAGGAGTTTCTACGAGAGGGGTATGATGAAGCTGCTGTCTAAATGGAAACAGATTATCGAAAAAAACGGCGCATATATGAAGTAAATCCGATCACTATAACACTTTCTATAAAGCATTGAATGAAGAGCAAAAAAGCGGAAGGGAGATATTTGACAACCTAATATATATATATATATATCATTGACACAAGATATTTTGTGATCAGCAAACAAATACAAGATTTTTAAACGATACTATATTAGGCACAAAATTAAACTTAGTCCTCGAATGTACGAAAATAATCTCCTTATATAAGATTTCATGCAATTTACTATTTATATCATCATGTAATGTGATGTAAATAATATAAGGAACCGAAAAGAACAGACGGGATGAATATACTTTGAAAGTTCATTTATTATAACGCAAGGCGTCACTTTTTTCAACGAAAACGAGCATCTAAAGATTAACTAGTCTTTTAAAAATAAGAACTCTGGATGATCTATATGCAACTACAAATTCTACAAGAAATATCCAAGTTTTTGAAGCATGTTCAAATATTGTGACGCAGGAGATAGGAAATCCATCAAAAAGCTGGGTACGTGTAGAGCACGCGCAACGCGGTTGATCCTAATCAACCGAAATGGTCACCGAGATGAAGGCGTCCTGACATGTTTTGAAGTTAAATAAACTCCAATACGTATTTTACGCGTAGATAGATTTCTTCTATTTTCAGTATCTTACTATATTATTTTAAAAAAGCTAGAATAAACCAACATTATTAATTAAATAATATATCCAGAAACATGAAGCTATCGATTGCGATTTCCAAATTTCTAAATGCGTAATTATTCCGTTTTCTTATGCATTGAAATATGATATTAAGAAAATTTATACTTACTCCTACTTCTGATAATGCTACACATATTGTAGCGTTCATAAGTATTATTGCAATTATTATACCATATACTGAATCCAGTAATTTTACGAACCTATTTCAATATAATAGAAAAGTATAAATTAGAAATAAATATGTAATGTATTGAAATAATATTGATTAAAAACTAATCGGAAAATATAGCTATATAAAATGATTCTTGTAGATTTCTAACTGCTGAACATGAATCTTGGCCAATTATTATTAGGTATGCTCATATTGATGAATGATTTTGAGAATTCTTTGTTTAATAAGGAAATATATGTACTTTCAGAAAAAAATGTGTCGAATAGCTGCGAGATAATCCCGCGTAGCGATGTCTTAATCAGACCTACTAACTTTCTTTTCCTAAAAAATACAATAGTTTGGCCGTCTACCTACATTAGACCAATGTGTTTTAAAAAGAAGCCGACCCTCAACGATTTGGCATATCATCACATGCTCTAATTGAATTTTGATATATCGCGTGTCAAAATTAATTCATAATCCTTTAATGTTCTTGAGAATTGACAGAAGATCTGTGTAAGTTGCACAATGGGCTGCCCATCATATCCAACATATGCTCGATAAGATTAAGGTCTGGGCTAGTAGCGAGATAAGGTAATATCTCTATATTTTTTTCTTATACCTAAATATATGTTATCGTTGCGCTATAGAGGCATGCATTATCATGCATGAAGCTGAAATTCCGGTCCAGTTATTAGTGCATTGGAATTTAGTGAGGACATAAAAGTTCGTTCATATAATGTTTCACTTTTAGTCTTTGGATGAGATAATCACTGAATCAGATCGACGGTTAATGAATATTCCGCTGCATACCATAACAGATACGCTAACAAGTTCTCAAGTTGGATCAACGTGATTTGGTGCAAAACAGTCTCGTCTATGTAACCAATGTCGATAAATACGCGCATAATTTAGATGAACTTGTTGGTAAACTTCTTCTATATGAGGCACGCTAGCACCATTATGTGATCTCAAAACCCGTTCGAGAACGGTCTGCTTATCGTTATAATGCTTATTCGTGTGCTTAGTAAAACATTATTTCCAGTTTCTCGCGCCATCTGCCGTGGATTTCATTATAATATTGGAATCCTCTCGATTCGTTGTAATCCTATATAGACCTTTACCAGACTCCATCGACGGAAACTGTTTCTTCGTAGCAACAAAAAACGCGTAACACCGTTGATCGAGGAATCCCCATTCTTCTTGATAATGATCGCATTGATTCTAGCCTTACTCTAGCAGGGCAACTATTAAAGCAGAATGTATTTCAATAAACCGACGCATTTGAATTAAGAATATGTTACTCTAATTTTTAATTTCTACGAACACTGTATATTAAAATTAAAGCAAATTAAATGTAAATTAATGTGGAATGATGATTCGACTAAAATCTGAGTCTTTATTCTGCCTTAAATTTTTACTTCAAATTTTTTATTGATTTGACCATGGGGTGGATAATTTTAGAAAAATGTAGAAGTGCAAAGTTAAAGGTAACGAAAAGGTAATGATATAAAGTTTAAATAAAGCTATACTTTTCACGAATTAATAAAAAAAAGGAAGAGGGTTCAGGATGGTTCCCGAGACACAAATTTATTAAGTGAAGAAATGTTGGCGGTATTGGGCTAAAACATCAAAGTATCTTTAAAATTGCATAACTCTGTTAAAAAAAGTTGTAAAGGCTCGAATTTGGTTCTAAATGTTTGTAAGAAGGTTTACTTGAAGATGCTGTTTGTGATTTTAAAAAAAATTGTTACTAATCCAGGTAAACGTGCAAAGTATTCTGTTCTTATAGAAGAAAGTTGGTAGATCTGATTAGGAGATATCAATATGGCATGATCTAGTATCTATTGGACATCATTTTTCTTAAAAGCACACATAATTCCCTACACACACACACACACATATATATATATATATATATATATATATATATACTGAAAAAGGTATTTTCTGATATCAAGTATATATGTATTTGTTTTGTACCAAGTAAATCGTTTTCATAAATTGTGAAATTAATCACTTTATTCAAGACGAAATCAGCTCTGTCGGTAGTCTTAATTTTCGAAGTAATTCTTTACCGCACCAATAAGGGGCAACTTACATGATTATTTTTTTGAATAGCTTAAGCTTAAGGGCATTTACAATTTATGCAGAATGCAATTAATTTGAATATACAATATTTATCATCACTTTCAAATAAAAAATCAATTTAATGTCTCCTGGAGCAACGTACTCTTTATTAAAACGTATAATAGATTTGACTTTCGTCAGTTGCATCATTGATTTTAAAAATTTATTCATACTATATTGATTTGAAATTATTTCAAACAATTTTCTCATATTACCAATTTTTTAATCGGATAAAGTTTTTCTTACAAATAAGATATTTATCCTATAAACAAAGTGTCTTGTAACTCTTTAGAGTCTTCAATGTATAACCTATCATTGATGCATCCAGCTGAATCTTTACGATTAATAAGATTTTATAATGAATTTACTTAACTCTAAAGACCGTTTGTGGTGTTCAATCGCTTTTACTAGTTTTCTGAAGATCTTACAGTCAGTTTCTATTTTATTTATTTCTTCATCATTACAGTAATACATGTTTACAGTAGAAGTTTGAATATATTGGCTTTGCCCGCTTTTACAATATACATAATCCGTATCACAGTTATTCTCTTTCCTCGATTCAGTATTGTCTTCAATATTATTTCTATAACAAAAATGTGAATACTTGTCATTCTTTTAAGTCTTAAATCCTGGAAAAACTGTCAAATCTTAAATTTATATTCAAATAAATTTTGTAATACTGTTATATATAATGTACCAGTCGGCTCAATAAATAAGAGAATGACACCTTTAATATGTCATAATTTTTCTAATTTCGCAAAATTCGCAAGCTCTGAACTTTATAAAAATAAAATATCGAGTTCTAAGTTTTATAATATTAATAATAGATGCTAAATCTCGCAAACATATCGTTTTTTACATTTTAGAGAAATGTTATTATTATATTATTTTGATGCACTTTACAAGATATTTTATATTTTATAAAATTTTATATTTATATTTGCATTTTATTTTATGAATTTTATATGATTCTCTCTTATCTGTAAATTGGAATACTTACATTACAATCTGAAAAAGAGCGCAGGAATGCTGTGTGCTGTTTAGGAAAATTAAATCAAATCCTATATAAAATAGGATACAATACACATCGACTATGAATCCATGTAGAATTATGAAAGTGTAATTGTTATCTATTGATTCTATGTTATATCTAACAAATCTCGGTATTGTTTCCGGGCCAGATTCGTTCTTTCCAATGAAGAAATGAACCACCTGAAGTGTAATGCCTGGCACGCTATAGGCCATCGCGGTAGAAATAAAAAAAACTGAAAAGTGATTAAAATGTATCAACCATTGTTTAAATTAATTACTATATTAATTTAACACTCGTAATCCCGAGGATTACCGACGCATTGGTCAAATGGCGAGAGCACACTTAGGCCGATCAGCAAGGTTTAAGCAGCATTCGCCGCGACCAGTACTGGGATGCGTGATCGCGCGGATGCTGATACCTTGTTTATGGCTTAGGTGTTTTCTTACACACAACAGTTATAGCAGTGGAGTTAGAAACATAATTTAAATAACTTCAATTTTAGTTTAGCCTTTGCGTTTTCTTATATCGCACTTCAATTATATAAATTAATGTAGACATAGTAACTATAAATGAATAATTATCGTAAAAAGTGTAATCTAAGATAAGTTTTTTGGTCTTATCAAAATTGTTGACAAAATGAATATCCAATCTTTATAATGTCGAATTATATATTTTTATTGTAATATAAGTCAGTAAGATAAAGTACCTATATATATCTTATTAAATTTTCATGTTTTCTCATAAAAATCATGCAAAACTCGTATATTTGTTGGTTTTAAGGTGATTGTAATTTGTACTTCTATTTTTCTTTATTATATATTAAAAATTCAATCTAGTTAACAGAAGCTTTGTGAAACTTTTATTAACTTGTATTTTATTATTATTTTAAACCTCCCAGTAATAAGTATATTACAAGTACATACCTATGTATATCTTATTAAATTTTCTAGTTTTCTCATAAAAATCAAGCAGAACTTGTATATTTTGTTGGTCTTGTGCTAAAAAATCCTTCTTTATATTATCCAATAGAAGTCTTGTCTATATAAGAAAGTAGAATTTAGTTATAATTATAGTTCATATGCAACAATATGATTCAATTAAACGTAATGCGGTATGGCACATCACCTTGCTGCATATAATACTACAATACATAAATTTTAATGCATATTCCAAGTAATATAATATAGGTGTTACGCACATCAGAAGCTGTTGAGTGTCATATTTCATCTCTATAGCTTTACAGACCTGAAAAATAGAATGGTGACATTGCTGTGAAAAGTATTATTCTTTGTAGTAAAATTAAGGGGTTCATATTGTCATAAATGATCAACTACGTACTGTAGGAACAAGCTGTGACATAATAATTAAAAATCCCATTAGACGAAATACAAACTTTTCTTTAAAACTTTGATAAGGCCATTGACCACAGACCCTTAAAAATTTATTACCATGTATATAATATGGGCTGTCCAAAATATCCATTGGGTACTTATATTCGTCCTTAATATTCAATACATTGATCGAATATCAGTAATGCTGATTCTACAATTCCAAAATTAATATAACTAATTGTAGAAATTCGAAAATTAGTCAACAATAGTAGACGTTGTTGATAATTTTATTTGCTAGTACTTAGTTCCCAAATTTCATATTGATTAACGAAGTTTTGATACCATTAGAAGAAAATACAGTGTTTTATAAACTATGCTTCACATTATTTATAATGGCAAGAACTTAGTAAAAAGTCTTTTTTTCATAAATCATGTTACATTGATATAATGTAAATTTATAATGTTAATTGCTATTCTTTAATTGGTATGAAAATAAAATAATTATATTCAGTTTTTTGCATAAACTCAATCTTGTAGTAACACTATTTTACTCTCAATATTTTAAGATATTCATTTGACATCAAAAAGCTTACCTTGGACTGATTTGTTTATATTAGAATTTCATTTCAAATTAAAAGTTCTAGAAACTTGGTGTTCACGGCATGTGCGCTTTATACGAGAGAGAGAGAGAGAGAGAGAGAGAGAGAGTGAGCGACAGAGAAACAGAGAGAGAATGAAGAAAAGAAAGCGAATGAAGTCCTCTGGGGGGCACTCTAAGCGGTCAAATATTTATGGCTTTATTTCGTCTCAGTAATTTCTTTAGATTTAGGCCCGACACGCGCACGGTCGCCTAAGGAGTAAATGCGCTGTACATTTGGTGGACTGGCGACGGCGAGCGTTCTCCGATAATATACCGAAGTTCTAGGTAATGTGTCTGCACGAAGAAGTCCGCGCGGAATGCAGATTTGACGTTGCAGCCCTTCTTCTTCTTAAAACTGGATTGGCCTCGTGCATACATGAACGGTTAGGAGGGGTTTTTTTTCTGTGGCTATTACCGAAATCGCGCATACAGAACTTGAATTCTCCTTTAACACTCGAGGCGCTCGTTGTTGCACTTTTCTTTAGATATTTCAAATTTTCTTCAAACTGTCCCGGGCTTTCGTGAACTCTTTTTAATACTGCATGTTTGCCGAGTTGTACTAGCATTTGTTATCAATTGATGTTGCGCATGTGTTGACTTTTGCTAGCGTTTGTTTTGTTTTCAAGTGATACTGCGGTGCGCGGAGTTGTGATAGCGTTTGTTGTCCAGTTAGATTGTGAGACTTGTGAGAAGGCCATCTCTTGTATGAAGGTGTAACTGCCAGGGAATAGCAACAGGATTCCCTGCTGCGCTGTTAAAGGACTAACGTTCCTCTTGGGTGTTGCTACCCCCATTTTTCTGCCCTCTGCTCCTCTTCCTCTCTGCTCCCCTCCCCAACGTCGGCGCATCTCAGTATTTATTCCGAGACGTCGGAGCTGCGTTATGCCCAGGACCTTTGCAACACCTTCGCATATGATTGTGTGTGTGTCTTTGAAGCGAGTGCCCAGCCTTTCGGTAAGGTATTGTTAATAATCCGCTTTCTTTGTATTTGAGCGATGCTTCATCTCATCTCCGCCCCATCTACGCATGGTCTGAGCCTCGTAGGTACTTTTTAAAACCGTCCGAACGTTAGGGATAAGGCAAGCCAGCCCTTCCTTCTCCCTCCACCAGTGGTTGGCTTCCACCTTAGGCGACCTATTCAAGGCTGTCTCTTTCAGGAAGAGTTGACTCGCCCCCCTCCTTTCCCGACGGCCGGCAATCAGGCGCCCGCCGCCGACGACCTCCGATTTTTTGGAAGCCCGCGTCCGATCCGGCAACCCGGATCGAACCGAATTCTACCTTGTGTGGCCTCCGGGCGTGACGTATCTCAAGAAGGTGTTACAGGCGACCGTCAAAGTTCCCAGTAGCTCCGAATAGGAAATACAACCAAGGCCGCCAGAGACCCGCCTGGGCTTTGAAAGACGCCGCCTGGACGTCTCGGGAAAAATCCCCTGGAGAGCTCGAAAGCCAGCCGGAAGAAAATTTACTTACCTTGGAACTGTGCTGAGCCCTGTTCAGCTGAGGAGCCCCATGCTCCTTGGATCCAAACGCCGAATTGGGACGGCTTCTGATACACACTCTCTCTCTCTCTCTCTCTCTCTCTCTCTCTCTCTCTCTCTCTCTGAGAGGCTCCCAAGGCATCCGGTAGCCAAGGTCTGGTTATGGATAACCCTGGTCGAGTCCCCGAGCGGCGGGAGTTCGATCGACCGAGGAAAAGCATTTCCCTATTTGAATAGAGCGCGGACAGAGACTGATCGCCAAGGAGGATCCCCCCTCCTTTTGGGCCCACTGGTCTCATATTTGACAATTGAGTCGGGGCAGAGGTGGCCAGGTCTTTAAAAGGCCAGTATGGAGGAGCCAAATTCATTGCTTCTTTAGACAGCGGCAAGTGCGCATCCGTCAGCTGATACCATGGAGCAGGCCAGATCAAACCCCGCGGGGTGAATAAGTCTCCACCGCCAACTTAGGCGACGGCACGAGCGACAGCGGGCCATGTGGAACAACCGGCGCTGCCGGAAAAGGTTGGTCTACCATAAGTCGCCCGGGCATGATAATTGGATGGCGCTCTGAGTTTCTGGTAAGGAAAAGTTTTGTAATCTCCCACCAACTCGAAGAACGCTGTTGTCGTCGAGAGATGCAGCCCATCTAGAAAGAAGGCTGCTACGTTGAACGTGTTTTCCTACAGAAATGGAAATCATTTATGGACGAGAATACCGTAATTGAATTCAGCGGTATAAAGATGATTACGCTGAAATAAACTCCTGTACTTGCGGAGCCATAAATAAATTTCTGTAATTTTCCTACACTAAATATAGGCTAAGATTCCAAACATCTTAGAAAAAGATGAAAACTTTTCAAATGATAAAAGTTCGTCATGGTCAGCTGATGATTCTATCAGTTAATATGTGATAGGCGTAAGGCTGCTCCCTCGACAATGCGATTTGCACAGCCGATTCGGAGGACGACTGAACAAGCCAATATGGACCTCCCTATCATAGCGAAAAATTTGCAAGCTCAGTAAGGCTTGCTTCTCATGTAATACAGTCCGTCAAATTGTCCATGCTGCAGACATACTTTGAAGCGACTTCTGAAAAAGGGATTACCGTTATTTCATTAACATGGTTGGCCAGGAAATTCTTCAAGAATGGCTATTAAACCAGTCAAGCACTAAATTTGAGTTGCTCCAAAAATGAATTAATGATGGTACCTGCAACAAACAAGTGTGTCGCCAAACAAGTACGAAGTATCACACCGCATAATTCTAATCTAGGTAAAGTTTCAACTTTCACGTAGGCAACCCGCGTCTTTACCGTTATCAGTGACGGATTTATTCCTGGAATGACTACGTCTAAAACCGCAGCATAGACCCGCGTCGAGATGTCTGCGAAACCGTAAAGATGCCAAATTTCGTTGTAAAGTGTCTGCATCCATAGCGGTAAGTGAATGGCCAGATTATGAAGCAGAGACGAACGAAAGCTCAGCCGCCTCTCCAGGAAATTGTGCAGCATCGAAACTTTCCAATCCAGCTGATTAATTCGTAAATCCCTTAATAAAATTTTTGCTTGAATAATGACGGGCGCAAGAAGTGCTAAGGGATCGTAAAATCGTGTGGTGTCTGTTAAAAATGTTCTCTTAGAAATTAGAGGACGAAATCGCATGAAAGAGTAATTAAATACTCACTTCAGTCCAACAGTTGGCAGGACGCTTCCTGAAACTTTGGGAAGATTTGAAACATCGCCTTCGGGTACGTCTTCAAGAATTGTACTGGACCCTTAGTTTAATTGCATATCAGCAGATTATCGGATATTAATCAGCTGATTTCGCTGGGCTGCAGATTCTTGTTTATCGTTGGTAACTAAAAAGATATCCTAAATCCCAATTTGATTCTAAAGCATTTTATTAGCTAAAGGATGCTTTTTTCAGCTAATGTAAGAAATACTTTCATAACCAGCTGTAGTGCACAGGACATTCCATGTGTCACTGTAGCAGCAGCATAATTTATAATTGCAGCATCTGCTCTTTCTTTCCTAACAAGCCGTTGCAATTTCTGATCCACGATATAAACTAAATGTCGCGTAATGACGAGAATGACATGACATTGCACTTTACGTCCTGGGAATAAGAGATCATTGAGTTGGATTCCGCTTGATACCTTTTGTGATGCATTAAAAATAACGCGAATCATTTTTTAATACATTCAATAGACACCATCATGAGGTAGATATAAATGAAAATCATCGACCGGCATCGTTATGACCTGCATGTGTGTTAATTAGAGATATTTTCTCATATCCTCTCTAGGCATGCAATAGCAATATCTCATGAATGGGGAAATACTTCTCTTCTTGTAAAAGGAAAACGCACTATGAATCGTCTGAATTCATTTTAAGAACAAGTTGGGTCAAAATATTGATCAAAATATTCTTCTTCTGGCAAAAGTTTTTCAAAGAGAGGGATTTCCCAGAAACTAATAACTGCTTGTACAAAAGAAGATTGTATAACAGGATAATATGCGGTTATTTGTGAAGATCTGTAATCGAAATTTTGTAGATAGACCATTTCAGTCAATATATATCCGAATACGGCGATTTATGCGAGTTTTGGATTTATCGGACCACAAAGGAATCGATCACGCAATATTGTAGCATACACATCTGCTCCTAAGATTGTGACAATTTTTCCAGAAGTGTGCTACTCCGGATCCTCCGATTCTAGTGAGTAAAATGCGACCAATGTTTAATCGATAGATTAGACGCTGGGGGCATACACATAAGTTCTGGTAATAAGAGCGCCATCCAATTGCACTTCAAATTCAAATCTGGAAGAATACACAAAGTGCATTTCTTGGCAGACGTAGCATGCAAATTCGCGTTTGTTCCAAGGAGAATTTGTCTGCGCTAATCCGTCTGTGTCACCCAAGATTGACTTATCCTTTTGGGTTTTGAACCCGAATTCTTATTGTAAATAATGTACGCTGGGCTAATTTCCACTTAACCCAAAGCTTGGTCAAGTGATCCAGAAACCAAATTAAATTGGAGTATGTATAAAAAACTTCTTTCTCTTCCTTAGCGATTTTCCAAATTTCGCCTGTTCGCGAATTTCATTTTGTTAACAACACAATCCAAATACAGTGCACAAACCAATTATCAAATGATTCGATCGGATATCCAAGATCCTCGAGTCGATGTACAGCAACTTCAACAGCATCGATAAAAGTTTCTAAATCTAAAACATATTTTCCATTGTATCACCTGTTGAGCATAGTTGAATTCTAAAATAAAGTTTTCCTAAGATTTTTCTTTAGAAAGTAAAAGGACTTCAATCAATTAAAAGTCGCTAATATTTCTGATCATCCTTCATATCGTGCCGGAAATGTCAATGTTATTGAGCTATTGGTATTATAAGATTGACATCTCATTTTGCCCAAAATTCTAAAAGTCTTAATCAATTATTCGCGGTTTCCCTTATGTTATAAGTTGTGCTTTCGGATTTATACGCGTTCACTATCTCAAGCTTTATTTTAAATATATACTTATATGACTGACTGACAACATGTTGAAGTATTTTTTTCAGAACCATTCAGATCTTTATACTAATGGTTTATATAAAGAATAATGCTAAGATAAATGCTTGCGTCGTATTAAGTCTCTGACAAACACTACTCAATGAATGAAACCTAATTGTCTTACTTATGTATCTCTTCTACTAATCTGCTGTAGAAGTCTCACAAGTTTACATTATTGTTTCAAAAGTATTGTATACGTAAAAATATGACCTTAACCCCTCTCTTAATCACTTCTTCATCGTTGGGATAATACATTTTTACAGTAAAATTTTGAATATATTTACATTTTCCATTTTCCTAACATATATAATCACCATTACTTTCTTTCATTGATTCAGTATTGTCTTCAATAGTACGAGATCAGATAATTAAATAAAGCGACCTTTTTGATTTCTTGGCCTTTAGTAAAACTGCGAACCTGTAACTCGCCTTGACAATCTTTTTACGTTCATTTCTTCGCTAGTTTTTTAGTGTTTTGTAACCACGCGCGAGTAGTGCGTGTTACGAAAATGGAATAGAGAAATTTAAAGTAACAGTGCTCGATAAAATGTTGTGCGAAACTCGATGAAACCGTGATAGAGAGTTATGCAAAATTGCTTAAAGTGTATGATAATGATGCTCTGAGCTGTAGTCAAGTGCTTTGGTATACTGGTTCGAAAAAAGGCCGTGAGAGCGTCAAAGTTGAGGCGCGGAGCAAAAAACCAATTCGAGTGCGAACCGATACGAATGCACAGCGTGGCGAAGTCTTTGTTTGTCAAGACCGGCGACTAACCATTAGAAAATTGGCTGACGAGTTGAGTATTAATCCAGAAACAGTTAGAAATATTTTAACCCAAGATTTCGCTATGAAAAAACTGTGCGTGAAGATGGTACCGAAGAACCTTTCCGATGAGAAAAAAGCTCACCGAATGAACATCTCTCAAGATTCTCCCGAGCAGGTTGAAAGTAATCCTACTACTCTCGATTGGATTATTACTGGTGATGCAAGTTGGTACTTTCAATATAGATCCGAGACCAAACGACAAAGCCAATAGTGGCTGTCCCCTGGACCGCCAAGGCCAAAGAAGGCGAGAATGAGCAAGTCCAAAGTGAAAAGCATGTTCATTGGCTTCTTCAACAGCGAAGAGGTGGTTCACAAAGAGTTTGTACTACCTGCATAAGCCGTAAATCAAGTATTCTACTGCAATGTACTCGAAAAATTACTCTCAAATACTAACACGGGTATTTATTAAACCGCCCTCGTATATATACATACATATATTACCTCAGATAAAGAAATCCGATCTGGCATATTTCAACGTACGATACAATATATAAAACTTTGACTAGGATCGGCCGCTCACAAAATAGCTGCAAAGCATTGATAAAGGTATTCTCGAAAAATAAAGAAAAAAATATACAAAGATTTCGATCTTAGATCTGAAAGGTTTTAGAATATGTTCTACAAGGAATTTCCTAATTTTTTTCGATTTCAAAATCGATTTTTATGATGTTCTAATAGTAACTACCCTCCCCCCCCCCACAGTTAGTAAGGCTGCAGCTGCGAGGGTATATGCAGTTAGTTGTGAATAATCACTCGCTAGGGAAAATCATCCTTTCTATTCTTAATTATTAATTAATATCCTACTTCAAATGTTCTAATTTCACGTTTGATATTCAATACTTTACAAACCCTCGAACTTCATCAACATCAAATTTCGAATATTAAATTTTACAATATTCATAATAGATACTAAATTTTTGTCAAATTTTGATTTGTATATGTTAAATAACTTCTTATATTAATTTATTTAGATATATTTTAATGTGAAGATCCTGTCTTATTCGGAAATTGAAAAACTTACATTATAATCTGAAAAAGAGTGCGGGCATGCTGTTTAGAATTCATGAAAACTAAATCAAATTCTATATAAAATATCGCGGCATGCAGATCGCTATAAATCCATGAAATTGTAACTATTATCCATTGAGTCTATCTTATATCTAATCAATCTTGGTATTGTTTGCGGGTGACATTCGTTCTTTGTGTTGAAGAAATGAAGCACCTGAAGTATAATGCCTGACATGCTATATGCGAATGGTGAATAGATTAGGACAACTGAAAAATAATATAATGTCTATACGATGAAGATATTTCAATCATGTTTTAAGTTCACATTCATATTACGGCAATTAGCAGTTTTTCTTTTTCACTTGTACTGATATAAATAATCTTAGTAATAATAGGTAACTAAGCCATTTTTTAATTTTTATTTTGAAATATTAGTTTATAATAAAAAAAATAGAGTAGAAGTTGTTCAGTTGATAAATGCTTTTATTATAATATTAGGAGTGTGAATAAGTCTTTCCCGTTTTTTGTAAGAGATGGCGCCACCAATACTGTGCGAGTATTCAATGGTTACATATGTCATAATCAAAGCTTATTCATATGTCAACAATTCCATACTAACACATTAGTTAAAATTTTTTCGCATCATAAATTTTTGATATCGTGAAAATGTCGAAATTTGAGCCGAGTCGACGTCATTTGCGGGAAGTTTCACTTTATTGGTTCAATTTGAAGAAATCTGCTGCGGAGACGCATCGATTGCTTCAGGAGGCTTATGGAGAAGGTTGTGTCGATGATTCAAGTGTTCGCGGATGGTTTCGACGCTTCAAAAGCGGTGATTTCGACGTGGAAGACAAGGAGCGTTCCGGGCGGCCGCAAATCTTTGAAGATCGAGAATTGGCGACTTTGCTTGATGAAGATTGTTCTCAAACGCAAGAAGAACTTGCTGAAGCATTGGGAGTTGACCGAAAAACCATTTCCAAGCGTTTGAAAGCCATGGGAATGATACAAAAGCAAGGAAATTGGGTGCCGTACGAACTGAAGCTGAGAGACGTCGAACGGCGTTTTTTCACTTGCGAACAGTTGCTTCAGCGAATAAAAGAAAGGGTTTTCTGCATCGTATCGTGACTGGCGATGAAAAGTGGATACGTTACGATAATCCGAAGCGAAGAAAATGATGGGGACTACCCGGCCATGCATCATCATCGACGGCCAAGCCAAATATTCATGGCG
Source organism: Sycobia sp. Sy_11 (assembly GCA_018907035.1). Classification (NCBI taxonomy): domain Eukaryota; kingdom Metazoa; phylum Arthropoda; class Insecta; order Hymenoptera; family Epichrysomallidae; genus Sycobia; species Sycobia sp. Sy_11. The sequence continues at coordinate 714,695 of JACCIC010000001.1, forward strand.
CCAAGCTCATGTTCTGTATATGGTGGGACCAGCTAGGTGTAGTTTATTATGAGCTTCTGAAACCGAATGAAAGGATCACAGGCGAGGTCTATCGACGACAATTGATGCGTTTGAGCCGCGCACTGCGAGAAAAACGGCCACAATACTCCGACAGGCACGACAAAGTTATTTTGCAACATGACAATGCTCGCCCACATGTTGCACCGCCGGTGAAAACATACTTAGAAACACTCAAATGGGAAGTCCTACCCCACCCGCCGTATAGTCCAGACGTTGCTCCGTCTGATTACCATCTCTTCAGATCGATGACGCATGGCCTGGCTGACCAGCACTTCCATTCCTACAAGGAAGCCAAAAAATGGGTGGATGACTGGATAGAGGCCAAACCGGTCGAATTTTTTCGCAACGGGATTCGTATGTTGCCAGAAAGATGGGAAAAAGTTGTAACTAGCGATGGCCAATACTTTCAATAATTCATTTGTAACCATTTTTTCACAATAAAGGCTCAAAATTTGAAAAAAAACGGGAAAGACTTATTCACATACCTGATATTTTTTGTGAAATATGGATTATCATCCTAAACTTGAATCTCTATTCCGTGCCTTGATGATCTTATAAAGCACAGAAGTAAAGATATTTCAAGGCTTCAATATAATACATGTTGATAATATGTTGGGCACTAAACCATAAATATGTGCACTCATCTATTAATGTAGTCTACATTGCTGATTCGTAGGTTTGAACATAACAGTACAGCAGTTGAGTTCAAAAAAGTTTTTCAATGAACCTTTGTAAGAGTGTTAATATTGTGTGCGTAACTTTGCTTCCACCATTTTTCGATAAGTAAATACAGCGGTCAGTGCAGATTGAAATAATCAGGCAAAAAATTTCATACAGTAAAGTTGGAGACCTGTCAACATAACAACAGAACCATGCATGATGTGTTGATTTTCTGCTTTCATTTAAGAAAACTGCAGCTAAAGCTTATCAGATGCTGCCAAGTGCCTAGAGTGGAACTACTTTTTCTGAATGAATGTGTTTTGAGTGATTTCAACGCTTTTAGAGAGGTTATTTTGTTGTTGAAGATCGGCATGGCGGCGGAAAAAAAACTTCGAAGTTTCCAAACTAAAGGCATTACTTGCTGAAGACTCGTGTTAAACGCAAGAAGAATGAGCGAAGTCGTTAAGTGTCACTGGAATAACAATTTCGAAACGCTTCAAAGCCATGAGAATGACTCGCGGGCAGGGAAATTAGGTTCCGTGAAAACTGAAGCCGAGAGGTGTTGAACGGCTTTTTTTGAGAACAGCAAAGAGAGAGTTGGAAGGGATTTTTACATCGCATTATAATCGATGGCGAAAAATGGGTTTGCTACGATAATCCCAAGCACTGAAAATGTTGCTAAATACCCGTACATGCCTCCCTATTACTATATTGACGTCCAGATCGAATATTCTCTGTACCAAGGTTATGCTATTCATTTGTGAGGCCATCTCGGTGTCATGTATTATGATTTATTGAAACGAGTGAAGCCATCACAGTCGTAGGTATTGAACGCAATAGATGCGTTTAAGTCGAGCATTGAAGAAGAAATGTCCACAGTACCAAGGAACACGTGCTAAACCTATCCTGCAATATGAGAATGCTTGGTGACGTGTCTTCAAAACCTGTCAAGACAAGATGGAAATTTTTACCTCCCCCCCGTACTCTCTAGACATTGCTTATTCCGACTACGATTTATTCTGATGGTATATGCTGACCATAATTTCCACTCTTTTGCAGATGTGAAAGAATGGATTGATCAGTAGATCGTCTAAAAAGACACATTGTTTCTTCGAGATGGTTTCAATAATTGAGCAAAAGATGACAAAAGTTAATGACTAATCATGGACACTACTTTAAATCATACACTAGTCATCGACGGAAACAATGTTGTACAGCTAATATATTATAAATTAAACTAAATTCAGTTATCAATAAGGTCCATATATGTAGTAAATATCCTTCAATAAAAGATAATGCAGAATAATATATCACCTTGTTACAATAAATAAATCCCAAGTAATATAATATAGGTGTTATGTCCATTGTACAAATCAAAAATTAATATAACTGATTGTAGATGTAGATTGTAGAATTTGTGTGTTTTCTGAATTTTTAAGATTACATTTTCTACCATGACTGTAAAATGGCGAGCCATCCTTGACGGATTCACCCGCTGATTATTGCGATCTTCTGTTGTCTTTTTACAGGTTGTCAGGATAAATAAAAAAGGCGTTTATTTGAGCTAAGAGGGGAACTTGTCCTTTATTGCTCGGAGGAAAAGCCTGCGAACTGGTATAAAAACCTCCAGAAAAGAGGGGGAATGACAAATTATGAACGCACATTGTATAAACGCAGACAAGAAAGAAGTACTAAAGCAATGCAGCTATTCAATACCTTTCACCGAGGTCGCACTAGATACCTTATACAGAAAGTCGTTATTACATTTTCGTGTTATACGAAAAGGCCAAATGAATCAGACTTGTACAAAAGCCGTAAACCTTATACAGTAGGTGAGGCTTTCGCGAGACGCGTCTCTCGTTGTACAAACCACTCTCGACCGCAATCGCTCAACAATACAAAAATACCGGAACTTTAACGGCACCCGAGAATTCACACTACGTATGACACGTCGTCAGCGAAATATACCTTACGATACAAATATTGCTAAATATTATAGTGATTCGTACGACTGCGGTGTTAAGTAGCTATCGCGAGCCCTTCGACCATCTCGACTCTACTTTAACTACTCTATATAAAAATCTTAATCTAATCGCGCGCCCCCTTCTCCCTTGATCACCGACCGCTATAGCCAGAGCTCGCTCGTGCCGCCGCCGTCGGTGAATCATCGCAATGAGATCGATTACGATGTACATGATCTCGCGTCGATCATACTCTTAATTCTACGGAACAATGACATACAATTTTTGTTTCCATAAAAAATTTTTTGCGTCTAATAATAGTTTGACTATTTCAGATAGACCTTGTAGAATTTACATAAGCGAACTCATTCGAAACGATCATCAAATGTATGTAATGTTCTCCGTGATCACTCTTGAGTAAGTGACCGCGTGAACGCTTAGGCTTAGCTCACGTTTCGGTTGCATTCTGCCATAAACTTTTATTTGTGAAGATATTGTGCTTGTTACAAACATAACTCGAATTAGCTGTAAGAATTTATATTTAATCTAGGAAATACCTTTTTATAGTTTTTACAATTTAAACTTGAACTTATTGAAATTGATTTGTCGTTATAATTACTTTATAGGTTTTTAGATTATTATAGGTATTATCATATTAAAGGGTCTTTATATTGTCTAAACTAATATATGAAATAAGATATTTGATTTATGGTTCGTAAATTTATGTCCGTAAATAGTTTAAGCAAAAAGCATATATAAAGCAAAAGGGCATAAGATATAGTTTTAAATTTTTTAGATTTGTAATTTCTAGAATTGTTTAGTCTTTCATAATATATAATGCGTAATAGTTTTTAAGAAGTTTCAGACAATTTAAGTTCACATTATATGTGAATAGGATTAATATTACTTAATGTAAGTCTATAGCGATAGATTTTATGTCAAGAAGTGTTTTGTGTTCAATTTAAACAAACGATATAATTAAGAATAAAAATAATATGATATTTGTGGATTAGTTCTTAAGCAGTAATTCTATAGGAGAACTCCTCGGACAAGAAGGGGTAATGTGGAACTCTTAAAAACTATTGGTAATATATATGTAAGTACTTACGAGATTACGAATGAATTTTGAACAAAATTCTCGACGTAAGATTTATAAGAGTATCGACTGATCTTATATTTTGAAATTAAATTAAATTGAAAATTAATTAACGATTGAAGCAGAGATCGTGATCAAACCTTCGTTAAAGGCAACAATATTGTATACGACTAAGGTATACACTTGATCTGTACCATAACGGGTAAAACCGAAGATTTTACTGAAAAGTAGCCTTTATATGATTTATGAATAAGGTAGTCAAATACTGGCTAGAGAAAAATCTTGAGGATTTACGATAGAGGTTTAATTGGTTATGCTTCCATAAAAGCAGTTGATCCGTGATGTCACGGGAAATTCAGAAATTTTCTTTTGGAAAATCTACTCTACAGATTCACAAATAAGGTGACTGTATTTTAGATTTAAGAAAATCTCGAGAATTTTGAAAGAAGTATGGACGGTCTCGGATTATCACTTCGGGTTTTCCGGCCGTGCAGCTGCGCAAAGTGTTTAGGCTGCGATCAACGAGTGAGGCATATCACCCGAAATTTGACCCGCCATATGGACGACTGTGAGTAGATGTAAGGCGCTGCATGAGCACGCAAGCATTCATTCGTATCTCGTTTATACATTAAGGTGACTGTCGTTTTATATATTTCCACTTAAGTTCTTATATTAAAATTCTATAATTAATATAAACTTTCTGTACTATTATTATTTTTATAAACCTCGCAGCAGTAGTGTAGTATAGTGCTTTTATCCGTTTCTATCTTCGTTGCTCTTTTTAGGCTTCAACTCTGTTACTAGAGCACACGGTCTGATATACAGGTCTATGTATAATACACTTCATGACAAGAGTGCGAGGGGTAAGCCTGATCAATTTGGTATTCAAATCTATGAAATCCGATAAAAATATCGACTTTAAGCAGCTTCAATATACAGGCCATTCCAGAATTTTTTTCGAATCGGCATTTACCAATATGATTGAACAAGACTACCAAAAGTATTCGGTGCCTTTCTTGTTTAATCCTCAGAGATGGAAGGGGATGAGAGAATAGTGCGCGCGTTAAGACGCAAATATTAATCATGAGATAGAAAAAAGTAGGTTAATAAAATGTATAGGTATACATAAATTTAGAAATCAAGAAATGACGAATGTGCAACGTACTAAGAAATTGTGATGCAATCAAAAAAATTTTTTATACATTTTTATATTATTATTTTTAAACTTTATATATAAGTTAAAATTAATAAAATTGTTAAAATAGTTAAAATGTCATTAGAACGATAGGTTAATTTTTTGGAAACTTAAATGTGGATACGGTCATTGACCTTTAGTCGCTTAGAAATCTATCGTACTATCTAAACTATGGGATTATGCAAATATGCATTATATTCTTTCTTAATCCTATTGATACTCATACAGTTTCAAATAATTATGATAGTTCAACTTCAATATTTCTATAACTAATATAGAATATTTAGAATAAGGATAAACTTCAGGAAGTCACAGATCGATAAAAAGTCATTTAAAAATCATACCTATCTATTTTAAGCAACTGATTAAAAATATCATCGGAAAAATTACCGACGAGAAGAATTTTATGATGAAAACCATTAAAAGCCCATTACAAACATATTTTTGCATTTAACTTCAAAAATATTAAAAATGAGAAAAATAGGTTTTAATGTAAGTCAAATGTATCCATGAGGCTTTGAGGGATGCTTATTTTTTCATTAAATGATGTTTATGTAAAAGTACAATATTTGTTTTTCATATATTTACTTTTCATGCATTGAAGGATGGTTATTTTGGATAAACTTCCGGAAAGCACCCACCCTCCATTGAAATAAAGATTTATATAATTCTGGTTTTTAGTATGCTGGCTAAGAATATCGAAGTGGTTTATGATGAAAATTAAATTTTGATGTCAAATTCCATAAAAATTTTGTTTTTCAAATTGATCTTACAGCATAGGCAAAATTTCCAAAATATTCCAATATAAAAGTTATATATCTTCTTATCAAATTATATCAAATATACATCTTTTATTCTATACACTTTTCGGTGCAAGATATATTTTTATAGAAAAATTCTGACGGAGAAACTGAATATAGTCACGGCACTACTAATATTCTGGGCGACCCTCAACATGGAACTGTTGACTTTTCTAAAAAAATATAGCTTGTATCGAAAAAATGTGTAGAGCAAAAAGTATTTATCTTGATAATACTATATGATTCCTTGCAAATAGGTTTGATATTTTTCGTATTCTGTCAGAAAATGTTGAAAACCATAACTTATGAAATTTGACATCAAAATTCAATTTTCGTCAAAGACCATCTTGATATTTGTAATAAACACGCTAAAAACATGAGAATAGAATTTTTCATTTAAATCAGGAGTGGATGCTATTTAGAAAGTTATTCAAAATAACCATTTCTCGATACATAAATAACATCAATAAACATTGTATTTTTCTATAGATATCACAACAAAATATAAATATGTTAAATGTGAACGATACGAATCAAATGGAATACGTGATACAGCTTATTATATCTTGATTTTCCCATTCCTACAATGATAAGATCTCATGACTTGTGCATCAAATAAACAGAAATTCTTTTTAAATTATGTGAAATAAAAACTGTATTATACATAAATATGTAATGCAATAAATATATATTAATATAAGATAATATTATTATTGGGGAAAAAATTTAATAATATGTAAATTAAATATTTATAATGAGAAATTATTATGTTAAAGATATATAGTAAAAAAAGTTTTACTGATGATTTGTAACGATGCGATAATAAAAAAATTATTGAAATTGTAGCAATAGCGTGAGAAGAGAACCTGTAGCTTTTAATATCTGAAAGTGAAAAATACCAATTACATATTTAATAAAAAAAAATGGTTTTATAGTACCAATATAACCTTTACAAAAGTTTCGTAACCCATAATATACATTTTTCCAGCAGTTAATTTACTAGGCACTTGACTTTTGATCATCATTAATTTTAATAGTCGTTTACATTTAATAGAAACATCTCGATTATAAAATTCACAATTGTAACTAAAACATAAAAATAATATTTATTACATTACAAAATAAATTTTGAAAAATATCGATGAATTACCATGTCTCAAAGATAATTGAACTGTGGTCATAAATAGTTTGACCTGGCCAGTTGTAGTAAAAAAGGCGCAGCAGTAATGTGATTGTAAGAAAAACATGGCGGAAAATTAATTTTGTATCATCTAAATGTCTGACGAACTAAAAATTATAAAATTTAGTTGATAAAAATATTTTAAATATATATACGAATATTTAAATAGAAAAGCTTTATAGCATTAGTATACGATAAAAGTTAATATACATAGGATAAATTTTAGAATATAGTACATTTGGGTACTTTAAAAATCATGTAGTACAAAAGTACATGATTTGTAAATTTTAGTCTACGAAATTGTAGTGAAAAATATGAGGCAATAACATAATTATACGAGAGACTGACAAAAGATTAATTTTTTGTCTTTTGTATTCCTGACTAACTAATAAATAATTCCAACTGATTATAAATATTTTCAATTTGCATATGAATATTTACATAGAAAAGATATCACACTATAGGTATATCAAAAAAATTGATCGTTATAAATTACATATGTTTTGTAGATCTAATAATATAATACTTTTTTGCGTTTTAATACAATTGAGACAAGATATTTTGGTGAACAAAAACTATAGAATTGTTAAAAGATATTATTATAGGCTTGTAAATGATTTTATGATTAGTCACTATGTACACATACATATGAGGTTCTTAAAAAGATTTGAATTCCTTTCAAATTATTTTCTATGAATTTAAAAAATAAGGAAAATATCGTGATTTTAAATTTCTTATCATATTTATTCTCTACTAGCTGGAAAAATTATTATCGATTTAAAAATATTACCGAGTATTAATTTCGAAAAAATCAGCTTATCACAATTTATGAAAAAATTCAAAAATGCTATGATAGATTTCAAATCGATGGAATTAACGGGATATTTGCATAGCCCAGAATTAGGTAAAATAATTGGATGTAAAATTCCATCATCCTTAAAACATGAGTATAATAGATATACAGAAACCATAAAAGAAAGTAAATCGGAATTAGAAAAACTTAGTGATTTCCTTTATAAAGAAGCTGAATTAGCGGCAAAAGCTGGACTTTTTGATTTTAATGTAGATACATATCATGCGATCGAAAAACAATCTAAAAACGTGCGAAAAGACGAACGAAAAGCGATTTCTGGAAAAATATATGTAACTGCGAGCGAACATAAGACCGAAACATCAAAGGAAAACGAATCTTATAAGTATAATAAAATTCGTATGTGCTTGGTTTGCTCGTGTGGAAATCATTTACAAATATTTTAATAACCAACCTATTATTTTACATAGTAAGCATTTTGCCACAAAACTACTCATTGTCGCATATCACCGCCGTTTTGATCATTGTAGTAATGAAACCGTATTAAACAAATGAAAACAAAAATATTATATCGTTGGTCTTCGAAATGCTTTACGCTCGCTTGTCAGTAAATGCTTTATTTGTAGATTACGGAGAGGAAAACCTCAGAGTCCGCTTAGTCCATTGCCAATAGGTAGAGTTGCTTATCGACAAAGACCTTTTATGGATTGTGGCGTTGACTATTTTGTTCCGATAGAAGTGAAAATTGGTAAACGTCAAAAAAACGGTGGGGTGTAATATTCATATGTTTAACCACTCGCACAATATATTTAGAACTCGCGCATAGTTTAAGTACTAGTCCGCAATCATGGCGTTACATAGACTAGCTGCTCGTAGAGGTACGCCTTCGGTTGTTTAGAGTGACAATGACACAAATTTTAAAGGCGCCAGCAAAGAGTTACAGAAAGCGATTCAAGATATTGACAACAACACATTCGCAAGCTATGCTGTAAAGAAGCATGTGCAGCATAGTGGATGATTCCCTTTCAATCCGACCAAACATACAGCAAAACCTTCCTGGCCGTCAATCCCGGGTTAGCCGTTGACGCTCCTCCGGTCTTGGACCACGATCGTTTTCGCTTGATATTGTCGTATGTGATTCATTTTTTGTCCCCAGTCACCATCCACTTCGAAAATGGGTCGAGTTCGTTCCGTTTCAGCAGCACATCGCAGGTGTTGATTCGGTCCAGAAGGTTTTTTTGCGTCAAATCATGCGGCACCCAAACAACAAGGATTTTTGTATCCAGTCTACTGCAGATGGTTTAAAATGGTTTGGTGACTATCTCTCATCTTCTGGGCGATGTCACGAGATGCCACATGCCGGTCTAACTCGATAAATTCCATGATTTGTACGGTATTCATCGTCACAGGTCTTGCGCCATCTGGCTTATCCATGGTGTCGTTTTCACGGGCTCTGAATCGTCGAAACCATTCCTCTGCTGTTCGAATTATAGCGTGCCATCCCTCAAAACACCATTAATCTCACGGATCGTTTCTCTAGCGGATTTGCCTTTGACGAAGGAAAACTTTAAAATAGCGCGAATTTCGGCGTTAGTTAACTCGCATGTTTACACGTCAATAACTTTTGAACGCAATATCCAAACTAATCACGCATAGCGTCGTTTTGTACGTTATGTCAAGACCTTTCAAATTATGTATAGTATTGCCAGATACGAGCTCTGTAGCGCTTTGTACATAACCGCGAAATTCATAAGACAAAAAGACGGAAGGGAGATATTTGACAACCTAATGTCACAGTAGCGCTATCGAAGAATTTTTGCGTGAGATGGGAAAAGAGTATTCGTGTACTGAAAACTTTTAAAACTATAAGTTTAACACAATTGGTTTCATTGAAGAGAATCAGACCTGAGACAACAGGTTTACGGAAATAATTTTCGCCTACAACACGGCAAATGTCCACAAGTGTACGTTCATTAGTGTTGCTATAGGACAGGCAGCATTTTCCGTCGATAGCCTTACACCGATACGTAGAAAGGGCAACTGCCGAATGGGAGGCAGAAGACACCCCCGACAAGTGGCAACATTGCCTCGATAAACTATAAGGCCTGGAAAGTAAGTCAATAAACGAGCGACCGCGATACGAAATGATCTGTATAGATTTCTTTTTAAATACTCTTCCTTGGGTTGGCCTCTTTTCCAAACGTAAAAAAGTAGTTTTTGATATTGTTTTTCTTTCCTACATACCTTGAATTGCCTCAAAGCTCAATATTAGGCTCTCTTTTATATTCTGCATTTATATAAATGATATAAGCTCAGATTTACACGTAACAACTCATTACATACTGTATGCAGACGATCTTGAATTATGCACAGTGCATCCCGAAAATTTTAACAATGGGGGTAAACAACGCAATAAATATAGAAAATTGGAACTAATACACGAGTTCCCTTCATGCCTTTAAAAAACTCCTCTGTTGGAATTATTTTTTAATTTTGTCGTCACAGCTTCTTATATCTGATCTATAGAAGCAAAACGGTTCTCTTCCAAGTCCATTTTTAATTTTGGAAACAGAAAGTTTTGGTATGCCAATTAATTCTTGAATCCATCTGTAACTAGAGTTACGGTTATCCGTTAATGCTGGTGCGACTTTGTCGGTGTTATTTTTACTGTTCGTGAAGTATGGACGCCCGCTTCTTTCGCCATTTTTAACCGACTCTCTACCTGCTGAAAAAAGATTATACTACCGATAAATAGTAGCACGACACATAACAAATTTAAAATAAGCCACTTTTAATATTTCCTTCGATCCCGTTGTATCCCACTGTATCCCATTTACCGAGTTTGAAGGAAAATTTAATTGCAACACGTTGTTTGATATTTTTATTCATCATAAATAATTATAGCGTCCACTTTGATACTCTCGCGCAAACTGCTACTGAATAGCTGTGTGTAATTCAATGAATTTGAAACTTTGTATAGAGGAAGAGGAAGATTATAGTAACTAGTGGCTAAAGTATCGTAAAGCTAGAGCAAGTAGCACAGATTTTATACTCGTAATTTTATATCTTTTGGGCACACTCTGTATACACTTGTGATATGATATGTACTTGTGATGATAGATATCAGGCAATTGTAAACTTAAACTCATTTATCCAAAACTAAAGCAATAATTGGTTCACCGGCTAATTTTAATAACTTTTATTTAAACATGAACGAGTACAGTCAGTCAAGTAAGAGTGTGGTCGACTTTACTGATAGGTAATGAAAGATTTCGCTCTAATTCCTTCGCGAGCCGATAGAGAGGAACTTTGTTCTTGATGCATTGTCAACAAAGATTCAGTTGTCATTAAGCTTTTAAAAGAGAATCATATGAAACAACATGAGTGCTAATTACGCATCGCGCTACGAGGCTGTGTTCCATTGCATACACCCGAAAGGTCCGAAAATGTCCTAATCAGCGGCTGTTAAATATATGAGAAAGTCGAAAGCATTTGTACAGAAGTTGGTACAGCGATATAAAATGGCTATATAAAAATGTCGATGATTTACCAGAAAGTGGCTCGATAGGAAAAGTGGACAAAAAAGATGAAGAAATAATAATGAATCTGATTCCGCGGAATCCTGCTGTAACACTACGGCAAGAACAAGCAAAATTAATGGCAAAAGGTTGAAATATATCCTACGAAACTATCCGAACCTTGTTCGTATTCATGGCCTGAAATGGCGCAACACAATGAAGAAGCCTCTGTTGACTCAAAAACATGTAATAAAGCGACTCGCTTGGGCGCATGCGAATATTGATAGATATTTTGAAAATGTCATTTTTACTAATGAATGTTCTATATGGGCACGTTTTGTCCTCACGCGAGCCTGGATTGAAATTGCACCTATTGAAATTGCACTTCTTTCTTCAACCAAAATACCGAGACAATGATAAAAATCTATAAAAAGGCTTTACTGCCATATGCCAAACGATGTTTCATCAGAAAAAATAAAGATGGGATTCTGTAGCAGGACAACGATCCTAAACAAGGCAAGAAACTCTGTACTGAGTGGAAGACTCATTCTGGTATCGTTACATTGGATTGGCCGTCGCAGGCGTCCGACACAAACCCTATTGAGCATGCGTGGGCATATATTAAACAGAAGCTTCGTGGAATACGCGCACACACTTTGAAGTAATTATCTTACTAAATTCGTCGAGACTGGCGATCGTTGTCACTAGAATACGCCGTAAAATTAGTAGGAAATATGCCTTGGAGATGTCAGGCAATTATCGACGCCGGTGGTGACTGTGCCATTATTGACCGAATTGCATCACCGTTTGCAATATTTACAATGTATATATAATATGAATGTTTCAGCAAATAACTTTTTTTATAAATTAACACGACCACGCTCTTACCGGACAGACTGTATATTAGGGTGAAAACACCCACATAAAATTTCAACCATTTGATAAAAAGTCTGGAAACCTTAGTCAACTCAAAACTCAAGAGCGTCGAGTGAAACGTTTATGGCCTAATCAAGAAAAACAACTTTTTTCAGCTTTTCTTTCGCCTTTGTCAAGTTCCTCAAAATATTCATTTACAGTATCTATGATTTCATTGAGCCAATTTTTGAGATTATAAAACAGATGATAGTAGGTACAGTCTAAATCTGGCGAATATGGCAAATGAGGATGTAATTTGAATCCTAATTCATTTATTTTAGCCATCACAACAACAAACATAGATCTAAATGCATTTGTGTGGTGAAACAAGATGTTTTTTTAAATTCCGAAACCCACTGTTTAACCATTGAATTTGATGGAGCAGATTCTTTCAATGCAGAATCTAGTTTTTCTTCAACTTGAAGTCGTGTCAGTTCTTTTAAATAGAAGTATTTGATGACCGCATGGTCTTCTGGTTTTTTTTTCATTTTCGCATATACAATCGAGGCGTCGTGTTCAGTTGGATTTCAAATATACTAACCGACTAATCGTTCTAGAAAATTATGCATAAGTTATTGAAATGTATTACTATAGAACTAGAGCCAAAAATTTGGTCCTGATAGTTCCATCTTTAAGTTAGGTCGGAAACTTTTTACCTCACCTTCGTATACATGCGTGAAAATTCTATAATGTTTAGATTCAACAACTTGAGGGAAAATACTATTCATTCATTAAGAATCCATCACGTAGAAATAAAACCTTTTTATACGGAAGCAACGATATATATATATATATATATATATATATATATATATAGTTTTGGATTTCAATAAAAATATAGCCTATGTTCTGCAGAAGATGATATGAAATTTATATTTAATATTTCAGAGCAATCAGTTGAGTAATTTTTGTTTTTAATGTATATAAATAAAAACAAGCTTTGTCTTTATTTATTAATATGAGTATAATATGATATGATTTGATATGATATGATAACAGCATAAAAAGACAAAAATAGTAACTACCATTTTCATGCTCGAAATTATTGCGTTTTTATTTTAAGTTATATGTAAAAATAATCAAATATTTATACTTAAAAAACTTACCCCTACTTCTGTTAATACTACTAATACTGCACCATAAGCAAGGATGAATAAAATTATAATACCATATACTGAATTCAATAATTCTGTGAACCTATTGCAGTAAAATAGAAAGTCTATATTATAATGAAATATATAAGTTATTGAAATCATATACATTCAAAACTAATTCTAAATAAAAATATATTTCAGGTAAATAATAGAAAAAAAACTATAGTGCAGTCCTATATCTTCTAAGACAAAAAAATTTCAATAAATATCGTTTGTAAAAAGCTGTTCAACAAATTCAAATAATAATAGAGAATTAGGGTCACAATTCAGCGTTTCAGCCAGAGGTAATCATAATGTTTATGTTTATTAGAAGCTCAACAGTAAAGATATAAACGAGGTGTGGCTACTAAGTAACGAGACTGGCGCTGTTAGAAAAGAAGAACGCATGTGCCAAAGGTTACAATCTGTCAGCTTGAAGACGACTCTTTCGAGGGCGAATACATACCTTATCTATAAACAAATAAGTCTAGCCTTGACCTTCGTTTAAATAAGGTCTTATTTTGTTTACCAGAAAAAATGGTCAGTTAACAATAAAGCAACGGATTATTATGAAATTTCACACGAAACTTTAGAAAACTGCAGTTGAAACTCATAGTTTATTGAAGTAAGTGTACAGCAATAAATATTTATCGCTTTCCCATGTAGTTAAGCAGTTTAAGCGTTTTTAAGATGATTGAGAATATGTTGAAGATGATTCACACTCGGGTCAATCTTTCACTTTAAAAACGGATGAAAATATAAAAAAGTCGGTAATCTTGTTCGATCTGACTATCGGTTATGTATTTTTACGATTACTAAATCTGAAGGAATGTGTGTGATAACATTTGCATGAAAATTTTTAACATACAAAGAGTGTGTAATAATTGGTGTCTAAAATGCTCACATTTGAACAACAAGCAGCTTGCAAAAATATTTCTATTGACAATTTGAATTCGATTGAAAAAGACTCATACTTATTACAAAAGATAATAATATGTGACTTTGTCTTCGATCTATAATCCTGAAAGAAAGTACCAAACCAAGCACTGAAATAGTTTAACTTCGTCAAGAGTTAAAAATCGTAAAAAAACAAATTAAAATTCAAAGGACGGATGATTAAATAAAATTATGTCAATTTATATCAGTGATACTACAAGTTCAATTACATTACAACAACTTTGAATGTCTTCTATTAATTTTCTCGTCGTACCAGATTTTAATGTGGAAATATTTTTCTTTCCAATATGCAAGCCACAATACAGACTAAATCTTTTGTATCTCTTTTCAGGTTTCGAAATATACACTACCATTTATGTATAACTAAATTTTTATGATTAATAAAATTTTAGAATTACGAATATTACTTAACTCTAACGAATGTTCATGATTATTAATTGCTTTTACTAATTTTTTGAAGAACTTAAAGTCAGTTTCTATTTTTTTTTCTTCGTTATCATTAGGATGATATATTTTTACAGCAGAATTTTTAATAGATTTACGTTGTCCAGTTTTCCAATGAACATGGTCAATGTCACAATTACGGCCTATCGTTGGTTCAGTATTATCTTCAAGAGTATTTCTATAAAGAAAATATAATCAATTAAAACTCTCTTAAATCTTAAAATCTGAAAAACTTTCCAATCTTATATTTGTTCGTTAGCAAAGTTGTTTATACTGTTTTATATAATGTGAAATGTGTAGAAAATGATTTGTGATTCTGGATAAAACGTTCTTATTTTTTCATAAAAATTATATTCGATTCCTCCAAACTTTATTCTTTATTCAGGGAGCAACAATAAATGTTCTTCTTTTTTGCATAAAATTATGCTCCATAATACAATTATAATCGATCGTTTTAAACGCTTATGGCGCTTGCAGTACTTAAATCGATGTAAGTTCTATAAATTACTTAAATTCAGTATTTTATATAAATTTATACATACATTTTTATCATTTCGCCCCTAATGCTTTAATTTAGAAAGTAGAACAGCATTGACAAAACATGATTTGTCTATTTTTCCTGACTTATTGATATAATTATTAAGAACAGATGCAAAAATCGAAGAAGCTGATAAGCTTTTTTATTTACTATAAATGTAGTTCCTTCAGCTTATGAAGGTATCATTGCTGCAATCTAAACATGAAATCAAGATCACTTAACGGTAGCATTTGTAAAAAACAAAACTTCTGAATCTTAAGCAAAAATGAAAAATTGAACAGTGACATAAGTGTCAAAGTATTGCATGCTGAAAGTGTAAACTGAACAAGAGAAAAGCATATATATTTTTTCAAAGAAATTCCAAACTCATGATCGTAAAGAGAACAGATATCAAATCGAAATGGGAAGTTTTCTGACTGTGGCAAAATACACCATGTTCAAAAAAAAAATTTTTTTTATAAAAAATCTTAAATTGTTTAAAAACGGAAATAATAATGCCCTTGCTCCGTTTTAATGAATGAATTTTACATCCAAAGACGCTGCTAAATTTGCATTTATAGCTGCAGATTTTCAAAAAATAATAAATTAACATTTGTCTTGGACTCCGGTACATCAGAACATTTAATAATAAGGAAAAAAATGTCAGAAACGTGCTATCCTGTAAACATCCATTAACATATCCGTGGCGAAGAATATCGCCTTTGCAATATTCACGAAAAATAGCTTTTTGTATGTTACCGGCAACATCGCAGTTGAAACAGAGATAGTAAAAATTGTACAATGTTTAAACATTCCTCAGTATTTATCAGCTTTTGGGAAGATGCAGAAAGCTGTATATTATTTATGATTAAAGTAGAGTTTAAATAAAAAACGAAAGTAATATTTTAATAATAAATTAAATTTGGATAGTAAATTCTTATAGTAAAGATTATTAAATTAGGCTATTAATATTAATTATTATTTAAGACATGGGAGATTAGCACATATTGGTAAATTAAAATTTGCCGATTGAATTGAAGAATAAACAAATACTAATAATATTGAAGAATTAAACAATGCGATATTATCTTTAGATGTCTTATGTAAAGATTGTATAAATGGGAATAAAGCTCCATTATCATCTTAAAAAACAAAAGATAAAGCCATATAAGGTAACCATTGTTTATTGTTCACACGTGATTGAATTGTCTTCAGTATGATCACTCCTTCTACTGTAACCAATAAATCTTATTCTGGAATGTTTATTTACGAATTCACGTATGTTACTCCAACATATTTGCTTGCATACAAATCAAATCTACTTTCCGTCTGAAAGATTTTTTTTGCAAAAGTGAAAATCATTTTCAATTAAAGTTAATTTATTTTACATTAAGAGGAGAGTAAGTATTTATCAAAATAAATGAAAGATTATTTTAGTAAAAGATGCATTAGTTATCATTTAGCTATACCTCGAAATTTGCAATAAAATGATATCACTGATCGAGTCGTATTATTGTAAGAAAAACTCACACTATGATTTTTTATGCAAAATTACATAAATTCTTTTGAGGAGAAGTAGATATCACTGCTACCGAGTTAGTTAATTTAACACCAAAAAACTGATAAGGATTAATCAGATGAACATACTTGTGAATTCGAATTTAGGTGATGCACAAGCGACTAAACAAAGTCCAAGCCTTTGGCAGATCGAAACATGACGCCTCCAGGCGTTATCCCGGCCCGCTACTGTAATGCGCATGGTAATATTTATCTTTTTCGTAAAAAACGTTTAAAAGATTTTCTAAGCCTCAAACATGTTTCCCTAGTCGTTTTTGGAATTGGTAAATATGATTCCGCAATAAAATATTCAAAATTCAAAATGACGGATTCCATATGGTGACCAACTTAAAATAAAATTGGTTTTTTTTTCACTAATTATGCTGGACCAACTTAGTTCTACTTAATTAATGAAAAAACATATGATGCCTGCAGGCGTTATTCCGGCCCTCTAAACGTTAATAATAAATGCTAAATTTGATAAACATATTTATTTATAAATTTTGAAGAATTCGTATATTAATTTATTTGGAATCATTTTCTAATACGACAATGCTATCTTATCCATAATTTGATATACTTACTTTACAATTTGAAAAAGAGCGCAGGCATGCTGTGTAGAATTCATGAAAAGTAAATCAAATCCTAGTAAAAATAGCATGGAATACAGATCGACTATTAATCCATGGAAAATTATAAAATTGTAACTATTATCTATTGAATCTATGTTATATCTAACAAATCTCGGTATTGCATTCGGGTAAGATTCGTTCTTTGCGTTAAAGAAATTAACCACCTGCATTGTAATGCCTGGAACACTATAAGCTAGAGGGGTACAACATATCATAGCTGAAAAATAATAGAATAACTATGAAATTAAGATTTTTTAATCATTTTGGAAATTAAAATTTACATTCTGAAGATTATCAGATTTTTCAACTAATAGTAATATAAATAATTATCTAATAATATTAACTGAATTATTTTTTTTGTTAAATACTAATTTACTATTAAAAAAGAAAATTTACTTGACAGATTTTTTTATTATCTGTATTTGTTATATTTCTTTTAATGAAGCATGGAATATAACTCTAAATTGGTATCTCTGCATCGCGCCTTTATGATTTTATAGTGCACTGGAAAGAAGATGATTTATTTCAACTCTACAAATTAATATAAATCGATAATATGTCGAGCATGAAGCCATAAACACGTGTACCCATATATGGATTAGTCTATCTTTCTAATTCGTATATGCTCATAGCTTTCATTGTCTTGACTTTAAATCACTTTTCAGAATAAATAACTAGTAGTAGTTGAGTTAGAAAATGTTTTTTAAATATCTGTTGCAAATATAATAGTATATTATAAATTAAATTTAGCAATAACAATAAATTAAGATAAATAATCTCTAGAAATATAAATAGAATGTCCGTTATCTAACTAATAATCTCGACATCCTAAGATCCTGTTTGCATAGTGTGCTCTCATGAGAAAATAAGTTTATCAGTTTACGAGTTTGCTCAAGACACTGAACAGAAGTTATAATATCATCAAGCCTGTATAAGATCTCGGCCGTAATAAACAAAATGCCCCAAGTAAAGACATGATGCGCACACGTGTTGCCGTTTGGATACCTGCGACCATGCTCGTGACGCAACCGACTGTCCCCTTTGTAAGTGAGTTCGACATCGGGGCTGAAGCAACGACCCTGGCAAGGGGGCGGGCGAGTTAAATTATAAAATCTTTCAAGGCAGCATCGGTTTCCTAACAGTGTGCACGCGATTTTAGTTTTAGTTTAGCTCGAGCACTCTAGGCACACATATCGTTTGGTTTTCCTGTGTGTACTTCTTGTGTCAATCTGTTTTTCCATTTGAGACGTTGCACGCATCAATATAGAATATACAATATACAGTACTATAATATAGAATATTGTAGATTTTGATCGGCCGCGCGCGTATTTATTGGGTGCAGTGATCAAATTGTGCGTGCTTACGCGTTGTGACATAGTATTCCTTTTGTATTTTATACATTTGTTTGTAAATTATTGGTGTAATAGCTTATCTATTATTTTCCGCGAAATTAGTTTTCTTATTTTCCTACTCCTGCCTATTCATTTCCACCTCTCAGAGTTCACTTCTTGCACCATACATGTGTAACAAAACAGATCCTGAAATATATTTATACTCAATTGAGATAAACATTTTAGTTTTGTGTAATGCATTAACATTATCATGGATCAAATTCAAAATTAAAATTCAGGGTTAGATTTTCAGACAGCTTCAAAAATTTATAATTTCTTTATTAATTTTTGAAAATAAGGAAATCAATAATAATTTTATAGTTAAACATCATTATTTAATTTAACTTTTACTTTTACTTTACTTTCACCTTTACTTGATATAATCTATGATAAAAATGCATGAATTTATAGAATCTATTTGAGAATATATTTATTTATTATTTTAATCATGTAAGAGATTCCAAATTTTTCGATAAAATTTTCATAGGTTTCTTGTTCTTATCAAAATTGTAGCCAAAGCGAATATTAAATTCTTATAATGTCGAAAAATCTAGCACATATATTTATCGTAATATGAGTTACCTAGAAACGTACCTATATATATTTGATTAAATCTTCTAGTTTTCTCAGAATAATTATGCAAAACTTCTAACTTTTTTTTGTCTTGCGTTATAAATTCCTTCCTTATATTATCCAATAGAAGTCTTATCTGTGTAAAAAAATATAATTCGGTCACTAATATGGTTATATGAAGTGTATTCAAAAAGTAACAAGAATTTTTAAATTTCACGGAGGATTTGGAGAGTCCACCTATATAAAAATTTTTTTATTATGTTGGTACGCATGCCCCTGAAGTACGATAAAATTTTAAACAATATTTATTGCTTATTTTTTAAGTGGCAGCCGCTAGCGTTAGACGTGTCTTTTGAGCTCGGCGATTTTCCTTTGGGAAAAAAATGAAGTAAAGGATTTGTATTCAATTTTGCGTAAAAAATGAAATAAAGTATAGTGAAGGTTGTAAAATGTTAACAAAGGCATATGGTGAGTCTGCTATGAGTAAAACAAGGATTTACGAGTGGTATAAGCGTTTCCAAGATGGCCTCGAAAATGTTGATAAAGATGACGAACGACCCGGACCCTCAGCACATCAAGAACCGATGAAAACGTGAAAAAAGTGAAAGAAATGGTTATGAACGATCGCCGAATCACCATCAGAGAAGCCGTTGATGATGTTGGCATATCAATTGGCTTATGCCATGGAATTTTTTCGGATGTTTTCGATATGAAACGTGTGGCAGCAAAATTTATTCCAAAATTGTTGAATTTCAAACAAAAATAGCGGCGAATGGAAGTTGCTCAGGAGTCGCTAAATGAAGTTGATGACGACGTAGAACAACTAAAACGTGTTATAACAGGTGACGAAACATGGGTTTACGGATATGATATCGAAACTATGGCTCAATCGTCCCAGTGGAGGCATTCTGGATCGCCAAGACTGAAAACGGCTCGACAAACGAAAATCGACGAACTTAAAAAACACGTCTAACGTTAGTGGCTGCCACTTAAAAAGTAAGCAATGAATAATGCTTAAAATTTTATCGTACTTCAGGGGCATACGTAACAACATAATAAAAAAAATTTTATACAGGTGGACTCTCCAAATCCGCGAAATTTAAATTTAAAACGAAATTTAAAAATTCTCGTTACTTTTTGAATACAGCTCGTATATGTCATAACAATCATTCAATAAAAGATAATTGCAAAATAGCACATCACCTTGTTACATTTAATACACGAATATAGAAATTTTGTAAAAAATTCCGAATAATAGAATACAGCTGTTAGGCACATCAACAGATAATCAACGTTATGCCTCATCTCTATAGTTTTACAAACCTGAAAAATAGAATCGTAACAATGCTTTAAAAAGTGATATTTGTAATAATATGAACAAGATTATAATTTCATAAATTCTAAAATACGTACTGTAGGACCAAATTCTGACAGAACAATTAAAATTCCAATTAAACGAAACACAAATTTGTCTTTCAAACTTTGATAAGGCCATTGACCAGAGAACCTCAAACATTTATTAGCATGTATATAATATGGACTCTCCAAAATATCCATTGAATACTTCTATTCTTTCTTAATATGAAATATATTCATAGAAATTGAATAATCCTGATTATACAGTTAAAAAATGAATATCACTAATTACAGGAATTCTAAAAATATATACAAACAATAAGTTCCGTATTGTTTTAACTAAGTTTTTATATTAATATGAAGAAACTGTCATTCTTCATAAACTATTTTACCCTTTGTTTATACTGAAAAGAACTGGATAAAGAATAATTTTCCTGTGATATAAAGCAATTTAAATCAATATGGGGTTTTTATAATCTAAATTGGTATTTTTTAGTATCTATGAAAATAAAATAATGATGTGCAGTTATTGGCATAAACTCAATCTTGTAGTAAAACTATTTTACTCTCAATATTCTAAGAAGTTGATTTTGTATAAAAAAGCTTATCATCGAATTGACCTTTTCTTGGCCGATCTAAATATTCTGGTATGTATTCACAAATTCATAGAATCTTTCTACACACACACACATAGTGACGTGTCACAAAGCGCCCGCGTCGACTTGTCCAGGCGTCACCTCTTCCCTTGCCTCATCGCTCGCGTCCATGCTCGTTTCGCTTGCCCGACGGCTTGCCATCAGCTGACGAGTCAACGAAACGAAAAGCTAATATAATTAAATTGCTTAAAACATAACCTTAGCACTAAACTTAAAATTAGGTATTAATGTGTATACATATGTGCACAGGTGAAAATATAGATTTTTGAAAACGAATCAAACGATCATTAATTTTAATTATTTTGTAATTTTAGTGCATTATATTAACTAATACATTATTTATGTATATTTTACTGCAAAAAGTAATTGTACACTATATGATTGCTTTTTAACGATATTAGTTGAATGTAAAAGAAAAATATGTACAGTGCTTTTGTACATTGCTATTATAATAAAGTTGGTATATTTGTATTTTAAAACAATGATATAGTAAAGATGTGAATAGCAAAACATTTAAAGGAATTCATGGCTAAGTCTATAATGAAGCATTTTTTAAAATAAAATATATGTTATTTTTGATACCCTATTAAATAATTATTAATTAGTTGAAGCATATACACAAAAGACTGGGAGTACAAAAAACGTAAAAAATGTATAAAATTAGTTCAAAAAACGTTTTGTTTAAAATAGTCTCCATTAGAAGTAATACACGTTGGCACGGTTTTCGAGTCTCTTAAGCCTTTTAAAAACTTCTTTTTTGGTATACTTTTCTCGACACAAAACGATTCCCTTTCAAGTCCACTTTTAATTTTGGAAACAGGAAGTAGTCAGGGGGGCTCAAATCAGTTGAGTATGATGGGTGTCTGAGTACAGGATTTATTTTTTGGCTAAAAATTGAGTGTTACTTCACGCGGTAGGTACTGGTGTATTATTGTGCAAGGAAAAAAGAGCGATTTTTCCACAATTTGGGTCTAATATATGCAATCTTCTACACAAGCAAGCAAGCACTTGTTGGCAGAATGCAGAATTCACAGTAATACCTGGAAGACTAAATTAATTGTGGATGATTCTTTTAGAATCAAAATACATGATTAACATTGCCTTAACTTTTGATTTTTGAAAGCGTAATTTTTTTGGTCACGGCAAGTTTTCGTAAACCCATTGAGTACTTTCGCGTTTCGTATGCATTTCGAATCGTATGCAAAATACGAACTTTCATCACGCGCAATAATAGTTTCAAGAAAATTTGGGTGCGTTTCAATCATTTCAGGCAATTCACGTGCATGAGAAATTCATTTCTTTCGCTGTTCGGCAGTTAGTGCGTGTGGAATGAAACGTGCGACACCTTCATTTTTTCTAGTCGTTGGTTATAATGCATTGAAAATTCTAATAAGTTCTTCAATAAATCTGCAACTGGAGTTACGGTTATTCTTTCACACAGCTGCAAATTTGTCAATGTTATTGTCACTCTTCATTATCAACAAGTTATACTATTGAAATATAATAGCACAAGACATAACACAGTCACCATAAGCCCTTTTCGTGATTTCATTAGTTTGCGTTATACGTTTATCAACATTAAAGCAAAATTTAATTGCAACACGCTGTTCAATATTTTTATTCATCTTAAACTATGATACCGACCACATGGATATTCCCACAAATAGAGAAAGGTTGTAGTAATTAGTAGCCAAAGTTTCATGAAGATAGCGTAAGTAGTACAGATTTTTTACCTGTAATCTTAGAACTTTTGGGACACACTGCCTATATTTATAAAATTGTGATCAGCTCAATTTAAACAATACATATTTTTTTATTTATTCAAATTAAGTCTACAAGTTAGTGATAGAAAAGTAATGAATAATTTATAATTTATCGCATTTATGAACATAAAAGAAAAAAATAGGAATAGTGTTTGTTAAATTACATACTTAGGTATGCAAAGAAATGCATATTCTTATCATAAATTCCTTTATAAATACAAATAGATTAAGAAAATTATACTAATTTATTGATTTTCAAAACTTATTTATATTTATAAGTCTTAAAATAGTTCTAAAGCATCCATCCTATAAAACCAGATTCGCAATCATTGTACACTTCAAAATAACAATGTATAAAACTTTTATTACAAGAATATAATAAAATTATAATAATATCCAGCCATACTTATACAACTATATTTGTAGTTCGCGAGACGTGCAACGCGGACATATTCTAGTTTCGGTCGTCCGAGGCAAAATTTGAGGAGAACGAAAAGAAGATAGAGACCGAAAGAAGCTGGAGAAATAGTATGAGAAGTGAAAGAACGAATGCCAGGAAAAAAATAAGAAAGAATGGAAGATAGATAAATAAGAAAGATAGATTATTTCCAGGGAAAATGCAGAGCCAGAAGGTACATGAAGTTGTTTAAAAAAAATGAATAATGATATCGATCATTTTTAGTACTTCGAAAGGAATACAAAAACTTTTATACAATAAGTCAAATCAAATATAAATTTTTAAATCTTCTAAGTATTAAGATGCAAAAAGTTCGTACCCGTATTCGAATGACACACGGTCGTCTAAAGGCTGTAGTACCCATACGTGCCATCGGAGCGCGATCACGCTCCTTAATATAATCATACTATAGAAGAGTAAATAATATTGAATAATTTATCAGATCTTATTAAAACTGTTTGCATTCAATCAATTTTTCGTAAAAATATTTTTTATTAATAATTATTGTTACATGTAAACGTGATATGATTAATTGAAAATTAGTGGACATTTTAGATATTATATTTGTATCACAATGATATAAAGAAAAATGTGAAGTGATAATAAATTATTAATAATTGACTGTATTTTCAACATAGGAAATTTTAAAAATCTTTAAAACTCACATTTTGAATATTCAAATAAATATAAAAATATTAGGTTGTCAAATATCTCTCTTCCGCTTTTTTCTCTCCATTCAATGCTTTATAAAAAGTGTTACAGTGGTAGGATTTACTTCAAATATGCACCGTTTTGTTCGATAATCTTTTTCCATCTAGACGGCAACTTCATAATACCCCTCTCGTAGAAACGCCTCTTCTTATTTGCGAAGAACTCGGACAGCCACTTTTCACAAGCCTCTTTTGAGTCCAACTTTACACCACCAAGGGCGTTCGACATGGTCAGAAACAGGTGGTAATCACTAGGCGCTATGTCCGGGCTATATGGTGGATGCGATAAAACCTCCCATAATACCCCTCTCGTAGAAACGCCTCTCCTTATTTGCGAAGAACTCGGACAGCCACTTTTCACAAGCCTCTTTTGAGTCCAACTTTACACCACCAAGGGCGTTCGACATGGTCAGAAACAGGTGGTAACCACTAGGCGCTATGTCCGGGCTATATGGTGGATGCGATAAAACCTCCCATCCGAACTCTCGTAGCTTGTGACGAGTCATCATCGAAATGTGTGGTCTTGCTTTGTCCTGGTGGAACTCTACACCCTTCCTGTTGGCCAATTGTGGACGCTTCTGGTCGATAGCTTCCTTCAAGCGATCCAGTTGTTCACAGAAGATGGTAGAATTAAGCGTTTGGCCATATGGCAGCAGCTCATAGTGGATGATTCCCTTCCAATCCCACCCAACACACAGCAAAACCTTCCTGGCCATTAATCGCGGTTTGGTTACTGTTTGGGATGGACGACCGGGCTTGGACCGCGACCGTTTTCGCTTGTCCCATCCGCCAGTCACTATCCGCTTAAAAAATGGGTCGAGTTTGTTTCGTTTCAGCAGCACATCGCAGGCGTTGATTCGGTCCAGAAGGTTTTTTTGCGTCAAATCATGCGGCATCCAAACATCAAGCTTTTTTTGTATCCAGCCTACTACAGATGGTTTAAAATTGTTTGGTGACTAACGTTTCTCTAGCGGATTTGCCTTTGACGAAGGGAAACTTTAAAATAGCGCGAATTTCGGCGTTAGTGAACTCCATCTTTACACGTCTATAACTTTTGAACACAATATCCAAACTCATCATGCATAGCGTCATTTTGTAAGTTATGTCAAGAACTTTCAAATGATGTATAGTATTGCCAGATACGAGCTCTGTAGCGGTTTTTACGTAGCCGCGAAATTCATAAGATAAAAAGGCGAAAGGAAGATATTTGACAACCTAATATAATTATTAAAATTTTAATTGAAAAATGTATTATTAGGTGTACAAATAAGTTATTGCCGTTTTGAAAAGATGACTCCATCTATACGATAATATCGAAATTGTCAGCTGTAAAAAGTCGTATAGTATATGTTGACATCTGGAAACAGTATAACTTTTTAAATATATATAAATCTCTGACTTTTTGCTAGCATCACTTAGTTTTCATGGTGTTAAGTTGCAAGTTTTGAGCCAAAGACGCGTCATTTGCGGAAATTTTGAATTTACTTCTTACATTTAAAGCAGTCTGCAGCGGAAGCACATCGACTACTCATAGAAACATATGGTGATATTAATTTCAGTAAGAGAAGTTATCTGGAGTGGTTCCAAAAATTTAAAAGTGGTGATTTTGACGTGTAGGACAAAACACACGGTGGAAGGCCCAAACTGTATGGTCACACAGAATTGGAAGCTTTACCGGTGGAAGATCCGTGCCAAACGCAAGAAGAACTTGCACAAGAGTTAGGAGTGACTCAGCAAGCTATTTCGCAACGTCTCAAAAGCCTGGGTATGGTCCAAAAGCAAAGAAACTGGGTTCCTTACGAACTGAAGCTAAGTGACGTCGACCGTCGCTTATTCGCTTGCGAAAAATTGCTCAAAATCGCAAAAGATTTCTACATCAAATCGTGATGGGAGACGAAAAGTGGATTCACTACGACAACGCAAAGCGTAGGAAGTCATAGAGTAGCCCGGGCATATCTCTACTTCGATGGCCAAGCCAAACATGCATGGCAAGAAGCTAATGCTGTGCATTTGGTGGTATTAGCTTGGAGTAATCTATTACGAACTACTCCAACACAATGAAACCGTCACTGGGGAACGTTACCAATAATAGCTGATGTAATTGAGCCGAGCATTGAAGATTAAACGTCCACAATATGCCAAAAGGCGCGATAAAGTCATATTTCAGCATGACAACGCTCAGCCACATGTTGAAAAAATCGTAAAGGAAACGTTAGAGGCACTGAATTGGGACGTGCTACCCCACCCGCCGTATTGACTAGACATTGCTCCTTGAAACTGCCATCTATTCTGGTCGATGACTCATGGTCTGGCTGAGTAGCAGATCACTTCTTACGAGGAATTGAAGAAATGGGTCGTTTCCTGGATCGCCTTAAAAGACGAGCAACTTTTTCGGTTGTCCATAACGTTATTTTCATTAACATCAATATCTCCACTTCTAAATCACTGAAACAACTCTTTACATGTTGTAAGCGATGGAGCTTGTTCGTCAGAACATTCTTGAAGCAATCGATAAGTTTCTGCTACACTCTTCTTCAAATCAAAATAGTGCAAAAGGACATGTCGAAAAAATGATTTATCACGATTCATTTTTCACTGATCAAAAAATTATAATGTTTACACAAATTATGGCACTTGTTAGCTGAATTTTATTTGTAAATGCCAAATCTAACAAATAAATACTAGATCCGACACCTCTGACTTTTCTTACTACTTATATCGTCATCTAAACGTGAAGGTCGGAAACTAAGTTCACCTACTAATAATATATAATAAATATAAAATAATAAATAATATGAAGATATTCTTGTAATTAAAGGATTTAAAATTTTTCTATTTATAGGTGTTAATGTAATAAAGAAAATATTAATCGAAAATAAAATTAGTAAGATTAAAAATATTTTTTTGATATTTAAAATATTTTATTTGAAGACATTAAAGATTTTAAAAGTTGTAATAAATTACTTCGTTAATTCATTTATTCTCAGATATATAGCTATGTTGTCTATTTTGCATGGTGCAATGACTGGTGCGTTGACGCGTCATAATAGATCACTTATTGTTCGCCGAGGCAGTCGTAACATGTAAATTTACGATGCTTAGAACTGTAAAGATTTTTACACTTTTACATAGTAGTATTTTACTACCTCGAAACGTCATTTCTAACAAATCACAGTTATAAGTGCCGCTAGCCTGTCTGTTGAGAAAGAAGTAGACCTGAAAATAAGGAGAAGAGCAGCAGAAGGCATTCGAAGAGTTAACAAGAGCTCACGCAGAGGCTCCTGTGCTCGCACGACCAAATTTCACGAAGCCATTTATCGTGCAGACATCCACAAGCGATAACGCAATCGAGGCGGTATTAAACCAGTAGTTATAAGGCAGGAAATACCCTATGATTTACGTAAGAGCGCCTTACGCGATGCGAAGAGAAATTACACTGTCTCGGAGAAGGACGGTTTGGCATTAATGTGGGTGATTAAAAAAAAGAGCTCGTACGAAGGGTATCTGGTCATATGTAAGGAGTGTATATGCAATATACGCAATAAAGTATCCCAGCAAGGTTCACACAGACTGATGGGAGATTGTATAGTAAAGGAACCCTCATACGTGGTAGTAGCAGTTTTCATGAAATTTCCAAACAGAAAACGCAAAATAAATACTGGCTCGTGATACAGGACATAACAACTCATACTATTTCTGTATGGAGCACCAGCTTATCTGCTGATGAACAAGGAAAAAGAATTCGACAAGAAACAACTCAAGGGAGTGTGGAATATGGGGTGAAACATATCACGACGACACCGTACCACCCTCAGGCAAATCCGGTTGAGAGGTTAAATTGCACGCTAAAGACCATGATCTCAACACTAATCGACCAAGATCACCAAGGCTGGGACAAGCATCTAGACGAATTCAGAAACGCCAAAACCACGAGAGTGGAAGTAGATCGTCAAAAGATTAAAAACGTTACACGATTTAGTGCGCAGGCACTTGAATCAGGCGCGAGGGAGACAATAGAAGGCCTACGATAAGGGTCGGAGGGATGTACTCTTTAATGTAGGAGATCGGATATGAGGAATACTCGTATTTTGGCTAATGCGAGTAACCGTTTCAACACGAAACCAGCAGCGAAATACGCAGGTCCCTACCGACTCCTGGAAATCATGCCTACGATGGTATACCTACTAGAAACCAATTCGGCCAAATGCATCGCGAAAGCGCATGTATCCGAAATCGGACGATAACTACCGTCCCGTGGGAATAAGAGAATAGATAGGCAGAGGAACTAGAAAGAGGAGGGATGTTAATATTACATAATTTAGTTTCAGATTGCCAAATTTGTGGAAGAAGTAGAGGATTCTAATTTAATTGCGGAAGATGCTAAACAGTTATATGCTGTAGTTGTTATTTGTTATTGCTCTATTGCGGAAGTTATAAGGACTGTTATATGATTGGTGCCGAGTCGAAGAAGAAGAAAAGAAATAGAAGACACCAAAACCGCTAGCCGACGGACGAAGACTCAGCTAGAGTAGCTCGAACAGCGCCAAATACTTCATCCCCCAGAAATGGACGGAAGAGACTCGAAATTTCTGGCAAGTAAAGTTGCATGGCTCGGGCAACCGATTGTGAAACTTCAGCCACTGCAGAAATCCCGACTACACGATCCTTTTTAAACTCGAAAACCCACTGCTAGAGAGGATGTCCCCAGTGTTGAGTCCATTTCTTCTTTGATTTCCTTCGGCGTTAACCCCTTCAAATAAAAGTATTTGATGACAGCACGATTTTCCAGCTTTTCCGACATAAATCGAAGTCCAAACCTATTATGACATTCAGGTTACCTGGAATGGCATTATAGAATTCACCAGGATACGATTCAGTCTGACAAATGCTGGAGTATCGTTCAAGCATCTAATAGATCGAAGAATCACAAAAGAAATCGGGCCCAAATACTTCCTCGCATCTTGATGGTACCATCATTGCAATAAAGACGTTAAAAGACCATTTACACTAGATAAGCCTTATTCTTACTCGAGTACAATAAGGTGAACATATTTCACTGAAAGAAAAGCGTCTTTAAACATACTGAAGTAAAGTTATTTAGGCATACTCATTCATTGTGAGGAATTCAGTTTCGATGCTCAGAGAACCGAGCCATTCATGCGACATATAGAAATAAGAAACCTGAAGCAAATTACGCATTTCTCCGAAATGGCACCGTGATATGATTTTAAAAAGCTTGATCACGACTACCGAATCACTCATACGTCTGACACGGAAAAATGACCGATATAAGTGAACCAATGTGCAACAAGCCTTATTCGATAAGATCAAATCAATGATCGCTTCAATAAATCCAAGTTTATCAAGATTTTACGATCACAGTGTATATATATTCATAAAGTGAACGCCAAGACGATTATCAAAGAATATCAAAAGAGAATCCGACTCAAATTCGGTTATCCAGACGTCTTCCAGTCGGATAATAATACAAACTGCAAAAACATTATTATCAATCATTATTTGGCGGAAATAGACTAATCAAATAGAGTAGGTTAATAAAACACTCAAGACTCGTACTATTACATTAGTAGAAGGGTTGCACAGTGCATGCAATGAGAAGCTCTCAGAACTTAATTTCTTCTTAAACACGACTCCATATAATTCTATTAGGCACTCTCTAAATATTAACCAGAGTTAAACCCATTAAGTCGATTCCAGATCAATTCCAGTCGACATCGTTTTCCATAATAAGTAGGTGATATGGTATGGAAGAAAAACCAGGTCTCGTCCTCATTAGCTCAAAAAATAATGGCAGAATCAACCCCGAAATACGTGGATTCTCTTGTCATAATAGAAAAAGGAGGGCTAACACGTACAAGCTGGAGGGCTATGATGGACCGTTTGAAAAATTAATTGATTCGAAGAATCTCAAACCATACGTACACTCCGAAACAAATATCAGAATCGCTGATGGACAATGAAGGCGCGATGAGCGACCCGACGTGAACAATGCTTCTTCAGCCACTACATTAACGCACGCTGTCGTGGTGCAATAGAAACCGTCCCGGGTATCAAGCGAGGTCTATCGCGGAAGACACAGATGATGGTCTCGTAATCCTCTTGTCCCAAGCTATAGCAGTTCCTCGCAGAGAGGACTTTAAAGAACGAAAACAGAGTGAAAAATCTAGAAATGAGAGTTAGTATCTCTCTCTCTCTCTCTCTCTCTCTCTCTCTCTCTCTCATTAATCCCATCATTTTTTTTATTATTTCAGAAGGCAAAATTTGTGAATGAAAGACAGAATAAAAAGTTCGTTGCCAAGCTGAAGGATCTGCGAGAATAAATGTGAGCGGAGTAACTGGCTCTAATCATTTTACGGTGGAATCGATGAATCACCCGACGTATACCTTCCAGTGAATCATTTCCCAACTCTTCTACTATTATTATTGAACAGATGGAAGAGGACGGTTTGGATTTGGATGAAAGGGATTATCTACCACTGCGGCGCCCGCGGATGGCACCACGCCCACCTCGCCTGAAGACCAATTTAAAAAATTAGAAAAAAAGATAGATATTTGAAACAACTTTAAAAATATTATATGGCTCGTGAAACGATCTACAACATAAACGTATTGGGATGGTATTTACAATCCTTATGAATTATAGATAATAAAATGGAATATGAAATACAATATTCTTGTCATTTTTATATTTTCAAAGATAATTTTTAAATTATCTTGTTTTATTTTTTCTCGGTTTAACGATAAAAAATAATATTTACACCAGCAGCTCAGAAAAACATGGATATACAAATTTTTATGAAAGTTTGAAACATATTGCTTTTCGGAAGTTTATCTCAACAAGCAATGTAGTTTAACCCAGAACTTTGTAATTAGCATATCATACCTATTATTTACAGTTAATATCGTAATTGTATTAAATAAAAATCGAGTAAAAATGAAAAATTAGTTATTAAATAATGATTCAAATCCATACAAACATCAAGTATTTCCATTGAACTCTTGATAATTCAAGATTTATTTTACTTTAAACACATGAAAACGTTACACTAATATTAAATTAAGCATTTATAGGCGTTATTATCCCTCGTCTCTATATAAAAAACTACACATACATTTGTATGCCTTTCTTTCCTTCGAATGAAAAATTACACAGTATATAATTGTTCATCACGATAGCTATACGATGCAAAACAGCGAAAGAGTTTCCGCATTTCAAAGGCTTCTACCTTAACATATCATCAATTCATGAAGTCCGCAGCGTGCACGCTTATTTTTTTCATCAGCGGACGCGCATTGAAAATAGAAGCGATGTTTCGAATTTATATTTCATGAAGATATGAGGAAGAAGTATGAGAAATGCGAAAGCTTTGCAGCACTCACTCTTTGATAATTATAGCGTTATGGAAATCGACTATATACAGTTCCATATGTCATATCATGTACCACGTGCAAACCTTAACTGATATATTTTATCACCATCTAATGTGCATTATATTATTACAATAAAATATATTTAAATATTTTTGAGATGATTACTATGAGGGTAACTCTGCTTTTATGATGCTTTTATAAAAATTATTATAAAATATTATTCGCGATTGTACATATACCGCTTTTCGTGGAAAGATAAAATCTTGATTCATTATGTATGCATCAG
Organism: Sycobia sp. Sy_11; assembly: GCA_018907035.1. Classification (NCBI taxonomy): domain Eukaryota; kingdom Metazoa; phylum Arthropoda; class Insecta; order Hymenoptera; family Epichrysomallidae; genus Sycobia; species Sycobia sp. Sy_11. Next base: position 746,715 of record JACCIC010000001.1, read on the forward strand.
TGCTATAGCCGAGCTGAAAGCGACGAGAAGAGCTAATGTCTCTATTTCTTTCGCAAAAATTGAATCTAATATTCATCTGTATGTATCCACAGGGAGACGGTTTTTTTAAAAAGAACAGTATATTTAACGATTTTATTTTAAGAAACCATACCCCTGTCTACTGAGAAAACCAATATGTACTTTCAGCTTACTGGCGATCGAGCCGTGGTTTTGCATAAAGTTTGTGGCATTTCAAATAATTATAATTAGAGTTAATGATTTATCTTTACCTTTAATTTGAATTTTGCTGACTCTTTCGCACTACTCATGCAAAATAAGATATAAAATTGTTATACATATAATCAAATCGCTTGAACATACCTTTATTTATTTTCTTGATTACCTGTTCAGTAAGAAGTTCATCGATATAACAAAATATAAATATGTTAAATGTGAATGTTCATAGTAAAATCTTGTACGTCATAGTGTTTATTGTACTTCGATTTTCCCATTCGTATATTTATAAGTACTTTTGACTTATGTTTTAGGCCAAGTATTACTTTATTAAACATATCTTAATCCAATTATTTATATAAACAAAGCATGTTTGATATATCGTAATAAAATAATATTCAGAAAAGCATAAATTCATAGTACGTCCAATGAATTTCAGGAAGCACGTAAAACTTAAATTCTTCTCAATACTTGATACGAATCTATAATCATAAGAATGCGAATGAAAAATTTTATTACATATTTCAGTATATGCTGCAATGATAGGTATATTAATATTATATTATTATAAGGGAAAAAATATTTCAATCATATATAAATTAAATTTTTATCTTAATAAAGTATTTTGTCATATATTTGTATAGAAAAAAATTCTACAAATCAGTTATTTACGTATATGTAGTATGCTATAATTCTAAAATTTTATAGATTTTGAAAGATTGTGAAAAATTACTATAAAAATATTGAAAAAGTATCGAATGAATAAACAATATTTTGTCCTATTATAAAATAGTTCACTAGACTTGTACCCTATTTCAATTCTGCCACAAGTAAAATGATCACAGGGCACAGGATTCGTGGAATTGAAGAATCCAACACCATCGTCAAACTCGGAACTGATGATGCTTGCTGTAGCAGTTCATCACCATAAATTTCGAAAATATAGCTGAGCCTGGTGCTAATTTCTAATATCGAGAAGAAGCGTACCTTCTCAGTGCCATTTGAAGGATGTTCTGAAGCTTTTCTAGTACTTCAATCGAAGTTTTCAAAATATTCCTACGGATTTTTCCATATCTTTCACTTATCACCTGCCACGCATAGTTTAATTCTAAAATGAGGTTTTCTCAAGTTATTTGAGCAATGAACCGAATTCTCATCAACTATAATATCCTTGTGTTATATAAATCATTCTCAGGAAAATAGTTGACAATCAATCTATTATGTTCTATCCAATAGACTCCCAAATGAAGGAAAAAATTCCATAATAACCGCTTGTACCATTTTAACAAGAATACGATGAACCAATCCAGGTTAGAGTTAGCTAATAAATGAATGATTTTTTTTGTATGGATTCCGTACCTAATAGAAGTACTGTGAAATTCAAATATTGAGAATTCTAAGACACATTTTGAATGAAAGCGATTCCTACCATCATAATACGAAATTATTATAAGCAAGCAAGTGTCTTCTGAATCTACGACTAATTTTGTTCAGGCTTATATTGACTATTCGATATGAACTGCGAACAAATAATTTTTTTTATGCAATTTAGATTTCGGATATTTCTGATCCTTATTATTTTTTAAAGAAACGTGTTTAATAATTTCTTACCGCTCTATAGGTTATATGATCATTTCTTGTAGAAAGTTTACTCAGAAATTATAGTTTTCAAAATTTGGATTTATTATCAGTTCCATTAGAAATAAACATAACCTTGAATAAAACAAATTTATGATAATAAAAAGTCATTGGAATTGCAGCAATAACATGAGAAGAGAACCTGTTGCTTTTAATATCTGAAAGTCAAAAATTGAAATAAAATTTTGAAGAAAAAAGTTAAATGGCTTTATAGTAGAAAATGTACCTTTGCGAAAGTTTGGTAACACATAACATAAATTTTTCCAGCAGTTAATTTACTGGGTACTTGACTTTTCACCATCATTATTTTTAATAGTTGTTTACATCCTTTGTTATAAAATTCACAATTATAACTACAACATAAAAATAATATAAGAATAACATTTCTTAATTTATGAAATAAATGTGAAAAATTGCTGATAACTTACCATGACATAAAGATAATTGAACTGTGGTCGTAAATAGATTGGCCTGACCAGTTGTAATAAAAAATGTGGAGTAATAATGTGATTGTAAGAGAAACATGGCGGAAGATGAATTTTGTATCTTTTATGTGCCTAACGAACTGAAAATTTAAAATTTCAGTTAATTAAAAATATTTTAAATGTGCATGTAAATATTTTACATAGAAAAGATTTTACACTACATAAATATGATAAAAATGATAGTTATAAATTTTAGAATTATATAATCCACATTTTGGAATTTTATAATTGACAAAGATATTTTGGTTAGTAAAAAACTGCAGGATTTTTATAAGACATTATTATACGCCTGTTCTATATTGCCGAGGAAACGAAGAAAATTTAAGTGTGCCTCTCGAATGCAAGCAAGTAAATTCATATATATTGAATGCTGAAATCCTCTCATTTAGAATGTATCGCTAATTTTTTTATGGAATTTTATTTGAATACTTTGACTTTTTGTTTTATTATTAGTAATTACCATTATTAGTGATTAACAACTTATTAACTATCATTGCCATGTTCCGAATGATACCATTTTTATTCACATTTATATATAAACATAAACGGATATTTATATTTACTTCTACTTCTGTTACTGCCACTATTATTGAAGCGTTCATAAGGATGAATAGAATTATAATACCATATGTTGAATCCACTAATTCTATGAACCTATTTCAATAAAATAGAAAAATATATATCATAAAAAAATATGTACTTGATTACCTTATATACGTTGAAAACTTATAAAAAAATACAGATATATAACTTGATTCTTCTAAGTATCGAACTGCTGAACTTGAATCTAGCCCAATACTTATTATGTTTCGTCATTTGAGTAATTTAGACAATATGATTAAAGTAAATATTTCACCGCTTCATATAAGGACAATTCAAATATTTCTTTTTATTTAGCGCCCAATATTGAAAGTATTTACGATTTGGGAAGAATATTATTAATTCGAAAAATAATGCTGCTCATCACTTTTAATCAAAAAATTTAATTTAATGTCTTATGAAATCAATATCTTTTTAACCAATACGCTTGATAGAATAGAATTCTATCTATTTGTATCATTAATATGAAAATGAAATTATCCTATATTGATTTCAATTTCTTTCTAAAATATTTAGAACCGACCTTTAATAATTAATAAAATTTATAATGATTTTACTTAACTCTAAAGAATGTTTGTGATACTCAATTGCTTTTACTAATTTTCTGAAGAATTTAAAGTCCGTTTCTATTTTGTTTAATTCTTCGTTATTAATGTGATATATTTTTGCAGTAGAATTTTGAATATAATGTTGTCCACTTTTCGAATAAATATAATTATTGTGACAATTACGTTCTTCCATTAATTCAGTATTATCTTCCATATTATTTCTATAACGAAAATTTAAATAGTTATAGATTTGTTTTCAAACTAATATCTCTAATCGCTTTTACAAAATGTAACAGACTTTAGTTGGAAATAGAGACATTTCATATAACAGTTTAACCGTCCAGGATAAAAAAAATTCTCTAAAAAATAATAAAATTTTGAATCTCAAGTTTTACGATATTAATCATAAAAGCTAAATTTAATAAACATGTTTATTTGTAGATGTTAAAGAATTTCATATATTAATTTACTTGGAAACATTTTCTAATAGGACGATCGTATATGATCAATAAATTCAAATACTTACATTACAATTTGAAAAAGAGCGCAGGCATGCTGTGTGCAATTCATGAAAAGTAAATCAAATCCTACATAAAATAACATGGAATACAGATCGACTATCAATCCATGTAGAACTATGAAATTGTAACTGTTATCTATTGAGTCTATGTTATATCTAACCAATCTGGGTATTGCTTTCGGACGAGATTCATTCTTTGCATTGAAGAAATTAACCACCTGCAGTGTAAGGCCTGGTACGCTATATGCGAACGGAGTACACATTAACACAACTGAAAAATAATATATCTATGAAATTAAGATTTTAAATAATTTTATTAAATTAAAATTTATATTCCAATGATTATCATTTTTTAAACTAACATTGCTAGAAATAATTATCTAATAATGAGAAAATAAACTATTTTTTATTTTAACTTTGAAATGCTATAGTTTATGATGAAAAAAGAAAATTTAATTGACAGGTTTTTTTTATTATGTGTATTTTTTATATTTCCTTTTTTTTAAAAAACATGGAATATAACTCTAAACTGGAATCTCTGTTTCGCGCCTTCATGACATTATAGTACACTGGAGAAAAAATGATCGATTTCGAGGCTCTAAGTTCATACACTTAAACAATATGTTGAGCACTCAACCGCGCACACGAGCACCCATATATTGGATATATATTGATATTTCTAACTCGTACATATTCGTAGCTTTCATTTTCTTGACTTTAAATTACCTGTCAGAATAAATAGAGAGTAGCAGTTGAGTTGGAAAATGTTTTTTCAAGTAACTGTAATAAGTAGCAAATATTATAGTATTTTATAAATTAAATCTAGCAATAAAAATAAATTGAGATAAATAATATTTACAAATAAAAATAGAAAGTCGGTTATCTAATAAACAATCTCGACATTCTACGATCCTGAAATACATTTATACTTAATGGAGATACATATTATGTGTATAGTATAATTTCTTTGCCACTAACATTATCATGGTGTATATTAGAAATTCAATTCTGGATTAGATTTTGAGGTAACTTGAATACTTAATAATTGCTTCATACATTTTTAAAATTTGCAGATCTATAATTATTGTATAATGAAATAACATTACTTCACTTTCAGATTTAGCGATCACAACTCAAACTCTTCACGCAGCTAGGCGGTATCAGAGCTCAAAGTGGCCAACCGTACATATTATATTTTCGTAAATCCAGAATTTCTCGAATTTGAATATAAGTCGATAAAAAGGCTTTCTTTTATGAAAAATATCCGAATTTCCCGAAACAGCACAGATTACTGGATTTAGGAAGCACAACCATTTAACGTCTTTCAAAAACCTCAAGATTTTCTCAATAACAAGTAATTATTATATAAGTCACCTTATTATGTGACACCGTATACAAGCTAATTTTCAGGGAAAAACGAAGCTTTTCCCATCACGGCAGAGTTCCAGCGTGTACCTTATTTGTACAATTATTTGCACACTATATTGTCGCAATTCTCAGTTCATCGACCTTCCATATTTTTCATACGTTCAGCTAAAAACCATATCGTTTACTAATTATTACATAATTATTTATTTAAATAATTCACAACATTTTTAACACATAGTCGCTTATCTAAGGAATTATTTCTTTTGCCACAAGCCAGCGGAAATTATATAAAAGTAAATTATAACATATAAATATCGCCTTATTTACTAATTGTACATTAAACATATATTAGAATTTAGTACTAAAGAATAAAAATCTTATATCAATAAAATGTCATTTCATTTTCTTAAGAAACAATGAAAATTTTTTAAGTTAATACCAATTAATAAACCATCAAATTACTGATTAATTTTATGTGATCTCATGCTTAAAGACTCTGAAAAAAACTGGCGCTTGATTAATGCTTAACAAAAATCACATAATATTAAATAACTTATTAAATATATATGGAGGCTCTTCAAACTGAACAATTAAAATTAAGAAAAACATCGCATATATTTTATACGCATTTTTTATTATATTATGATTATTTTTAAATTTTCTTATATCTAATGATATATATATATATATATATATTAATTACAGATATTGCTGACAGGATAAATGATTTAAATTAAAATTACTGTGTGTGTGTGTGTGTGTGTGTGTGTGCCGAAATTCTAATAAACGTACATTCTGTTTTCTATATAGAGGAATTATAATTTGAGTGCGTAACAATATGTGCAAGCTCTATATAATTAATTGTAAACGAATACTTTTCGTACAAACTAATCTAAGATAAGAATTGTCATGTTATTCTAAAAATTGTTGCGTAAGTTTCCTATTTTTATCGAAATATAAGTTAGTATGACAACGTACCTGTATATATCTTATTAAATTTTCTAGTTTTCTCATAAAAATCATACAAAACTTGTAAATTTTGTTGGACTTGTGTTTGACAATCGTTTCTTATATTATCCAATAGATGTTTCATCTGTATAATAACGTCGAATTCAGTTATAATTAAAATTCATATGTAATAACAATCATTCAATGAAAGGTAATGCAGAATAGCACATCACCTTGTTGCATACAGTACCACAATATATAACTTTTGCAAAATATTCAAAGTAATATAATACAGGTGGTATGCACATCAGCAGATAGTCAGTGTCATGCCTCATCTCTATAGCTTTACAAATCTGAAAAATCGAATTGTGATAATGCTGTGAACAGTTTTATTTTTAATAACATAAACGATATTATAGGTTCATAAAGATTGAAATACGTACTGAAGGAATAAACAGTGAGAAAGTAGTTAAAATAGCATTTAAACGAAAAAAAAATTTTTCTTTAAAACTTTGATAAGGCCATTGACCACAGAGTCTTAAGAATTTTTTACTATGTATGTAATATGGACTTTCAAAAATATCCATTTGATACTTATATTCTTCCTTAATAATAAATATACTGATCGAATTTCAGTAATTCTGACGATGCAGTTCAAAAATTAATATAAATAATTGTAGAACATATAAAAATCGTCAACAATCTGATATACTGTGGCTAATTTTGTTTGATATTATTTATTTCCCAACTTCCATATTGTTTTAACAAAGATCTGAAGAATGTATCGTCCTTTATAAACTATTTTTCACTTTATTTATCCTGAAAAGAACTGGATAAGAAATAATTTTCTTGTGATATAAAGCAAATCAAATCGATATGGGTTTTTTATAATGTAAATTTCAATTCTTTAATTGATATATATATATATATATATATATATATATATATATATATATATATATATATTACTGTGGAATAACTATATGTATAAGAAGTGTTTGATAAAATTCAAGACTTATCGCAACATAGTGATGCTTTAAAACTTAATGTCTTTCGATATTATATCTCAATTGTTAAATAAAAGCACTATTTCATCAAATCAAGCAAAAGAAGAAATTTTTGCCTTAGAGAAAATTTTATGTCGGATCATTAAATGAATTTATTTACTTCAAATTCTCCTGTAATAAAAAATATATTTTCTGGTGAAATGACAATTTTTGTTTATGGACAGCTTCAGACTGTAATTTAAATTCTTTATAAAATACTTCAATTCCTTAAACAATAGCATCAATTTTACTATTGAAGTTTAAACATATATTTCTTTAAATTTTCTAGATCTAATAATAACAAAAGAATACAATAAACATTGTTTCTATAAATACAGGAAACCTACCTTTACAGACATGCTTGTTCCATTTGAGTTACATCAATCGACACACATAAAACTAAGTGCATTTCATTCCTATATACATAGATTAACTTGCCATTAAACAATATTTCGTATAATAATGAAACAAATTGAATAAAAACTTTAACTTTAGTTCGCGGAAAAATTTGTAATAATGTAAAAAATTTGAATATCAATATGATCAATGTTAATAAGTCAAACATAAAATTATTATTAGTTAATAATAAGTAAAATATTTATTTTAAATATAAAAGTGGCGTTTATGAAATCAATCGTGCAGATTATAACACAACTTCTATAGGACACACTAGTCCCTCATTAAAATATATATATTTTAATAGTAAATTTAAATTTAAATTTAAAAAATTCAATAAATTAGAAAATTCGTGAATATATTTAATAAAAATATTATTTAATGTCAATACTGGAAATATAAGGAATTAACTTTTTGTATTATTTTTTTTTTATATGATTTATCATTTCTCTATTTATTCTTTCAAAGAATGTACCAATCAGTGATTGAGATATTTGTATAAATGTATGACCATAAATTTGTAAACAAAGCAAATATTAATTTTTACAAAAGAGAATGTACTAATAGGACGAGACCAGCTTGAGTTGTAAAATTACTAGTTTCTTGCTTTAACAATAAAGCATCATAGGCTTCGAAAGAAAGAAAGAGACGAAGTAAGAAATAAGTAAGCTGCATTACCTAGTACGTATAGATGAGTACTGTAGTAAAACTGAATATAGAGAGAACATCAAAATAAATGATTGCTTGAAATTTATGAATTCTGACTAATACAATTAATAAAATTTTTTGGTCCTTAGATTCAGTATCTTTCACAATTTTTTATTTATACGTTTGCAGATAATTAAATGTTGGCTTTAGAATTTTCGTCAATCTGTTTATATTCAGTGTTTATAAGATTAATAATAATAATCTGGCTCTAATTGAGCCAATGGATTAATGCGTTTTCTAGAAAAATCCAAATATATTTGAGCATAGTCTGATGTGTACATTGAAAAGAGTTATCTTATGACCGATGGCGATGCATACTCAGTATATACTGCTGAATACGACCATAAAATTTGTACTTGCAGTTTTTTATAACATGAGTTCGTCCGATCGCTTGGATGGAAAAATAATCGATTCCGACAGTTTTTTATTTACGAATATAATTGTCGTTCCCCTACCTTTTCCCCTTCTTCTTCGTCTATATTGAGCGCACAGACCTTAGTATGGTTGTAAACTCTGAGTCGAAACGACCGTTCATAATCCCTTTTTTTAAAGATAAAGTATTTATAAATAATATATTTTCGAGGTGCATTGCTTTCAGAGTATTTGTAAGTTTTCACAGTATTTGAAAGAAAGTTCTTATATCAATCTGAAGAAAATATTAGAAAACTACTCCAACTAGTATTTGGCATTTGAGTTATTATAGAAAAAATTGTGAAAAGGAAAATTGTTAATAAGTACCGTTAAATATTTGTGATTCTTTCATAGTAAGTAGCAGTGGTTTATTTTAATTAATAATTTAAAATAATTACTATGAATAATGTGCATAAACTCAATCTTTTATTACGACTACTTAACACTAGTCTACTCTCACTATTTTATAATAATTTCATTTAATATTAAGGCTTTTCGTGGGATTTTAAATTATTCTAGTTATAATTCAATATAAAATTGTATAATATCAAAACCTATTTAAACCATCTTATTTGCATTTGAAATTATGATTGAAACTATTTGAGGTATTCTGCAGAATATGTTTGTAAGTCTATACTATCAAAAAATCCTATTGATATATTGATACCTATGTGGAAATAGTTTATAGCATTTCTTATAAAAAATCAAACACCTTGAACTTCTGTTTTAAATAATTAAAATATATATTAAATCAATTATGTACCATTTTAAGTTATGTACTTTACCATTTTTCTGGTATTTTGCCAACAATATCGCTCTTCTATTATTTTCAGGCAAAAAAGCGAATCATGCGATTCTGGCAATTTTTTTTTAACCACCTTTGTACCTTTTCAGAAAATTGTGTAGCAATCGAAATAAATGTTAGTTAAACGTGACAAGGCTTAGACGAGTTATATTTCACTGTCTACGGATACGAGTGTGATTGTACGGTGCAAAAATAAACATTTTAAACGCTACAAAATGAAATTCTATTATTTATAGTAATTTTTTTATAGTAGAAATTAATTTTAATATCCAAACTAATTTATGACATGACTTATCTACAATATTAGAAGATTTATTTAGTACGAAAACCTCTAGGTTTACTATTATCTATACAATAAGTAGCTTGATATCTTTTATTATTCTAAATAACTATCTTTTCGTGCAGTATTTGATAGTTTCAGTTGTCTCTTTTAATAAAATACATGAACATGATTTTATTTTTATCAAGTTATTGAATGTATATGTAATCTAATATTATAATTATGTCACAACAACTTTCGCTTATTACCTATAAATTAATATCTTCTATTTACATTACGGATATCGAGAAGTCAAGGATATGTTTTTCATGTAAAATCCCTGCTTCTGACGCCAACTTATAAAAAGGAATACTATTTCAAGAAAATAGTCGAATGAGTCGTATAGTTTTCATGCTATTACTAATTGAAATTTGTCAAAAACTCGCGTTGGCAAATGATTGATGGTACCTATGCCAACAAATTAACCGAACTTCAGTAGACAATAGCAAAGAAACTATTCATTTGTGAATATAACTTCACTAGAACTGTTTTGATTGAATTATTATTCTCTCAACAAATCAAGTTGAGATTTTCATTTAAAAATTTCTCTAACTACATATAGTATATCCAATTGAAATATATATATGAAGACAAGAAACCATAATAACTTGCTAATAAGAAAGTATCATACCTCTAAGACGCGAATGGAAAAAAACTTTGCACAACTCATTTTGGCGATAATCGGAGTTATCTCTGTTAGTCTGGGAAAAAAATCATTCAAATGTAGTGATCTCTGCTTGTAAGTATATAATACGTTTTGTATATATTATAAGTATATTATAACAATATTATTATACTCCAAGCCGCTGCTCCAGTTCGTTTTAATTCCATTTTAATTTAATTATAATATTATTATTTGGTTTAATTTAGTATTATAGTATATTTTAATTTCGATTTTTATGACAAGAAGTTTATTGAAATTTTTTGAGCTTGCTTCATTATTTATTTTATTATCATATTATAAATACACTCCATTGCGACAATGTAAATCTGATGTACTACTACTATATGTCATATGTATTTATATGCATGTATATGATATGCAATATATATACAACTAAATATATGAATTTATGAATAGATGATCCATCATTCACTTTTCCAAATTAACGGTTCGCAGTTCTCAAAGTACTAATGACTTGTAACAAATATCCTTTTCAGAAACTCAAAGAGCAATCAAAAAAGGTCAACGAATCGAAAACGTACAATATGGTAAATACATATGTTCCGAAAGCAAAGACGACCATCGGATGACCAAGTCCTACACAGGGTATCCTTACTAAAATGCTACTTCATAATTGACTAAGAGAGAAGAAAATTTTTTTTCCTCACAAGAGAGGAAAAGCAGTATTTTTCGCTAGCAAAAGAGTATGACAACTCATATTTTTCTCTCTGAGAACGAGAAATAACGCCCATAATTCCAACGTGTACAATTAATTTTCAATGTAGAAGTTATCCAAGTATAGCTAAACTAGTTGAATTGTTCAAGCCCTTCATAAACTTCAGTCGTCTATACTGTTCTATCAACTAAAGCTACTCTTGCAGTTCGAATAATATGTACCACCTTGGATTTTCTTAATTATTTTTCGATATAAATACCGTTCTTATATTTCCTGAACATAATTGAGCACAATGAAGTACATTTGAGCACAATTCATTCAACGATGAATAATATAGATACATATTTGTTTATTTATATAAAATCATTAAGTCTTTTACTAATAACCAATTGTATATTTATTTTACATTCATTTATTTGTTTTTGGTCATTCATTTATTTGTGATTAACAATTCTTTCTCTGTTTGCGTAGAGTATTGGGAAGTAGAATGGGGCCGTGACTATGAGTTTGAAAGCCTAACATGGAGGAAGCAATGTCAAGAGTTGCGTAGCGTTCATATGGAGCAGTTTCTTTTTTTAACTTTGTATAACTTATGTAATAAAATTACTCGAAAGACTATTCTTATAGTGTATTCAAAAAACTAAGAGACGTTATGGTGTTGGAAATTACAGCAAAGCTGCCATATTATCATCTCTATCAGACTTTACTGACAATTTTTGCCTGATTTACATTCACAACCACTGATTGTACAGTAAATATTGTAAGAACTTTCTTTACGGTCTATAACCTGTGCAACCTCCATAAGAGTGAGTTTATAATCAGAAATAAATAAATAAAGAATATGAAAACTGCTATATTTTAAAGTTAATGTTTAAATTTTGGCCACCAGAGATCGTTTCAATGATTTTACTTCCCGATTCTCAGAGCACTGCTTTCAAAAACTCAAAAGAGTTACATTTATTATTAATTTGACAAAATTTATAACAATATTCATTTAACGCTTTTGATATAACTATTTATAATCACAGATTATTCTTCTATTTTTCTTTTTTGCTGCACTTAGATGATAAGAAATTGTTAACATAAAATGTTTGTCACAGCTATAGATAAGACCATACATGTATTGTAACTTCATTATATAGAAAGAATATTAGAATATAGTAAAAATATATAACATATTAAGATCCATGATAGATTTTTTATAAATTATACAGGTATTAAAGAAAAGTACGTAAGATGGTTCATTGGAAAATATAAAATAAGGAAAGTACCTGACATTATTGGATCAAAAAAAATACGCAGTACATTGCTACAGACATATTTTGGCAGCTGCTCTATCCAATATAGGTGTGAATTGAATAAACCTAGAAATCATGGAAATTGGAAGTTATTGGATATAGTTTAACGCTAAATTTTCTTTTCTACAACTAATCAATCATTCGAGATGATTGCATATCTCAATAATATAACAGAAAACCATTGTTATAAGCATCCACCTATCAATTCCATTTAAATTCTTCCAGGGTATCTACCAAAATTTATGAATCTAAAACTGTAAATGACCAATTTCAACTACAAAATCATTCTATGAATGAACACGATTCTAACAACGATATATCTATACAAAGGAAGAGTATAGTAGAAAAGACATGAAAAATCAGCGAAGTAATACCTTAAATACATAACAAATTTAATTATCTGTGCCTTTGTTTCCAATAATTTTTATTTTGTCGATTGTAGCTATAATTTTAAATCTTTATTTGTAAATCTACCATTTTGTATTCCTTTTTATTCTTTATTCTATATTAGTATTAAATGAAGATATACCTTCTTAAATTTCAATTCAATCTATCTCTACTAAAATCTAATTTTTATTGAAAATATATTTTATACATTATTAATTAATCCAAGCACTAAGTTACAGTATTAAAATTAAAACAATCATATAGTTTCACCAAGAGGTCGAATCGTCAATTCTGTAATCTGCACGTGCTGCGGCCTAGAAATTGCGAAAACTACAGTATTGGCTATGTCTTCGGCATCCAATGCCGGGAAATGTGCGTAAGGTGATTTGTCAAAGTCAGTTGATTCAAAAATATCCGATCTCACGACGCCTGGACTGATACTCTGTAGAAAAATAACAATTACTCAATAAGAAATCAATATACTTTAAAAATTACGACTTCACGTTTAATGCAGGATGCATTAAAGCGTCTATTTTTAATTTACTCCAGTACCGTCACTCGAATGTTTGCACCCAATAATTCTCGCTGCAAAGTCTCAGTCAGGGCAGTAACCGCATGCTTCGTAGCTGAATAAGCGTTGAACTGTAATCCTTCCACCACGTGAACTCTATGCCCTTGTATACTATAATGTTTTTATTATATTTAGTAGTCTGCATGAAATAAATTTTTGAGAATGTTTGAGAAATGAAATTTCCTGACCAATTACCTGTTCATATTGATCACATGCGCTTCATGACCATTCTTCATCATTATTTTTATAGCTTCTCTAGAGCAATATACTACTCCCATCACATTTACTGCAAATTGATCGTGAATGTCTTTAATTTCCACATCTGAAATTTAATAATCATAATTTTATATATTTCTGATATAAAAATATTCCTATATGTTGGTAAAATCTTACACATTGTGCAAATTTCATCTACATAACCTACATACGCACAGCAATTATTTCAGTAATATTCAAAAAAAAAAAACGTTCATACACTCAGTTCAATTAGTTTTATTAAATTAAAGATTATTTATGAGATACAAATGCTACTGAAAAGTAATTTGCACATATTGTTATTTTAGTATATAAAATTCTTTTTTCGCTCGAAAAAGCACGAATTTCTTTTTCTATTCTAAAATACTGGAAAAAATATATTCAAGATTCGTTGAGACTTTGTACAATATTAAAGATACACATATAAGACCAAACTAGTATATTTTGTATACTAAGAAGGTTAAGACAAGATTTCCTTTCTTTCAGTCAGTCGATCTTGAGAGACGTTTTTTAAATTCTACAATTCGATTACTTTTTTTTCTCTTTTCTCTCATTTTACAGATTTTAGTATCATTTAATGGTAAGAGGGTGTACAAAGACTCCACAATAATGAGGGGAAAGTCCAAATTATAAATCACGGACGTCGCATATGTGGTCGGTCAGGTACCTGCGATCGAGCCCGTCGCGCGTCCAACGATCGACCTTTATCGATTAGCTCGATGCTTTGTAAGAAGGAGAAAATTATTCAGCATTTTCGGCCAGGTAGTTACGCGCGATAATGACAGTCTTCAGAAAACATCCTTAGTGAACAGATCGATTGATTTCCTACACGCATTTTCTTTGAAATTTCATTTTCATTTTGCGTTATTGAAGCAAGCTCACAGTGTATAGAGCTGTGGTTGCGAATTTCTATACCATGCTCCTGTTAAAAATAGGCCGTATTTATCTACATTTCCGGTCACAATTTTTAATCAGATATGAATTAAAACTGCCCTCGATCTAGGCTTCCAACGAGAACCCTATAACCAACAACTGCATATAAATTTCTAATAAAAGATATACTGTGCAATTTGAGTAATATTTACTTCACAATTCATCGATTCATATATTCTGTAATATTCGAATTCTTATATTATAAATTCGTTCTGAATATTGTCGTAACATAAGTGTATACAATACATTTATAACATAAAAAATGTTCATAGTATAATAAAATGGACTTGGAAAATTATGTGAATAAAATTCGATAAAGTCTTACCTATAAGAGATCTAAGCCTCACTATTCCTGCATTATTAACAAGAATGTGAACGCTTCCAAAATCTCTTTCGATGCGTTGGAAAGCTACTATCACGCTTTGCTCATTCGTTACATCGCACTCCTGCGCATAAAATCTTCCTTTTCCTGTCCGTGTGTCGTTGGCCATGTTCTCCTTTCAATAACGAATTCGATAAAATATATTTTGTATTAGTATTGTGAATACAATAAACTAATAACAAACTAAGTAAAAATTTATTTTATAATAAATACATTAAATGGAACTGTGTAATCGATAAAACTAAAAAATTGAATCGAACGTTGATTCTACCTATATCGTATAACGTTATTGTATTACACAAAGAATATGAAAATTTAATTCTGCTATTTGTATAAATAATTCGTGTAAAACACAGTGGCATAGTGCAATGATTTCATTTTCTTTTAAAATTATCTTCAAGATATAAAATCTTCACAATTACTTCTAGTATAAAAGCTAGATAATATAATCATTGTATTTGAACGAATAGTAGAATAAATAACTATTGGATTAATTAAATAAAAATGAATCGTTGTAATGTAAACTGTATAAAAATATTTTGATAGAAATCATCTAATAATTATAAATGCAAGGACAAGTTTTATGGAAATATCTGAAATTCATTTCATTTGTCAAGAGTGTGCAATGAATTCTTGGTGGGATTACCTCCATTGTTGTTTGTCTTCTCGCCAATCCCACAACGAGCAGACCTTCGGCGCACAGAGCCTTGGCAATGGAAAGTCCAATACCGGCAGAAGCACCTGTTACCACTGCCACTTTTCCAACCCAGCGATACATCGTTGACTCAGGTCTGTTAATGTAATTAATGTAACATAAACATTATTTTTATTCTTATCATGTAGGCAGAATTTGTTAAGAAGAATTCAATTTACGCGCATGACACGTTTATACCTACCAACTTCACAGCTACTATGGAATACACGAAAGACTTCTATGTTGTGAACGCACAGCAACAAGCAGACAGAGTGAAAATTGTGGATCGTCAGCACATTGTCTTATTTATTGGCCTTCTTCACTTTAACAACGTTTGTACGTGGGCGAGGAGCTTGTGAACACTCCCCTGCATTATCATCTTCGTTAAACAGATCGAACCTCGATAAACGACTGAATTGAATCATGGAAACAGGAAGCACTAATATAAAGATAAAAGTGTTCACAAAAAATGTATAATTTACAAAATGTAAGTGAAAAAATAATTAGATAGAAATTACATAAATGTACAAAAATTATCATTTCATAATTTTTCATCACAATCAGATATATATTCAAATTTATAATAAATTTTGAATTATATACATATTATTTAATATATACAAATTTTTTATTTTCAAATAAGATTTAAAATATATTATTATATTACTATTAAATATTCATTTAATATCGTTAAATAAAAACATATTCAAGAAAAGTAAGACAGTTTAACGAGGAAGTACAAAATTAGGCCAATCATTGCATAGTTAGCCAATTCCTACTCTTCTTCACCTTCATTTCTAACGTAATACTTACAACACTATCGTATAATTTTAAATAATAGTAAATTAAAAAGTATACCTATAGTTCTATTCTATTAAAAACAGTTCCAACTTTCTTAAATAAATTGAAAATATTAATATTGCATACAACACATGCAGGCCGAGTTTAGATATAACACTAAGTATATCATGTAACACTAAGTATATATAAACTATATATAATAGGATATTTAGAAAAATATTATTAAATATATATATATATATATATATATATATATATATATATATATACTTACAGAATCAAAATAAGATCATTAACATGCTATAGAAATCATAACGTTCCATTTTGTAATTAATAAATCAAAGAAGTAATTCATGAATACTCAAACAAAAAATTAACAATACAATATAAAGCAGTTTTTGCAATGAAAAGCAAATTCATTTATGTATTTAATATAAGCATATAAAAAATATGAACTATATTTGATTAACAAAACGGAACGTTTCTACTCGCTTACTCTGATTAGTCTGAATCGGATGACCATTCAACACTAGCATTATATTCAACACTCATTATGCATTCCTTTTCTTTCAGGCCTTTTTCTGCTTCTCTTCACACAGTCGTACCGATACCTCAGGAATAACGTGTACATATATAGTCTTCAATTTTTTGGAAATTGCCATCCATGCAATACATAGCTAATATAGGAATATCGAAGAAAATACGTAATTCGATCTTAACATTGCTTTGAAAATTACATTCAAAGTCAATCTTATACGAGTAAATTACTGATAGAAATACTTCTTGATTCTAATGACATTTTTTCAATATCTTTATTAATTAAATACTTTATCAACTTTGATTTTTGTGTAATTTTTTTACGTAACATTAATTTTATTAAATTTGTAAAATTATTTTCATGACAAATTAAAAATTTTTTAATGTTCATAATATTATTTTCTAAATCTAAATTCTGCTGATATAGAAATAATAAATACTTATACATAGATACTAGAATTATTTATAAAAATAAATACATTGAAGTCATTGCATGGACAACATTACAGTGAAGAATGATACCGAGACTTTTAAGATCTAAAAATAAATATATTATTTATAAGCATTTGTTTAACTTTCCTTTGAAATAATATATCTTACCTTGGCAAAATTTTCATAACCTAAACTATAGATTTTACCGGCTGTAAGGTTGCTAGATTTTTGACTTATAACCATTATTAAGTTTAATAAATGTCTACTTTCTTTGGAAAACTCTTCTCTGTACCATTCGCAATTATAACTTAAAAAAAATAATGAAAATCAAAAAGGCACGTATATATAACTTAAAAATGCAGATGTTTGAAAAAAAAATTTCGAATGAATTACCACGATTGATGTACGAGTATACTGTGATCTCTAACTTTTTGACCAGGCCAGTTGAAATACAAAATATGTATAAATAATCCAGCCGTAAAAACAATGTAACGCATTATCACATTCGGATTGTTTATATTTACGACTGTCTAGAATGTTATCAATTAATAGAATTGTTAAATATATGTAATACATCAAATATTCAAATACTTTGGCTTACCTCTAATTCTGTTATACTTATCATAATCAACGAAAGTCCTATGATACATAACGATATCATTGTATAAGTTGAGTCTACTAACTCTACAAAACTGTTCAAATTAAATGGAATAAAAGTTTTTGAATAAATAAAAAAGTACGTCATTATCATATATAATTTATCAATTAACTACTAAACTCTAAAGTATGCTTGTGAATACGAATAGCTTCAACTATTTTATTGTAATGCATATCTTGGTAAGATTTCTTCTCTTCTGCGTGAGCGTGAGTATTAAGTATACAACTTGAATTGCTAAATTCTTGATTAAAGCATCTTTTATTATTATCCTTCACATCTTCTTGTAAATGAGAATCATTTTTCATGAGATAGGAAACATCTTCTTTCGTACTATTTTCAATTATATGACTATATAGATAAAATAAAGAAATTTTTAACTGCAACATTAATTGATGATCATAGTTATATATTTTGAGGCATATATTTAAATACAGACTCGTAAAAAATGTGAATAAAATATTTATTAGTTTAATACTTTTAAATCTATGACATTTTCATTTTCATTCATTTAAATCAAATTTAAATATGCTACTGTAAATTTGTTCAATGTTAAATTTTTTTTTAATAGTAATAGTAAACTACTATAAAAATTAAGATTACTAATCAAGAATAGCATGTAAAAACTAATATATATGTATATGATAAATAATAGATTCTGAAACACAACTTGAAGAAATTTTTAAGAATTTCTAGATGTCGGAATATTTGGTGATCATTTTGTTATTTATAAATTGAAATACTTACGTGACAATCTTAAAAAGAGCACAGGCATGCTGTGTACAATTAACGTAAAGAGAGTCGAAGCCTACGTAATATAATATAACATAATAATCAACTATAATCCCATGTAAAATAATAAAATGGAAGTTATTGTCTATGGAATCTACATAGTATTTAACAAATCTCGGCATTGTCCTCGGCCGAGATTCGTTCATTGGCTTAAAAACATCAAGTAGTTGTGGAATCCATGGTGATGCATTATATGTAATACTAGTTGATAATAGATAAACTGTAAATTGGCAAATGAAAATTAATCTTTTTTACAATAAAACAGTTCTGTATCATATAAAAATACTTTAATTGCTAAGTAATCTGTTAATATTTATGAAAATTTTTGTTCACAATTATACAGAATGCTAATTGCAAACCAGAACTTAAGTTAATTTCACTAGCATTAAACTTACTTTAAAACAAAAATAATATAAGATAAGTATTAAAATGCTGGATGAAAAATAATGTAAAAAATAAATAAACCATAATCAAAGATATTTTGCGTCTGTAACTTAAAAAGTTTGTATCTCTTACTAGTTTCATATTTATATTCGAGTAAAATTCACGAAATGTTATCGATACTGAATTGTGTGCGCTGTAATTAGATGATGAACATACGCTCTGATTTATTCCATTTAGTTAGACTAGCGAGTCTTTTCAAAAACACGGTGAATACAATTTTTTTTTTTTGTTTTGAAAATATCAACTTACATATCAACAAAACACGATACCTACAGAAAGTTTTACTTTATTGGTTTAATTTAACGAAAAATACATTTCAATCTTATCATTTGCTCTCAGAAGTATACCCTGAATATGTTACAGATGTTAGAATATGTAAAAAGTTGTTTGTGCGTTTTAACAGTGGTAATTTTAATATCGAAGAAAAAGGGCCTCCAGCCCAGTCGCAAGATTTTAAGGATGGAGAAACATAAGAAGCACTTGCTGCATATTTTAGAGCATTAGATGAAGCCATTTCTAAGTCTCTAGAATCACTGGAATGCATCCTAAAGTTGGGCAATTACATGTCGCTTAAACCGACGCCAAGAAACGTCGACAGAAACAAGTCGTTTTTGCATCGAATTAAGATTGGAGACGAGAAGTAGATTTGCAATGCTCTGTATTTGGAGGGATTAAAGTGTGGTCTACTATGAACTGCTGAAAAATGATCATGCAGTCAATGGACAATTCTGCCCAACATAAACGATATTTTGGAAACGAACATTACGATCAAAATGGGAGACGAGGCACTAGGCATTGATTTTTCATTATACTCGGCCACACGATCATTATTACTTTAAAATTATTTGGACATTTTTTTTGGATGAAATCAACAAATGAATTAAATAGTGAGAAAGACCACAATTAGCGAAAGACACTATTTTAAATAATGTGTTTTTTATTTCCTTATTGAAAAAAACAGAATTTTCATGAAAAACACAAACTTGTTAAGTTGTAAATTCCCTAATGTCAGACAATACGTGCATAAATTAAAATTAAAAATTATACTTATGTCGACTGTTTGAATTAAATTAATAAATATTTTTATCGGTTGTAGAGTCGAAGAATAGAAATTATATTCTATGTTAGTAAAGGACAACCTAAGTGTCCCACCCGATATTTGCATACCCATATAAATGATGTTTAATATTCGTGCACGATTGGAATAGTCATGAAGTATTCTTAAAGATTGTTGTTTCTGTACCTGAAAGTCATCCTTAATTTTTTCCAGAATACATCTAATCTATTATAAAAATTTCATTGCTTATGTAAAAATTAACCAAACTCTCCAAAGCATACATTGTTGAAGTGAAAAGTGTACAAAACCTTGCTATGTTTAAAACTAAAATATAAGTATTTTGCTAAGAACTCCAGATAAAAGATAAATGATGGCATCGCAAGCATAACGAGCTGAATATTGGATCGTTCTTCAATAAGTTTACAAAGCTAGATGAAAAGATATAAATTTTATAATTTCTACATAAAAATATATTTTACTAAATATTGAGTACATTAAACAAGAACAGAATATGTAATGCAAATCATTTTTTTTAACAATTAATTCAGTTCGTAAATATAATAAAATACTTTTCTTTATTGCATCATAAAACTCACCGTTGGTACTAGAAACGAAGAAACAATAATAAAAGTTGATACGCGATGAAATAATTTTTGTTTTAAGGTTTGATAAGGCCATTGTCCAAAGAGCCTTAAAAACCTGTTGTTATATATGTAATATGGCGTTTCAAAAATATCACATTCCATTTTTCAATATATTGTTTCTTATATACCAATGTTATATGTTCTATCTGTCGAATTCGAATGAACTTTAATGTTATTTTATTATATACATCAATAATATCTTATCAAATATAATTTTAGTTTAGAGGGTTAATGTGAATTTTCGCATTCTTCAGAATAGCTTGAATCTTATAGATAATATAAAAGATATAGTAGCACATATTATATTCAAATTTTAAATGCATAAACTTCAGGGAAACTCAGATATGAACCACCAATCTAACAAAAAATTTAAAACAACGTCTCATAAAAGAAACATATATAAAAATAAAATGTTATTCATATGTTGGTATGCCATCTCTCTCATAAGTTATGCCTTAAAATTCAAATGGGGAATATGCTCAAAGATCTTAGTATTTGTAGTTTATTTGTTTTATTTTTCTAAATTTTCATAATCCCCTACAAAAATTAAAGGGTTAGAAAATCAATAATTCTAAGTTAGTAAAATCTTGACGGTTTTATAACGACTAATGAGTATTAGGATGTTATGAATAATAATTTAAAGAATTTAATATTATGATTAATAAAATGTTATTCGACGACTTACTTAAATTATTATTGATAAATAAAGTAAGATGAAATGTACATGCTGATTCGACTGATGATTAATGATGGTTCCACGTTCTAAAAGATTTTGGCAATCTTATTGCAATCTAGTATTCAGATAGTTTGCGGTACTGTGATTGAATTAATGTAAAACTATTTCATAGAACTTTAGCAATATGTAAAAGCCATACCTGAACAATTTACAGAATAAAATGAACGAAGCTCGAGACTCCTTGCTTATACTCAAGCTAATTTAAATGCATAAGCGCAGAAATAAATTATCAAAAACGCACGATCGCCCACACTGTAATTAAATCGATTTCTACTCATGCTTTTCCGCACCGCTTCTCTTTTTTATTAATTCAACTACCTATAATTATCATGCATATTGAATGTTACGTCTGCACCAAGACAAATTAATGTTCCGATCTGAAATAGCCTAACGGCATGCATGCAGAGCATAAACTCCATCAGTAAGTGTCGTACTTAGCTGATTTCAAAAATAGCTTTTTGTTCAAAATTTGTAAGTAATTTTTAATTCAGATAGTTTCATCAAGATTTTTTAAATTTTATATTGCAGTGTAATAAAATAAACAACATGCGCTTATACAAAACAGCGACAAACGCGAATATGTGTGCGTATGCGCATGCGCGCGTGTGTGTATGTGAGTGTTAAATAGGAAGTGTAAACAAATACTCAGGTAAATGGACCAACTTTTTTATGGTGTAGTAAGATTAAGGAAATTTTGTTCATGCTGTTGTTGTCGTATCGCTGTTGTTATTGTTTTTGTTGTTGTTATTGTTGTTGTTCTTCTTCTTTTTCATTTTCTCATTATGATACATGTTGATATCTGAATATAGGACATACTCCAACAGTTCACTGACTTAGATTTATTATTATTTTTATTTAATCTGTCATGGTTTAAGTACCAAATAACTCTTTCATGTTTCGTTTTCAGGTATTGAACTTCAGCAATATTTTCATTACTTCATGTAAGTCACGGCTTTGTGAGATGTAATTTCAGTTTTATTAAGAAAATTTAAAAATTTTGAATTTAAAAAAAAATTTAATTTTAAATTAATTAATTTAAAAAAAAAAATTAATTCTATGATGAATCACATAACAAGTTCATTTTGGATAATAAATAAATGATATTTATGTTTTAGTAAAAAGAAGACTTCAATAATATATGTAGAATATTTGTCTCTTATGTATTGTATGCTTTTTTTGGTTTTCTTCTTGAATTTTAATTTTAATTTTAATTATTAATTTTAACTCTTCTTGAAGTATTCTGATCAAAATACTGAGTTTCGTAGCTGTTTGCTCGTCTTCCATTATTTATTGTAGAAAGTATTTTTATTGCATTATTATTAATATGTATATATACATATGCATGCTGTATTTCTATGAATGCTAATTCTTATTATTATTTGAACTACTTTAGCTTTTATAACCGTTGTACATATGTTTATACTTATATATTTGAATTCTTCGACATGTTCGTAGGTAGTGTTTTTGAATTTAGTTATGTATTTTTTTACTTTCTTCATATCCTTTCTTGTTTATTTTCACAACCTTCTTCTAGTTGTGGTACTCAAAAGAGTACCATAATCAAAAAATTTTCTAGCTCTTTGTGGATATACAAAATGTTCACAAAGATCAAAGACTATTATTCATTCCATATGTTTAACATAAATATAGAAGCATCTGTTTTTGATTATGAAAAAGCATTTTTCAGATAATGACTTCGAAATGAAGCCATACAATAACCTGTTGAGCGAAGTTAATGTCGATATTGATAACTTAAATGAACTGAGATTGCAAAGATCTACAACATCAGTACATTGGCTATGATAAAATTACAGTGGAATTATACTAAAATTATAAAATTATCAGAAAATCCAAGACATTTCCTCAAGATATCTTTATATAGTAAAAAAATATTTCTATGCTCAGGATAATATATATATACATATCTATCTAAGTAAGTAATCATTCATATAGTTTAAATGTAATAAGACTCAATACTTATTTCTATAAAAAAAGAAAGAAATCATAAAAACATTTTAAATGTTTTAAAAAAATTAATAAAAACCAATTAAGGAGTAAAAAAAGAACTTACAACCTTTTCAGGCTAAATTGCATAAAGAGGAGCAAAGAGTTTTTGATTTTTTTCAGAAATATTGCTTGCACCGTAAAAAGATATAGAACAAAAAATACATATTTTGATATTTTCAATTCTTGTCAATTATATATATCATAACTATTTTAAAAATTTTTCATATTTTTTGAAATAAATTCAATAATCTTTTTTCCTGAATTTAGCCGTGAAAAATAATATTTACACCAGCAGCCCAAAAAACATGGATGTACAAATTTTTTTGAAAGTTTAGAGAATATTGCTTTTCGAAAAAATTTCGGAAAGTTAGCAGAATATTGCTTTTCGAAAAAATTTCGGAAAGTTGGCAGAATATTACTTTTTATCCAAACAAATAATATACTACTGTACAGAAATTAATAGTCCCCATATTAATGTGAATACATTAATAATGTGAATATACACGACATTAAATAATAACTATTATTAATAATAGATATTAAATAATAACTCAAAGCCATAAAAAAATATCGATTATTTTCAGTGCACTTTTGATAATTATAGACGTTCATTTTACTTCAAATACAAGAAAAACGTTCGATTCTACTCGCTGATATCAAATTAAGCATTCATAGGGGTTATTATCCCTCGTCTCTGTATAGAAAAACTGCACAGACGTTTGCATTTCTTTCCTTCCCTCAAATAAAAAATTACACTGTTTATAATTGTACATCACGGTAGCTATACGATAAAAAACAGCGAAGGGGTTTTCAGATCTTATAGGCTTCTACCCCAC
Organism: Sycobia sp. Sy_11; assembly: GCA_018907035.1. Taxonomy (NCBI): domain Eukaryota; kingdom Metazoa; phylum Arthropoda; class Insecta; order Hymenoptera; family Epichrysomallidae; genus Sycobia; species Sycobia sp. Sy_11. The sequence goes on from JACCIC010000001.1 coordinate 771,521, forward strand.
CATATCTTCAATTCATGAAGTCCGCAGCGTGCACGCTTATTTATTCCATGAGCGCACTCGCATTGAAAGTAGACGCGATGTTTCGAATTTATATTTCAAGAAGATATGGGGAAGAAGCATGAGAAACGCGAAAGCTTGATAGCTCTCCCTCTTTGATAATTATAGTCTGATGTAAATCGATTAAAAACAGTTTCATGTCATATCATGTAACGCGTGCAACCTTTAACTAATATATTTTGTCATCAGCTAAGATGTATTATATTATTATAGCAATACATAAATAAAAATTTTGAAAATGATTACAATGAATATAATTCTGATACTTTTATAAAAAGTATTATAAAATATTATTGTCGATTACACGTGTATCGCTTCTCATGGAAAGATAAACTGTCGATTCATTACATATGCACCAGTGCTATAGCCGAGCTGAGAGAGACGAGAAGGGTTAATGTCTCGAGTTCATTCTCGAACGTTGAATCTAATATTCACCTATACATCGTATAGCTAACAGTTTTTTTTTAAGAGACCATACCTCTTTCTACTGAGAAATACAATATGTACTTTGAGCTTACTTGTGCGCTATAATTATTATCAATAGCTATTATACTTCCGTTGCCTAATAATTTAATTCCTAAAAATAATACAAAGAATGAATATTTTTGAATTGAAATGTTATCTACTTTCATTTCATCCTTAATGGAAATTATTATTGATATTAACATGGATTTAATAATTGTTTAAATGTTTTATAACTTATTATTTTCTAATTTACGTACATAACTAAAATAATGCAAATTTATTAGAATTACTATAGGAAATTAGTTACGAATTTCAAAAACTTGAAGAGATTTTTATATTTGCATATAAAGTAATTAATAATATATTTCAACTTATATATTTTACTTAGTTTAAATATTTATAAATTTAATAAATGCTTAAATCATATTTGATCCACAAATAGCATCTTCTAACTATTTCGAATGTACCAGTCACATTATATCTATTAAAAAAAGGAAATGTATTAAAAAGCTATTCGCTATATACATTTATGATCATTGAGTTATATACAATTTTATAATTAGTCATTTAAGTTGAACAGATTATGGTCAAAAATAAAAATCATTACAAGTTACTGAAATTTTCTCCTTCCTAATTTATTACATACCTTGCAGACGCAGCTTTTTTGTAGTATGAGCCGTATTACACCTTAATCCGAAGGCAACATTTAGTTCTTCCAGAAGAGTTTGGAGACTACATATGGAAGAGCAAGAATTAGATTAACCAGAAACGGATTATAAAATTAGAAGCAGAATTAAATCCATGAGGTATGCACTGAACAAACAGTTAGTCCTATTGGCTGAAAAAAGCATATAATTATTGCTCATTTATACCACAAATTCAGAAGATACTGTTAATATTTATGTATTTTTAATTTATTGTGTAAAACTTCTCTTTATAATAAGGTATTTTTACGTTAATATTATTAAAAGCATTGAATGGAACAAACTTCTTAATTGAGATGCTTAATTTTCTTCATAAGGATTTAATACTACTAAAAGTTCATGAAATTCCAAAATTAATAAACTATTTTTTAATTTATATAAATATTATATTTATATATGGGAAAATTATATTTACGTACCTAAGCATAATGTTGGAGTAAAAAAATTTGAAATCATAATTCTGAAAATCCCAAATTATTGATAAGAACGTAAAAATTCTTTTCTTTCTTTTAGAAGAAAACTACAATATTTTATATGTTAATACTACTGTGTACAAATATGAGTAAGACTTTTCAGTTCAAACTTCCCGGGTGTATCGATTCGGACAAATGTTTTTATTTTTAAGTTCGTAGTACTGTCAGAGTTATCTGTGCCAAATTTCACGCAATTATCTTCATTTGTCATATAGTTACGCTTGTATTTTGTGAACAAAGAAAAATTGTTTCTTCGGTTTTTATAATGTCGGAAATTATTCAACAAAGAAGTATCATTAAATTTGGTGCGCGAAATGGATGGAGCACATAATAACTGGAGATGAGACTTGGGTCTAGGCTTACGATCCAGAAACAACCGATCTTACAAGGCTTACTTATATTTGTATACAGTAGTGTGTAAAATCTTGAAACTCGATAAACATTCATGAATTTATCATTTATTTTTATATTAATATGTTTACTATAATATTTCTGAAATTTTCATTATTTTACGAAAAATCACCGATCTCCGAGGCACCTGTAACGCGTATTTAATAAAAGTTCTTATTTTATAATCCGAAATTATTATATCTAAATTATTATATTAGCACTCGCTTACCCCACGCAGTCTTCTCCATTCCTGAACAAAGTCGGAACAATTGCTCGACGAGTGATAGGCGAGAAGCTCTTTGTCATTTTCTCTCGCTGTCATTACCTTTTTCAATTCGCATTCCAGTGCAATCACCGCGAGGCCTCTGTGTACAGTTATATCGTATGCACTCTTTCCAACCGCCATTGTTATAATCGTCGATTCATTCGCCCGTCTCTCTCAGATCCACAAATTCATCGATTCATGCAAGATGGAACGCATAATACCTGGAGATGAGAGTTGGGTCTACGCTTACGATCCAAAAAGAACCGATCAATCGAGTGAATATTGTGCCAAAGGAGAGCAAAGACTGAAAAAATCACGCCAAAGTCGCTCAAAAATCAAGGTTATATTCTCACTGTTTTCTTTGATTATCATGGTGTGGTGCATTATGAATTTCTTCCAAACGACCAAACGGCTAACAAAGAATATTGTTTGAGTGTTATGCGTCGTTTGCGTGAAGCTATTCGTCTCAAAAGGTCAGACTTATGGGAAGACAACTCTTGGTTTTTGTAGCAGGATAATGCACCAGCTCAAACTGCATTGATTTTACGTGAACATTTCGCTAAAAATTCAACTAATATCGTTTCGAAACCACGGTACTCGTCTGACTTAGCACCGCGTGAGTTCTGGCTGTTCATCAAACTCAAAAAACCACTTCGAGGATTTGGATTCGATTGAAGAAATAAAAATCGAATCGAAGAAGGAACTGATGACCATTCCGGAATACGAGTATAAAAAATGTTTTGAAAATTAGAAGAAGCGTTGGCATAATTGTATTGCATCCGGGGGGAAGTATTTTGAGGGGGATGAATTAGATTTAGAAGAATAAGTAAAGATTTCAAAAGTTATAAATATAGTCTTACTCGTATTTAACACAGTAGTATATATTTTAATATCAAGTTGAACAGCAAAAGTAATGTATACTAAGAAAAAATTCAAATTTATTAGATCAGCGATTATATATGGACGAACATTATCTAAACGAGTTAATATATACCATAGATGAATGGCCTAATAATCACATTACAGACATATTAGTTCCGAAAGGTCAAAAAATGATCACACGTCAAATATTATATTCGATCAAGACAGTGAAATTGTTGAAATAATACGTTTGGTAAACTTTTTTTTAGAAATTTATAGTTTATATCAACTAGAAAAATTTATAATTTATAAAAAACAAGCAATGGAATTAATTCTGTATGATATTTATATAATTTATGCAAAGTTTAAAGCATATATGCTTTTCGCCTTTTAATCTAAAATCTGAATGTCAAATCATTTGAATCTAAATATCAAGAATAATATGATATCATTTATAAACTACAACAAAAACTAAATAAAAAAAATATTTATATTGATTGATCAGGTTCAGTTAAGAAAGTGTTGTATTATAAAAGAAAAAAATAAAAAATTTCTCCGCATACTTTAATTTCAATAAATGTAAGAGGCTTATAACATTACAGTTCGTAATAAATTTAAATATGTTGCTGCTGTTTTTATTACCTAAAATCAAATTAGGAACTATAAATCTTTACATTACTTGGTCATTTAATGGCAAAATTAATATTAAAAAAAATTCAATACTTACATTACAAAAACTACGTAAAGACAGATTAACCAGTTTCCCAGCCGTTATTCTTGCGGGATAACAGGTGGCAATTAAAATAATCATAATTAGATCTAATGCTCCTTTGCCTGGTAAAGTATACCAATCAATTTTGAGCACCATTTCGCTGACTCTTTCGCACTATTCATACAGAATAAAATATCAAATTTTTATACATACAGTTAAATAAGTTGAACGTGCATTTATTTATGTTTACCTGTTCAGTAAGAAGTTCACCGATATAACAAAATATAAATATGTTAAATGTAAACGAAACTAATAAAATGGAATATGTCATAGTGCTTATTGTATTTCGATGTTCCCATTCCTATGCTTATAACAACTTATTATTTATATTTCAAATCAATTATCATTTTATTACAACTATGTTAAACCAATTATTTATTCAAACAAAGTATTTTTGGTATACCGTAATAAAATAATATCCAAGAAAGCATATATTCATAGTGCATCCAATGAATTCCACAAAACAAATGAAATTTAAGTTCTTCTCAATACGCGATGCGAATCTACAATGATAAAAATACGAATTCAAATTTTGTTTTATTTTATTTTATTTAATGTCGTTCTATTGTTGTTCTCCGATATATTTGTAAACAAAACACTTGTAAATAATGTTCAGTGGTGCTTGCTTGGGTGCTTGTGTAAATCGGCCGAGACCGGGACTTGAACTCGGATCACCAAGTTACTAGTCCTTGGCTCTAGCGATTAAGCCATCGTCGGTCTCAAAAATAAAAATTGTATTGCATATACCAATTTGTAATCCAATTATAATTATATTAATACAATATTATATTATTATAAGGGAATAAATATTTTAATGATATGTAAGTTAAATATATTAATAACATGTTCGAGGCCTACGAGGGCTTGATCGCTAGAGCGAAGAACTAGTAACTTGGTGACCCGAGTTCAAATCCCGGTCTCGGCCGATTGACACAAGCACCGCTGTAATAATTTACATGTACTTTGTTTACAAACACATCGTAGACCTCTGTCGCTGATTAGCATTATATTTGGAAGCAGAAATAGAGCGACGTTAAATAACATAAAAAAAAAATTAATAAAATGTTAGGTTTATATAATATATTTATATAGTAAAAAATTTTTTTAAATATGTGATAATTTAAAATTTTACATATATATGTTATAATTGCGAAATTTCATAGATTTTGACAGATTGTGAAAAATTACTGTAAATATATTTAGTATTGAATTGTAACTGTTGATAAAAAAAGTATCGAAAGAATAAGCTAATATTTTACGCTACTATAGTTAACTGGATGCTTTACCCTACTTCAATTCTGTCACAAGTGAAATGATCACCGGGCACAGAGTCGATTGAATTGAAAAATCCAACACTATCGAGAAAGTCGAGATGATGCTTGCTGTAGCAGTTCAGCACCATAAGTTTCAAAAATACAGCCGAATCTGATGCTAATTTCTAATATTGAGAAAAAGCGTACCTTCTCAGTGCTATTCGAAAGACGGTTTGCTGATATATAAATTAAAGTTCTCAACATATTCCTATAGATTTTCTCATATTTTCCGCTTTATCACCTATCAATTATAGTTGAATTCGAAAACGAGGTATCCTCTTTTTTTTATATTATTAAAATTATCAGACCGATAAAAATATTTATTAATATAATTTAAAACAGTCGATATAAGTATAATTTTGAATTTTGAATTATAAATCCCTATAATGTTTTTGATATATCATATTGCTCGCCGTTAAAAACTATTTTAGTCACAGCCATTCAATGAAAAAAGGCAAGAAAAGGGATTTTCGATTTCTTATTTTACGAGAAAATACGTGTTTCGTCTTTGACTCCGTGACTAAGATAAATTTTTTTGAAAATTTATGAATATTACACAACCTTCAAATATTAAATAAGAGTTCTTTTCAATCTCCATGATGAGTTCTGGAAGTTTGATCTGGAGAATTCATTTAATATCCATATCATATCCATCGGTGGGCAATGCCACTAGAGAGTCAAATTCAGTACATATTCTAATAATTCGAATTTTATTGCCATTATTTTAATCACCCCAATTGCATTAGTACATTGACTTTATCGAAGGGACCTTCTTATTCTTCTGCTTCTTCAAATGAGGACTTTTTTTAACTTTGTCTAATAATATTATGCAATTATTGTTGATTCTTCTTCTAAGTAATCCGTGTTATATAAATTAAAAAAAAAACCATAGCTCTTGTCTTGCTGATTGATCCAGCTATCTACATCTTTTTTATAAACCATTGCCTTTCGAAATCTTTGGAATACAGTAGTACACCTATTATTATTCATCTCCGTTGACGTTGCAGACATAATAGAGGATCATTGCAATTATTTCTCCGCTATTTATACTCATGATTCTATGATAGTACATCTATACTCGTGATTGCTTAATCCTTGCACAGAAGTACAGTGTATAATAATATCACATAGGTAGTAAAACCACTTTTAGATTTTAAATTCTTTGTGTGTAGCATCAATTACTTATAATTGTTGTCATCATAACGAATTAATTAATATTTTACATTGTATAATAAATTCTAAGTTTATTTAATTGATTATTAAGTATAGTTTTTCTGCACGCATAAAGTGAATGGTTTTTATCACATTAATTTTCGAAATAAATAAATTCAAATATTTCAAATTATTTCCTGACAGTTTCTTTTTGTAATACTTGAACTATATTTGAATATAAATACGTGCTATAAAAATAATTAGAAAAAAGAACGAATAATCAATTTTTAGACCTTATAATTTAAACTTATCATCAACGGAGTAACAGTTAATTCATATGAAAAAAGTTGAAATTGGTTTTCAAAAAGTTAGAAAAATCTGTCGAATAACAATATGATGATTCAGCTCCTAATAATAAAGTTATCTTAAAAGCTATAAATTAATGATAATATAAAATGGAATATAAATGGAATATAATAAAGATCATGATTTGGGCTCTTGCAAAAATAAATGTACCTGAGTGCACGAAGATGCTTCTCAACAATCTCACCCATTAACTTTTTAAGATGTACGGTGGAGTTCAATTTTTCAATGGTATGGGCTTCTGTATCTTCCCGACACGTTCCCTTTGTCAATTTTTGTAACAGTGACATAACGATTTCCAGCTGACCACAGACGTGCACGACGAAGACGGCAGCAAGGCTGCACGAGCTTATAGTTACTGTGTAGAGAACGAAGCCCGAGATGAACTGAACGAAAAAAACAATCTCATAAACAGGACTGCGACTTACATCTAGTAGGATCCGATAAATTGGGTAAGTCAGTGCTCGAGGCGCTAGTATAACAAAATATTTTATATTTTTCAGTATTATTAGTAGTATTTTTTAAATATCCGGGATTATATCTATATCACTACGTTTTTAAAAATTTTCTAGCTCATACACAAAGTAATATTTTGTGGAAATAAATACCATTGTCGAAATCTATGATCTCAGAAGTTATTTCCATTTCTAAATTTGGTGGTTTGTCAGTGTGTTCAGTTGTAGAAATTCGTCCTGAAGATAATGGCATTATTGTGTGATAAAAAAAGCCTCCTCCATACATGAAAGCAGCACATAAAACTGTCAAAAATCTGCCAAGCTTGGCATTATTGCGCATCATTTCTAATTCTACCTGTAAAATTTAAGAAAAGTTATTTATGTAACATTCAGAACATTTCTAAGAACAAGAGGTTTCATAAATATATATTGGATAATAAACGTAATATGAGTAGAAGAAAATTACGAAGATATCTACTTATAATTAGCTTTTTCATTGCAGATCTAGGATTGTTGGACCGATGCAGCAAAACTACAACAAATACTAGACTGTAAAAATTAATAATCGTTTACACTATTTCAATTTTATAGATGCTGTCCAGCATTAAGCCAGGTACATAAACATAAAACGTACAAGACTAAAAGCAAACAGAAAATAATTTTTAATTCCAATATTTAATTTGTATGACATTTGAAAACTTGAATAATATTAAATGATATAAATTAAAATTATATCATAAAGCTACGTATTTAAAAATATAAAATATAATCAGTCGATTTCTTGAAAACATTTACTCTTTTCTAGGGATATTTTTCTCTTATTTGTATGTATTAACTAATTTTCATAATTGTAAAAAATATGAACAGTAATGAAATATTTTATATGTTATGTAAAATATGAATACATATTTTACAAAATGTTTATTTTATTAGGCGTAGATACGTGCAAAGAAAGTTTATAAAATAAGAATATTTATTTTCTTTATTCTTATGTATAATAAATAATATCATCGTCATTAGGATTGTCAATTGATTATAAAAATGAAAAACTTTTCTCGTCTATTTATTAATTGACTTCCCGCTTATTATATAACCATCTCTATATATAATATCAATAATCTTAGCCACATAAATATTATTAATAATGAAGTCTTTAATCTAGATTATAATCTAGAATAAATATACTAATTTATTTAGTTTAATATAAATCCATTATTATATAAACCATTACATGTATAAGACTTTTCGAACATACCTTCGCTTGCAGAACACTGTACTTTCTCCAGTCTTCCTCGACATGCTCTAGACAACCTCTAATCTCCTTTATTTTGCTGACTAGCGCCACATACTTGCTCAATGACATCAGACAAAAGCTCATAGGCCCGATGAGCTTGAGCTGTATAGCGGGATTGGGCTCTTCCAGGACAGTGTGCAGAGCACAAGGAATTAATAAGAAACCGATAAGCCAGTGGCAACTGACAATTAACATGAATTGTAGAACCTTAAAACCTAAAGAAGCATCGGCGCCTATTGGCCAAATACCTATGGGTATCAAAAAATAACGATTCATCTGTACGGCGTAATGAGACTCAACGTTAAGCATTTTTTTAAAACAGTCAAGACATTTATTTAGCAACTTAATTTTTTTTCTAAATGAAGAGCTTCTTTCCCTTGAATTTCAAAAATAATCACAGACTCTCAAAGATACATAAAACAATCTTCAAAATTGATTTTCTTACAAAATATAGGTATGGAAGTAGACTGCAACAAGACACAAGGTACGTTAAGAAGTATTCATAGTTACATCGCAAAATATTTATTTTACAACTATATTAAATATCCCCAATGAACTTTGAAAAAATTTGCGTTTTACTTAAAAAATAACAATATCAATGCACGTTTATATTTTCAATTAAATACTTTAACGTTCCAGAAAGTTGAAGCAAATCATTTCAAACTGCATCTTTCTATAGACTGCAGCCTAAAAGAAAATTTAACATGCACATTGTTGACGCTTAAATGCACGTAATTATACAGCTTACGCCGAATCGATGTAAGTTTTTTTCATTCATGAAAACGTAATCATACTCTGACGTACGATTATTAGCTTGTAGGCTCAGTATGCTCGTGAACGCTTTTGTAAGCGGATCTTTACAAAAGGCATTCCAGTCAAAATTCAAACTATTGTTATTTGCATGTTTATATGGATTAAATAATTTTGAACAATACATAAATAAAAAATATTTAGATAAATTCATTGCTATTATAATCATTTAAGTATTTTAATAAGAGATTATTACTGTATAATGTAGAATACTTATGTAACAATGATTGCTAGTTACTTTACCGAAAACTAATATAAAGTACATATTGATTTTAAAATACTATTATTTTCAGAAAATTCGAGAAAAACTTCGTTCAATAAAAGCACCAGTATTTCTTCAAGAATTACCAACAGATGTGAAAATACTAAAAATTGTATGCAAACTAATCAAATGATACACGCAAATTTCATGAAATTATAATTTGCAAACTGATAGTAAATTTGACTGTATTATAGGACTCAGTGAATAATATGGTATTTCAAAATATATAAAAATCAAATTTAACGAAACGACATCCTGACAAAAACTCTATTAACTTGTAAGTACCATTTTTTTAATTATACAAATATCCTAAAAATATAAATTATTTGTTTTATAGAAAACATATTTTACTTATCTAAAAAAACTATATAAAGAACAATTTAATTTAACAAATTTTTGTTTTTACTAAACTAGTAAATAAAATTATATAGCTTTAACTGTCTCTATATTTATACTATGTATATTGAGCATGTGTAGCATAGAGCTATGTGTATTTGCATAATGAGCAGTTAATCAAAACTCCTTTTAAATACTATTCTTACATTTCTCACTCATTAACTCTTATATCACTAAATGTAACAGAAATAAAATATACCAGTGCCTTTTTATAAAATTAATAAAAAATAGATTAATTTATTGAAAAAAATAATAATGAAATAAGAACATTTTTTCCATCCAGTTTAAAAATTGTTTTTATAAATTATGCCAAACACTTGTGTCTCATCACATTTAATTGAAGGGCTTTGGAAGGTGAAATAGAGAAAGATTCATTACATATCTGAATATTTATACGACTAAATTTTCGAAGTCACTGATCACAAATATAAAATTTAATAAACCGAATCTGTCTAGTATAGATAATTTTCACTTATGTTAACAACCAACGTCTATATACAAAATTTTATAGAAATATTTCAAATGACAAAAGTATGTCAAATGTTTTATATGAATTTGAAACTTTATATTTTTGATTTAAGTTGATGAAATTTTATAATAAACTTTAATCATCATGGATAATGATCATTATAAAAAATTGATTTCTTCAGCTTTAACTGCATGTTCGTCATCAATTACCTCCAAAACTAATCTATTTACTTTTGCTATTTTTATTATTGTCACAGACAGTGAGACGTATGTTGACTTGTTCCAATATTGAACTCACTCACGGAAATAGAGCAATGACTGTGTAAGATATTGCAGAGATTATATCAATTCTCTCCACGAATTCTAATATTTAGTTCGCAGATAAAAAAAATTGTGCCTTATATTATATTTCCCTTTTGTACGATTTTTGTGTTCTTCCTTATTTGGTTTTATTTCTTCTAAATAAGATTTTTTGATGTGTCAATAAAAGCGAAACATACATTATTTTTGCACCAATGTGGTTGTTCTTTGTAGAGTTACCCGTAGCCTATCTCCCCTAGAGCTTTCATCGTATGAAAAATTCCGTACTCGTTGACTCCATCCTCTAGGAATGCAAACAAGGCCGGCACTTCAATATATTCATCATCGGATTTGATAATACAAACTCAAAAGTCCTGAAATCCATGATATCTCACATAAATCAACACAAATAATCTGAAAAATAAATGAAAATTTATTCACTGTAAAGCACATGGTTGCGAGCATAAATGACAATAAATTTATTTAATTAATAATCAAATTTAAAGCATCTAATTTTTCTTTATACACATGAATTATTGTTTAATTATTGACTCATTGTTCTTACATTGACGATCTTAATCGCCTAAGACTTAAAAAAGAATGACCATTTGAACATCATAAGCCTGGATCGTAAGCATTAATTTAATAAGTTTTGTAAACTTAAATAAAACAGGGCGCATCTATAATTTTTGTCTTAGATATAAAAGAGCATTTTCTAAACAGATCAGCCAGTTTTGGTTTTACCAGAGCTACCATATACCTTTCGCCATCTCTGAATGCAAACATTCTTCAGCTGAATCTACCAGACTAGATTACTCATTCTTTTCCTATCTGTGGTCTTACGCATCTATCCTCTGATCGAACTTTCATATATGAGATCTACGTAGTTCTACTCCGATTTATAATGTTGACACCGGTATATTTGATCGCAAGATAAATATATAGAAACGAATTATTGTTTTTAAAATTAGTGATATTATTTTTGCAAAATCTCGTTAAATCATATTTCTAAAATAATTTATCAATCATACGATTTTATACGTATTAAAATTTTGCCCGCATTGTAAAATATTTAACTATGTCTATTGAGTGCATTTTTAATTATTATTCTAATTGTAGTTTTTTACACTCCACTAGGCCTCAAAATAACCTTCAATCTAATGTGATGAAGGTCAGATTTCTAATTCCTTTTCAGACTAATTCAGATTGAGCACATGAAGAAACATAGAGCCATAAGGATTTTGTTAAATTAACAGTAATTGTTTTTCGAAAGTTTATTGTAATTTTCTTGGTATATCTTAGTAAATAATGAAAAATGTATAAATTTTATTAAATAGCATTTCGAATAAAGAAAAAAAATTATTTTTTTATAGATGACAATAAGACAATAAGCTAAGCTTGTTGTTTTCACACATTTTATGAGATATAAACTTTTAAAATCTACATAAATTGTACTTTTAGAATTAATCTATAATATCATAACTAAAATTAATAAGCCTAGCAACAGGCATATTTTGAGAAATGTTACATCAACAACAAATCTTAATAATGTATCGTCAGTGTCTTTTAAAATCTTACACAACCAGTGTCCGTAACAAATTAAAGTATGTAAATGCTGATTTCACAATCTGGAAGAAACATATTTAATATTAATTATTTTCTCCAAATTAAGGGCATGTCAAACAATATACAGTAATTTACAGTAGAAAAAGTTATGAGAGTTAAGTCAACAAACTTTCCAGCTGTTAACTTTTTAGGAAATTGAGACATGGCCATCAAGAAAAATAAATCTGATGCACTTTTTCCAGGCAAATTGTACCAATCGGTTAGATGATAAATCGATCCTATCCTTGTGCACTATACAATATCATTAAATCTTGATATTAATTAACTTACATTTTTTGCAGCATACTCACTTGTTCGTTAAGCAACTCTCCTATATAGCATAATATAAATATGTTAATTGTAAATGATGTTAGAAGAATAATATACGTTGCTGCACTTATGAATTGCCTTCTTTCCCATTCCTAAACAATTAAATATATTACAGTCATTTATTGCACCAAATCGATATGCTTATGCGTATGAATATTAGTTTACAAACTATTAAACAATAATATCCTATGGCACATAAGTTCCAGGTAGTTCCAATAAACTCCACAAGAAATATTCCGTTTAATAAATTTTCAACTCCATCTGCAAACCTATGCAAAAATACTAAATTCTAAATATTTTCTTAGAAACAGTATAAAAAGTCAAATGCAAATTAACAATGATACTAGATAATTAACCAATTTATGAATCAAATATTTGAAAACGTAATTAATACATATATTTTTTACACGTTTTCTTTATTATTCATTTTTTTATAATAGACCTTTGAAATCTTACAATTAAGAGTTTGAAAAGTATATATCGTTCAACAAACATTTTTATTTTCTAGACAATTAATTTTAATAAGTTTTCAGAGAAATATTTTTAATTAGCTACTTTTAAAATCTATCTATAGTTTTTGATCTTCATATAATATAATAATTTCCAGACTATTTAATAATTTACAAAGATTTAAAAGTGAGAAAGACATCAAAAAGAAAATAGCTAGCCAAAAATTACTGAAGTGCTCTAATATGACGCTTCACAATAACAGCCAGTCGAGTTTGGCGTGTTTTTGCACTTTCAGGAAAAGGAACATCGTCTTCACTTGTGTCTCCATTGATGTACTTCTTAATTAACATAATAACCAATTCTAATTGGCTACAAGTGTGTGTGACGAAAGTGGCTGCGAGACTACAAGTTCCCACAGTTACCGTATCTAAGACATAACCGGTCATGAATTGAAGGAGATAAACAGTTGCGAAGACCCAGTCAATGTCAAGATTGATCCATGCGTGATAAACCGGAAAGGAGAGGATGCGTAAATTTTTAGTTTTTGAAAAGGTAACGTTGTTTGTAGAATTGAACTCCATTAAATTTTGATCACTTTGATCAATCGAAAATGCCTGAGTCACTGCTATGGGTATAATTCCATGGAATAGAAGTCCACCTCCATACATGAATAATGCAAATACCATACATAGAGATCTTCCAATCTTTGAATGCTTGTACATCACCTAAAAAAATTCATTTGAAGAATTTATGATATAAAATAAAAGACAGAAAGCATTCATTTACTCAGATTGTTAAAAACCGTCGACTAAAATTAAATCTAACTAGAACACAACGAGCCTAGAAATAGATATATCTATATATATATATATAAAATCGAATATTTAATTATATGTATATGTGTCATCTACGGAGGGACAGATAAGAAAAGTGAGTGAAAGAAAGAGAGATAAGGAGCAATATAGAGTGAACTCGCGCACGCTTACTATAGGCAACACCCATCAAGATCGGGCAATCCCCGTTAATCACCTTTAGATGAGGATTATTTAAAATCCTTCTATACCGTGTAGTTACTGCCTTTACTTTCTCTCTCTCTCTCTCTCTCTCTCTCTCTCTCTCTCTCTCCTCCATATAAGGTATATCAAATATAATTATACAGTATACTAAAAAATATGAATCTCTTTCTTATTATTCTATATAACAAAATATGATCCATTCGATTTCATACATATACTGTAACTTATATTTATATATCAATTACTTCAATTGGCCCATAAATGTTTGCTGATGCTGACAACTGTTAACTTTTTCATGAATTTATACGAATTATGTAAGTGGAAAATTTTTATATTTCAATTTGCGTGTCTTAATTGGTCGCAATATTTTGACCAAATAGAAAGATAAACATAAATTGCACAGGGCAACAGCAAATGATCCTTCTCAATACATTATCCACCTTGGCTTTGTCTTGATAGATAATTTCTCTACTAGAAAAAATGATCTACTTTCATGCAAATTGAAATATAAATGAAAGATATGGAAATGAAAATGAAATATATTGAAAATATGTGAGTAAAAAATAAAAAAGTATGATATAATTTCATTACACTTCAACTACATATCACGGTTAAATTAAAAATATTCGCACAGTCAGATTCAATTACCAATCTTGTAATCTGGCTATTCCTTAATTTAAATATATTCGCACAAAGTTAAAATTACATATGGGACAATAAACAATATATTAATTAATATAAATTATTGATAAATTAAGTTTGAAAAAAATTATCTTCGTTAGAGATGTAGATCTAATAAAGGATTATTGTGAATTTTCGCAGGAATCTAATTCTAAAAATGCATACCCTAAACTTGAAAAGGTCAATTTTCTGTTTCAGAAAGAGTCACGTAAAGCAAGAGTTTTGTATTCATCTCTTGAAAAATCTCTGCAAGTGTATTTACCAAAAAGGTACTCTCAATACTTTAGAAAGTTTCTACAATGTTTATAATTATATCTTAGCCTTGGTTTTCTGGAAGATATCAACATAGTAATAGTACTTATAATATAATATCTCTGAGGAACATTCACAAAAAATCAAGTACATTGTAATACCAAGATTGACTAACAACTAAAACAATTTTCACGGTTTCAATTGGAAATGTTTTATGAAGACACGCCTATTAATAAATTTTGAAAAAATGGAGAAGATAAACTGCGAGAGGAAATCATACATTATTACCTTTAAAAGAGGCTTTCTGTAAAATGGTAATAATTTTTTATATTTTAAATAACCGAATTTTCAATATTATTTTATGATAAATAGACCAATTTGATATCCATTTAATATAATTATATAAATATTTACAGAAATTCTAATTTTCTTCTTATGCACTAATAAATAGCATGTATTCTTAAAAAAATTATTGAAATCCTCTGAGTACTTGAATTTGCTATTCATGAATGAATGAATATTTTGAAATTGTACATAACATTTTTATTTAATCACAATATATAGACCTAAACTACTCTTAAAATGTTAAAACCATTACTCACTTTATCTTACCTTTTTCTCTGCATTGCAACTCTTTTTCCAATCTTCCTCCATATAATCAATACACATAGCAATTCGTTTCGCACTATGAAATAATAAGCTGTATTTAGCCATAGCCATAACTGCAAAACTGATGGGACCCAAAAGTTTTATCTGAACTGTAGTGTTTTGTTCTTCTAGAAATGTATACATAATGGACGGGACAAGCACAAATATTATCAACCAATAACTTATCCCAGCTCGCAAAAAATTAAAGAATTTAATCCAATGAGATTCACTCTGAGCGAGAGGCCACAATCCTATCGGTCTTAATAAGTAACTGCTCATCTGAACCGCATACTCAGAATGCGTCGACAACATGGCCAATTTTCTTTTCAGTTAAAATACTTATATTTAGTTATTAGACATACATTATAAACAAATCACGCAGTTTCATATATTAAGCGCTTATTGCAAATTAATCCATTTAGAATAATTAACATTCGTGATTCAAAACTGCAAAGACATAATACTCTCTCCAAATGCATATATTAATATAAAGTCTTAAATGAAAATAGAATTTTGAAAAGATCAAAAATTATAATACATCTTTCCAATGTTTTATTTGCTTTCTTGATCCAAATATTATTAAAAATAATTACTTAACATTTTTATATACTTATATGATTTTATTTGAGATTAATGTACATTCAGAATCCATACATTAATTAAAACGAATTTAAGAATTCAAATATTATTTCGTGTTTGAATTTCCAGTGATACATGCTACGCTTGCTTGTTCATAATATGGAATCGGAAAACAATTTCAACTGAATTGAAAGTAACGAAATCGATTAATGTGTTGTCACAACGGAGTAGTACTATTTACACAACGACAGTAATCTTATTTAATTGCAGTTGAAGTTCACATGTAATGGTTACTAATTTTATTGAATTCCTAGTATTTGAAGCTAGTGAAACGTTTTATACTAAGTATATGGCTCAACCGGCTAAACTTCTATCTCAGTAGACTATCTAGCTACATATTATGCAAAAAACTTTTAATTATCAAGACAATGTTGTTTCACTGCAAAACCTTCAGTATTTGAAAATAGAAGCTTTAGAGTAGAAAAGCATTTCTCTACTTATCCATTGTCTTTTATATGTCTGAATAAAAGACTTGCATGAAATAGACAAATATCTCTAACTTAATTTAAATAAATTCGTGTTTTTATAAAAAAAAAACTAAAAATACTAGTACATAATTTTAGAATTTTTTATATAAATCGCAATTAGTATGAACAGAATTTGAGATTTTTAACTATATATATATCTAAAAAAGTTTAATTAACACATTTTGCGAATTAACTTTTTTTTACTTTTGTAAAAGTTTGTGCTTTTTGTGTTTTTATATTGTTTTAGGAAAGAATGATGACAAATTTCTAGACTTATGTCGATTCAAACTACTAATCGCTGAATCATGCAAATATATTTTTATTCTTCTACTATTCAGTAGTAACATATTTCCAATGACAGCTTTTATACTAATATATCTATACTGGAAGATTAAGGATTATAATTAATTCAAATCAATATGATAAGTAGAAAATTATTATATTAGAAGATTGTCGGAGCCTTTCTATTACTGACTTACATTATAACATTATACTGTTCTATAACGTCCAATAAGTCACGCTACAGTGTCACGTCCACGTAGTTTCAAAATAAAGGTACATGTTCTGGCTTACACCTGCAGTAATCTCCTTCAATCAAACAGTAAGTTATTAATAAAGAAGTAATACTGACATATGAAGAAGGGGAATGTTATTGGTATTAAAATAAATAATAAAAAATTATAGTTTAGACATTCATGAACGATCTTGAGAAAAATTATGATCTAATACATCCTTAAACTTTGAAACTTGTTTTTGTATTGAAGTGTTGAACCGACTGGGCTATAACTTCTTTCTCATCTTCTGTATGTCTAGTTTTCTTACGAACTAGAAAAATTTACTTAATTATGTTTGTAAATTAGTCTTCAGTAAAGCACTATGTAACATATTTAAATGCTAGAAATTGCAAAAGAAAATTTAAGCCGCTTTACAAGAACGTATCAAATTAGTGAAAATAATTATGCTCAAAATATTACTTTTTAACAATAAAGAGAATGTAGACTCTCATAATTGCTGAGAAATCGATTTAATATATTGTGATCATAAGCTTAGAATTCGTAAAATATTCAACACGATATGTTGCATCGTTAAACTCCAACCCAAGTATCACTGGTTCTTTAACCAAACATGAAACAAAAGTCATTTCTCTGTCATAGTAGTACTTGTTTATAATGTACAAAATATTAACACTGATTATTTTGTGTTGTTTAATATTAATACAATGAGTTATCATAATTACAAATAGATACTATTATTTAATTTTATACACTTCTTATATAATTTAGTTCCTTTACTGAAAAAATAAATAAATTCGAAGTCTATAAGAGGGAAAACTGGATCAGTCCTTTTCACATATTATCTCAAAATAAGCTTCCTTTGAGGGCGCTAATAAAAATTTGTATTAAAATATGTAAACTCTATTTTCATTAGAAACAGTAAGAGTTCAATTGCAAGAAATACACGTATGCCAATGCAGATGTTTCTATCATTAAATTAATACGGACAGAGACATTTTTAAAATTACACGACATAATATTTCTATATATGATTTATTATATTTACATTAATTTTTTCAACGTCATTGCTGTAAAGAACAGAACTGACTTTAAAGCTAAATATATGATTATTTTTCGTAAGAAAATAGTAATTTTTCTACAAGTTAAATTTTTTAAATATATGCACGACTGGTATCAATTTTTACTACTATTCAAATCTTAACTGCATGCTATCAAGATTATGTTTGGAATGTAGTATCTTATAATTTCTCATCTATGCATTTATGATATTTGTATTCACTCTTTGTATGACTACTAGTATCCTTTCACATGAGAAAAATAAGAAGTACATGAAAAAAGAGAAGGAAATCTAAATCTATTGATTCTGAAGAGAGATTAATGGAACAATTTATTTATAATAAGAATTACAATTAGACGTATAGTAATTCAAACCAAAATTATGATGAATTTTTAGTCATAACTCAATCTCACACCTTTAATAAATTTACTTATATTATAATTGTGATAGAATGTGTGAAATAAGATAAATACGTGTTCACAATAAAATTGAAAATAAATATTATTATAACTAAGGATTTATTGAAGAAGATCTTCATACACATCTATCTGAAAAAAATAAAGGAACAGCAAACTGGTACTATACAAAATCGAATGTATGTTTTATTTTTATAACAGTAATGTGATTACACATTCTTAATTACTTACATGTACTTTATGTATTAATATGTAAGTGTTTACAGAGCTGGTAAGAGTAATCAAAGAAGGTACTTATAGTACATCAGTTACACGATCTTTAATAGTCATTTTTCTTTTAAATGCTCATTATACATTCAATTGTCGTTAGGTAAAAGCGAGTTACTTTAAGTCACACTTTTCTCCTTATTGTCTCTCTTCAAGTAATTCAACTTATGTTTTCAATATTTTTGTAAAAAATTATTGTGTTACTTTTTACTAATAGATTTTGTAAAGATATCAGCTAGTTTTCCTTTTGATACTATTCATTATATTTTTATTTTTGAGATCGCTTAACATACAGTCGGTCGTATGCCGCGATATAGGTTACTATTTATTGTAGCACGTCCTTATGCTTATCTATTATTACAATATAGAGTTATATGAAACATGCTGTATTTATTAAATATTTAATAGAATTTCGCTCTGAAAAAGAGTATGTTGTTCTGAATTCCTGCAAGCATCGCTCATCTCGTCATTCTCTGCTTCGCAGGTTGATAGCGCCACATTTATTTATTTGTATTTTCCAAGTTATGACATCGTTCAACAAATTAATAATGACTGTGTATCCCATGAAATCTTCTTTTAAGGCTATGTAGGTGAGTTCCGCATCTCTGGTCTCTGCTACATACTTATAGAGCATCCAAATTGACCACCAAATCGAGAACGATTTCACAAAAAATATTTATCAGTTTAATCAGATGGGAGAAATTAATAAGTTTAAAATTACTACTAATCAAAAAAAAAAACTTTTGCTCTCTCTGGGGAAGAAGCAGGCCACCGGTTGTTAAATATATTGAATAATAGCGATGAATCGATAATATATATAGAATGACGCGACGCGCGCGCGCCATTCCCCAAAAAGGAAACATTAAGGCGCGCCCCGTCGCACCTTGTGCTCGACTCCGTCTCCAGATTATATTACTATTCATCCCTCGTTATACCTTTCTTACTGCCATAACTTCTCTTCCTGAAGATAAGATGCGTAACTAACAGAACTCTCGAAACATTTAATTTATCCACTTTATTTCGCTAACCTTATGGATCGAATCGGTCTATTAATTTTGTCTCCTCAAAAATTGATTAAAATATCGGTCGGGATGATGTGTTGTAAGACTTACAAATTCAGTATCCGAACCGACGAAATGTGACACGGATATTCAATCCGAGCACTTTCATTACACCGGCTACTCCGGAGCGAGTTTTCCTAATCATCATTTATACCACATGCAGGACCCTGGGCACATGGAGAGTGTATGGGATAGGATAAAAATTAGATTAAGTTAATTTGTAAAGTGGAAAGCAGGAAACGAAAAAATGTGCATGGAAATAAATATTTAAAAAGTTTTAGCATAATGTATAAATGGAATAAACAAAATAATTGTAAAAAGTCTTTATGAAATCCAATAACTCAGTGAGTCATAGAATTTGAATGGCAAATTCATAATATAAAATCAAAATATTAATATAATTAATTTAAGAATACTGAATAAAAACCATTTCTTCCCTGTCACTAAATCACAGAGTGTTTTACAGCATATTTTACTTTTACAGAAGCCGATAATCTCTAATACAGACCATGAAAAAGAAGGATCAGAACATTTTCATCTCCAACAACAAAATCAGATATAACGCACCTTCTCTGTTAGGTAAGATTTCTTTTGTTTCAATTGATATACTATTCTTCATAATAGATATAAATAGATATTATGCACACACATATATATATATATATATATATATATATATATATATATATATATATATATATAGATACAGAAAGCCGTAAACATTCACCTTGCACATACATAACCCTCAATTTTTAAATTATAATGAGTGCCAGGACGTCGTGTGAGCGGCTGCTTTGCTGCCAGGAGTGAAGGAGGGCCCACACCGACCTCGACAACTTCAACACCCCCGTACTTTATTTCGCACATCAACAACACTGTCAATCAACACGAAAACAATAACAAAAATCTTTCACATGAAAACGCGGGTTACCCCTGCAACCGTATCACGTGGACGAATCGTCCGATCACTAATCGTAAATCACACACTAAATTCTGTCGAAGGTAGAGATTACTATAGCGAGTCCTATTCGTACTCATACAGGGGCGGTTGCTTTATTAGACCAAGGGCTGGCAGGTTAGTTCGTCACGGAAACTACCACTCAATTACTGGGTCCCCTTAAACGTAATAAGAGCCAGTACCGCTAGCGCTGTTCGCGCACAGACTAGGTTTACAATACGTTCACATTTAGATACGATCTTTGAATTAGAGATCGAAGCCCTGATCCTTTTGATGATTACCTGCACGGAAACCGATGGAACTCAATCTGACGCAGTTTGCGAAATAAACTTAGGCGACTCTCATTTTCGCATTCCAGGCAGGATAGGTTTAATATTGAACGCCAATTTCTGTGGTTTACTATTTCGACCGAGACTAAAGTACTTCTCGACTATATGCATCGACGATTTCAACAGGACTCCGTAGTAGCTTATCAAAAATTTATGCCTAAACAACTTGGACATATGACGCATATATCTCAAACAATAAACGCGACAACTGTTATCTTGCCTCCTATAATTGTCCAATTCATCCGTTTCGCACAGTGGTAAAATGATATATCATTGATTCTTTTAAACTAGTGTCGTTATTGTTTTGTATTAACCGCGAATCTAATTAAAATGTGTCGCAATCATCATATTGGTCGAGTGGTTAAATTATGATTGGCTGCGACCACTAATTGGAGGGTTAACCGCATGGACGCTGGTACTTTTTTCATCACTGAGGTATTTTTTCATACACAGCAATTTGAGCGGAAGGTGTGGAGACTGACAAACTAGGTTTCTGAGTCTACGATATGTTACACGGATACCGAATTCGAGCAGGTTTTCCTAATCGAAATTTATTGCAATGGATTTGGCCATAAGTTTTTCTTGCTCCACAGGCAAAACTCCGGGTGAATGTAAAGTGACTGGGTTAAATTAAGATTTAGGTCAAATTTATTTAAAAAACAAATCATTTACATGTAACTAATATAAATAAAATCTATATATTATACAATTAAAATGTTTCATCAAAATAATGAAATATTTATTCATCAAATATTCATCAAAATTATGAAACAGAGTTATTGCGCCAACAACTGCGCATTTATTAGCAGGTAGGTCGTTCTCAATGATTCCAGAATTTAATAATTTATCTATTTCAGATAATCGACTAACTTCATGAAAACTAATTACAAAAGCACAGCAGGATTTTTGGAAGCGATTACATGTACATAACCGGAATGAATTACAAAGGCACCAAAAATGGATAAAGCGAATCTATTTGTCTAAGAATCTATAGTTGTTTCAATGAACAAGACTATAATATGCGTGCGATAGCTGCTTGCTAGCATCATACATAAATACCCTGGAGGATGGATCTGTGCGTGTGGTCGATATTAAAACCACCAACGATCTCTTAAATGAAACGTTAGAATATCATGTTCGCTGCTGAATTCTTAAGAAATATATTGCGTGCGATCCTTCATGCACAATTGCAGGAACTGTCTTTGGATAAATTTCTTTATAGAAGAAATATACCTATATTAATTTATCCAACTCGTGTGAATATGTCATTTAAGCCGATAGCGTAATTTAATTAAATTAATAGTTTTAGAGTATTGTGTAGATACTTTGTAATATTTAGTTAGAAACAATATTGTTACAAATTGAATTATAATTCATGATTCTTTCTTTCAACTTTAAGATATAATTGCCTCTTAATTCATTGCGTGATATTTATTCTAAATTATATATTTATTATAAATATTATACATATTCAATGGACGTAATTACGCCTGCATAGCGTTTGCATTTAAAATTGCATGCTTAATTTGATCTCAAATCTGGAAATTATATTCGATTTGCTTTATATCAGTACATAAATTTCCATTTATAACTATTTATGGACTGTTTATGTTTCAAAATTAATTAATATGGTTCATTTATCGTCAGCCTTTGAATATGGAGACTATGTCGCGTAGCAAATAGTTCAATACTTATATATATTTATTTTTTCCACACGTCAGCAGGCTGTTTGCGGAGTTGCGTGATATCGTTGCGCCGCGCCGCCGAACTACCGTACTGTCGCAATGAGGTCGAAAATAGGGACATCAATTTCGGTGAATGTATTAACCACATAAATGCATCCATGTACCGATTGGTAGATCGTAGTGGATTATTGCATTTTCGTTTATCGATTATCTTCCTCAAGCTTTATTTAAAATCCGGTATTTTATACACTATTGCTACTGCCCCTTTGCTATTTTAACGAATCTTAGCGCTTTGAGAGTTTATTATAAAATTTAAGTACACTTTGTGCATCAGGTTTTCTAGTATGAGCACCTCTAATTTCACACCCAGCATTCACGTTCGTTACGAACTGTGCATTGCAACTAAAGAACTGCCTTACCTGTTCTAGCCTTTTTTCTTTTTTCTCCCATTTACGGCACAAAGATTTAAGTCTTCGTATGATTTGACATTCTCACAATTTCGTTACAAAAAATCATTTACTTCAAAATAACAGTTTTTATGAGCTTCTTATCGATAATGTAATTTAAATTCTCAAAGATTAATATTAATTTTATTGTTTTTTTAGGTACAAAATATTCATATATACTCTATTCCAGTGTACAAATGATTACAAAATTCATGATTTTCGGAATTTTCCATTTCATTAAAAAAATTATTAAAAGACTTTTTTCAAACATTAAGAATGTTTAAGAAATATATATTTATTAGCAATGCTCCAAAATAGTAACAAAAGGTTTCTTATCTTTAGCAGTGATTACGGTCATCAAATTATCTGAAATATAAACTAACAGAAAAATAAGTAAATTAAAAAGGATTCTACGTTCCATAAAACATATTTTTAAATAATATCAAATAAATATATGACCTAAACAAAAACGACAATCCTTTCGTCTATATGAAAATGATGATTTTTTATTATCAAAAAAATACTTTCAATGCATATTTAACGGAATGAAAAACAAATTTTTAGTTGATAGAACAATTCATTTTTGGATTGGAATTGGAGTAAATGTGAAACATATATCATTTTGAGAAAGACTCATTCAAAAGTTTCTTTGACGCTGTGCCCGTGGCCTTAGGCCAACATGAAGGAGTTTGTGTGCACTGTAATAAAATCGCGGTTGTATATGTGTTCGCGGTTATATAGGTGAATAGGTGCTCACTAACACCATATCACTCACCCCTAAGGGAAAAAATTACTTGCTAATATTTTAAAAAAATATAGGCAACATCGTATGCCTACAAAATTTAAATAAATCCCGATGGTGGTAGAGAAGATTGGTTTATATATTTGCAACTTTCCTCCATGCGTTCGTAACATAGGCTCAATGTTTTCTGAGGAACAGCGAGAACCTGTCAAAAATACATTGATTATGGACACAAATTATGAGAACCACAGATGATGCATTACTAAAATTATCGCAAAAATATCATAAATCTGGAGAAGAAATCGCGTAAACACTTAAATATAAATATATACTTCTAAATATAGTAGCATAAAGAAATAATATAATTTATTATATCATACATTTCGATTAATTATTGATATTTGACTAATAGACGGGTAAGGCATGTGCTTTATTTACATAAAAAAGAACATCACTCTTACAATTAATTATTAATACTAAATTTGTCTTGCGTGTTAACGTTTTTTTTCACTCAGTGCAGGGAACGAAGTTATTTTATTTATTAAGTTAGTAAACAACTTAAGTAAAAATTCATGTATTAAAATACTAAAATTACATCAAATTATTTTTAACTACTTAAAATTTATCTTAAAAAAATTTAATTAATTAAAAAATTATGTGAGAAGAAAGAACAAAAAAATTTTAAAGTCTAAGAAAGTTATTTGAATTTTAATTAAGACGAAAAATTTTTAATGTTAAATATTAAAGAAAATGATACAATTTAATTAAGAAAATACAATTCTGATTAAGCAGAAATTGTAAAAAAAAGAAATTAAAATGTTCAATTTTAACAATTCTGGAAAAAAGTAAATTATAACTAGTCAACATTTATGACAAATTGTATAAAAATGAATTTAACTTGTAAATTATTTAAAATATCTAGACTCTGTTAAATTTAAAAAAAGGAAAGAAAATAAAATTGTATCCTTATAACAAAAGAAATATTTTAGTTGCAGCTGAATTATTTAAATTATTCAAATTGAGCTTTAAAATATGTAATTACAAATATTAATTTGTAAGTGTTCGCTAACGCTACAACGCAATTTCTCATCTACTTTAGTTTTTTCCAGCTTCGTTCTAAAATTATCTATTCTAATTGAATATAAGCATATTTAAAAACTTTCAAAGCAATAAGATATAAAAAAAAATGTTAATTCTAATAATATACTTGAATATGATTTGCGCGATACCTGTCAGAAAATTGTGCAAGCTGTCATTGGAAATTATCAGCTGATAAATCGATAAAAGTAAGCTTTGATTCCAGCGGATGGTAAGGCAAAAATCTTGAACGGACGTGTGGTGTTGCATGAGAAATATTATAGAGAGAACTGATTATATATATATGTATATATATATACTGTCGCCGTTGAACCTTCTCGAATGTCCTGATATTCCAAGCATACACGCTACTACACTTATGCTCTGCATAGGAAGTATTTAAATACTTACATGAATCAGAATCAAGACCTTTTAGTACATACATTATTCATCTGCTATATATATATTCTTAATACGTAGAGAAAAAAATTAAAAGCTCGTTGGCAGTTAGCTTCTAAAAAATAATAAATACGTAATCCAATTAAACGTACTATTTGCTTACTAATTTTTTTAATAACTGTATTTAAAGATTTTCGAACTCAAAACAAAATATAGTAAATGTCTATCATTACGTACAAAAACGTAACAGCATATATGTTCTTTCTATTGTATATTAAGATTTTAATAGACAATTACATTTAAAATTATTTCACACGGCTCCATTTTTTCAATCTTTAAGAATGTTCTACTTCCGCAATCATGTTCTAATTTGATTATTATTTTTAGCGGTCGATAAATCGCTAGTATCAATTGAACATTCAAAGTAAACATATATATATAATATTTGCTCTTTATGCTATATAACCAACTATATATATCAATAACTATATATAGCAATACAATACAATAGCGTCTTATCTAGTTAAAATTTTGTTTTATTATAAAGTAACTGCAGTTTGGAGATATTGTCTACAAGTATTCATGAAAACAACGACAGTTAAATAATTCGTGGTATTGAGCAAATTCATGTATTTTCTAAAAAATGAATAATTGTACAAGACAGAATTTTGAAATACTGGTACATCTTTGTCAGCATAGCCAGGCAGTGGGTACATAGAGTTTTTATACTTTCTTTATTTTTTCAATAAACAAATTTATTTATACATGTTTTCCCAAACAGTAGGATTTTTTAAGTGAATTTTTTGATTGACACTATTATAAATACTAAACTTATATTTCACTAGTTGAAGATTCATACTATTTAAAAGTTGTATAATTTAAAAATATACGTTTTAATCGAATTTGTATGTAATTTCGTATAGTATAACATTTTTAAAAAATATATGTTAATAGTATGGTTTATTTTGTAATATCTATAATTTGAAGTAATATATGTATATTATTATAGTACATTTCTCACAGTAATTAAATTTACATATTAATTATAAAAATTAATATTTTTTAATCTTAAATAAAATTATATGGAAATTATTTTTAACACTCGAAATTTCAAGGTAATTTTTAACAGAATGTATTTTAGAGAGAAAGTGATCGGAGAGACTATAATATGCAACTTGTAGTGTTAAAAACCTATGGTCTTGAAATCTGAATTCTAAATATTGTATTATAGTATTTTATGACTAATCGCGATAAAACGACAGAAATCATTCCTTCAAATTCTGGTCATTTCTAAACTGATTGATCAACTGCAATAAATTTTCATCTACAATTTTAATATAAAACATTTTCTGATAATTTCATCGGCTTCAATTTGACTCCATTAAACATCACGCGTTCGATAATTTCGATGCTGCGCGATATCGTTGATCAAAGGAGAAAAAAAAGTTGCCTACAGCTTTGAAAGTCAATTATAACAATAACGAGCTCGCGGAAAAGAAAAATATAAGAAACAAAATGTTTTTCTCGCATCGGTGAACATATTGGTTATAAGGAAAAGGTAAAAACTGACATATTTATAAGGATATTTTGATAACTTGATATAAATTTGTACACGGTAGATAAACAAAGTAAAACCGTCTATAATTTAACCATCTCGTTGCTTACCAAGAAACTAGAAAATTTTTTCTTCTTATTCATCTTGTCTCAATTCCAATGTTCAATATTCTAAAATAAATATTCAGTTCTCTTTGGAATATTTTTATATGATATTTTGTAAAGTATGCTTGTAAAGAAATAAAAATTTAGTGTATAAAACATTATCTATATATTAGCTCTCTTAAATATACAAAATCTCTATATATTTAAAAAAGCTCGATCATATAATTATATAATCAATCAATTGCATTACAGATCAACAATTGTACGTACTGTTGTATAATATTTATTAAATCATAATATATATTTGTTATATAAATTGCCTTAATCGGCTTTATAGCGCTCAACAATTAGAGCTGTTACGAAATTTGCATCGCACTGCGCTTCTATTACGCAGTGAACATATACTACAAATACTAAAGATTGTAATAAAAAAAGTTCGAAAAAAACATTTATACATATCATTCCGGAAAGACGAGAAAACAAACCCGATATTTTAGAGTGGAATGACACTCAACGGGAACGCTCACAAAATTCTTATTGCACCGGAATGCGCAACG
Source organism: Sycobia sp. Sy_11 (assembly GCA_018907035.1). Taxonomy (NCBI): domain Eukaryota; kingdom Metazoa; phylum Arthropoda; class Insecta; order Hymenoptera; family Epichrysomallidae; genus Sycobia; species Sycobia sp. Sy_11. The sequence goes on from JACCIC010000001.1 coordinate 799,577, forward strand.
CCGCTCGTCTTATTAATAACGAAATTTTAGAACGCAATTTTGCAAAATATACAGTCCGAGGAGAGGGGGATGGGAGCACGACGTTTTGCGCTTTATACAGACGTTTATTGATCGACTGCTACTCCCGTTTCTGCGTTGTTCGAGAATATCGAGACATACAGTATATATTACCACAGTTAATTCTGTCTTTATTTATTTTATAAATTTACGATACTATTACAATGATATTTTGAAAAATCGAATAAGAAAAAATAATTAAAAAACTTATATGTTGGAACCTGTGTTATTTATAAGTTAAAGCATATCATGATTTATATAAATGAACGCCGTTATTAAGAATATTAAAAAAAAAAATTGACGCTTTTAAGCCGAAGACTGGAATACATTTCGTGCTTTTACATTGAAAACTGATAAAAATTCAGTTGTTAGACTTTTTTCGTCGTGGCCAGTACGTGAAATTTGCTGCTAATTTTCGCCGCAAGAAATGAATTATGCTTATCTTCTTTGGTAGGGTCGATTCAATTATATATTTATTTGAGTGTTTAGAAATAGAACATTTCAAGACAATGTCGAGAAGTACGGAGAGTAAAGCACATGGTAACAGAAAGCATAGCAGCATTAAACAGCGATTGATTTACTTGAAATGTGCCTACATAGACACACAAGATAGTTCTTTCAAAAGTACATTGCAAGTGTAAAAATAATGAATAATAAAAGTCGGATCCATGGAGCTCGGTCAATGTTAATAATAATAATCAATAATAATGATCAAGCATAATAATCAAGCTTCGAAGTATAGCTTTGCGAAGAGAAAATCTATTTAGGATTTATTATAATATAAAAAATTATGTATGATTTATCCAACTTATTATTGAAACTTAAACTAGCTTTAAAAACTCTATCGATTACTCTACATATAAATAAAAATGAGCGCCTATAGCAATCGAATCTATTTTACTTTTTTCGCAAATGTGCTTAAAACAATTGCATGTGTATTTTAGATTCAATCTATATGTCTATATAAGTATTTAAAAATCAATGCGGACGTACGGCGAAAATACGGCGGCGGCAGGAAAATGGATTTGCAGTAACGACGCGCGGCGCCCGGCGCATTACGTGACTTTTGGAAAATCCTTTTTGACCTTGGATATAAAAATGCGAGGATGCGATTAGCCAGTTTTATGCATTGTGATAAGCTAATGTTGATATATAAAGTGTATTTATGCCGACAATGAAACCACGTCCATTAATTAAATATTCAAGGTTGCTTGCTTTGCAACTGTCCCTGTTTACATTATGTGTATACGTATGCACATAAATAGATATACACTGTCGTATATACTACTGTTAATTTATCATCTTGGACTCTTCCAAAACCGAAGCGCTGCATATGATATATAAATACAAACATACATACATACATACATACATACATACATACATACATACATACATACATACATACATACATACATACATACATACATATATATATATATTCTGAAACTTATACAGCATTTCGTGCAGCTGTATCAAGCGCTACTTCTCGTCCGCTTAGCTGTGATTCCTGCGCAGCTGTTAAACAGAGACCATTCATTTTGAACGGAATTATTGTATTATAATCAACAAAAATTAACATAAAAGTAATTAAAATAATAATCTATATATTATATAAATTTTTCATTTCGTGAATATATTATAAATATTAATGATTATTTGAATATATATATATATATATATATATATATATATATATATATATATATATATATATATATACTGTCAAAGTCTGTACCCATCCATATTTTTATGTATATAAGTATATTAATTGTTTATCAGAATTTTTTTGCTGCCAAATGTATTCTTCTGACTTGATTAACTAAAATCTACGAATTCGAAGAAGCCACTTTAAACGAATAAATGGAATCAGAACGAATAATATTATATGGCTTCAGAGTTTGGTATATGTACTTCTGATAAATAGTATAACGATAATACGTAATATGTGAGAATAAATATATATATATATATATATATATATATATATATATATATATTCTTAATATATGAAAATTTTAAACATTTTAATTTATGTTATTTTTAAAACATTACACGCAAATATCCATAAAAATATAAATAAATTAAATTGATTTAGCCATTGAAAACATCATATCGTGTATTTCTGGTCATTTAAAACCAAGTATTTAAAGTGAATTCGAATTAAACAAATAATTATTTCAGAAAAATTCAATTTAAAAAAAAAAGAGCGGTCAAGGTCGCTCTGGTCTACGATATGCATCAGTGTGTGTAAAAATATACGCGCTAAAAGGAAAATAGTTTTTCTCTTCAGGCTCCTCTTTGTATACGGATTATTTTAAAATCAAAAAAAATGCAGAAACTTCTACTGCGAATTATTTTAAAATCAAAAAAAATGCAGAAACTTCTACTGCGCTGCGCTTAAAAATAAATTCAGTTTATTTATAATAGAAATTATCAATTCTATATAATTTTTATTTACCATAATTTGTATGAAAAAAATAATTTTCACTCTACCCATGCATTTTTGATTCGTATATTAATATAAATATTATTATGCACATATTCTATTATGTATATATTTTATTTTATATATATAAAGGTAGGAAGATATTATACTTCGACGATCCCATAAGCCAACTCTGCGACGAAAATTAACAGAAAATGCACGATCATTAAATTTAATTCGTAGAATTTTGAAAGTAAAATTTCAAATTGTATTTAATTTTCTGCGCAAAAATATGAAATCTGTTAATTTTCGACGCAAAATTTGAAATGCTATGGAGTAAAAAAGGATTTTATAGAAGTTTTGATGTAATCAATACTATACTGAAAATTTAAGTTTCTTCTGAACTGCTGAAGTTTTTCTGGTATTAGAGATTGTATTAGCATAATCTTTGAAATGATATAGGATGAACTCTTTTATAAAAAGAGGCTAAAGTATACTGCTTATACTACTTCTTTCGGATATTATATAATTAAATTTAATAATAATAAAAAATTTAAAGTGACTTTAGAAGAATAACTTATAACTCTGTAACCAACAAAGTCCATTTAAATGAAAAATTTTTACAAACGTTTCCCGCAAAAATTTTATAATCATTTACACGCATGCACGAAATTTCGTTTCTTTAAAGTTATTAAAAATCTTATACAATCTTAAGATCCAATAAAATTTTTATTTAGCAACATGACCTCGACGGTAAAATTAATTTTAAAAGATAAACAATTGATGTTCGAATTGAAAGTTATTATTTGTATGTTTTAAGGATGATCATTGTTAATATTAGTATAAATATATATATTTTTATAAAACTGACAAATGAGAATTTCATTATAATGTTAAAATAAGTGAAATATCTGGAATTAATTGATTTTTTTTAAAGCTGCAACAATCGCTACAAATTTATTCAATAACTTTATATGAATTTTTAAGGAATTTATATGGTCATGTCAAAATCATAATATTAAAAGCAATTAAATTTGCTACCAGAGTAGCCTTAAAAGGGTTTTTGAAAAGTTTTGAATTTTATTACACAAATTTTTAAAAAAAACACGAAAATAATAAAATATATATATATATATATATATATATATATATATATATATATAGTTTTTTATAATAATGAATAAATATCATTAAAATAACCTTTTACGTATAAATATATTTAAATACTTCGAAAACTTTTCAATTAGCATTGAATAAACCATATAGAATAAACTTTTTCATAGTATTGTTCAGTAGTTATATTTAAAAAAGTTCGAAGTTTCATTTTATTTTCTCTTTTGAACAATGCAATAAAACGCAGCAAACTGCACGAAGCGAAGCAACATCTGCCACCAACGGGTACCTTGTCTTTGATAATACGTGGCAGAATGACGTGCACCAATGCATTTCATTCACCAAGCCTGACCGATGTGTGTGTGTGTGCATGCGCGCGCGTGTGTGTGTGTTTATAATAATTACAAAAATATTTTTGTTTTTGTTTTTGGTTCAATAGTTTAATATCACGGAAATAAAAAGCATAACGTGAGTTCTGTGTATACAAGGCGCAGGTTAAAAATAAACTTTCCATATCGACCTATATTAATAATTCATTATCCTCAGGAAATTTGTATATATCGAATTGTATAATCGATGCCTTTTCAAGTAGTATGCACGGTTGATTTACGATGTTTCTAGCAGAACTCAAAACTAGACGAAAAAGAAATAAAACAAAAAAATAGATTAAAAAAATAATTAAAGCATTTTGAAAATAGTACATGATTCATATATCTATAGAGATCACGTTTCATGCTTTTGTAAAAATATTTATATAGAAAAAATATTGAATATATAGAAAATATAGACATTTTTTATATCTACATTTATTACAACTGAACATTTAATCAAAATTATAAGTATTCGTAGTAACATTTTTCAACTTTTGACTAATATTTTTTTCATTATTTTCATAATACATCATCCCGATGAAATAAAAAAATTTTATCATCTCTTTTATAAATAGTATTTTCATGATTTAAGATTAATGACTCAGGAGTCGCGTTCTACCACCTTATGAAAAATATATTTTTTAAGTATGTTATCGAAAGGAATGGAAATTGATGCAATTTTTATGGAATTAGAAAATATTTTCTAAAAAAATATAAGGTTCCGGTGCGAGGTCAAGCTTAGCTAATTTCTTTCGTCATTAATTACATGTATATATATTTAAAAATATTGTTTGAACAAAAAAAAATAAACTTTTAATATTGAATGCTATATTGAATGATATCTATGGTGTGTAGTGTCTGTTATTTGCGGAGTGAGTGTGGATTGTGGGTGTATGGAGTGAGTATTATATTGAGTGGTATATTGAGTGTTATTGAAACATACAATTTCGAAGAAATATTTTATATATTAATAATTTATAATTTGTTGTCATATTTTTTGATAGTAAAGTCTGAAGCATTCGCGGGTCTATGCACCCAAACTTGTTAAACTTGGTTATAAATTATTTTTTTTTACTATTGAGTTTATTTTTAAACTTATACGAAAACTTATGTAAACATACGCAAAAATTAATACAAACGTCCAATTTCTAACAAAGGGTGAAATATTTATTAAACAAAAAAAAAACAAAAAAAAAACGTAAGCATTAGGAAAAATTAAAAATCGAATTATAGGTTTAAAAAACAGTCTCTTTTTGATCTTCCAATCAGTACAAATGTAGAAAAATGTACAATAGCATTACAAATAGAGTTATCATTTAAAAATAAACAGATAACGTGGATAGCAAAGTATAGAAGTATAAATATTTATATTGGCCATTTAAATCTTAAATATCCTACACCAGCACGCAAATACATCAGCTTATCTTTCCATAATTTTCGTCGTAATCACAATCCATATAAATGTGTTTATAATAAATTAAATGCCACAGTTGCCCTGTAAACAACACATTATGTATCCGTATTTTAGATCGAACATGGCACGAGATCTTCAGTCCCGCCCCTCTCGCGAAGTATTTATACACTGTTTATCCGTCAATAATTCAGCTACCGTCGAAATACGTTTTCCACAGAAACAACAGACCGCCGACAAAGGCGAAGCTGATAACATTGACAACTATTGGCAGGATCCCGGCGACGATTATCAGCTCCTTCCACATGAATCCGCCCTCATTTTTAGACTGTTCCTCAGTTTCATCCGACATCTTATACATATTCCTATCTATCTGTATATAATCTATTATTTTCTAATACTGCGCAGTTGGGTTGTTGTCGTCGGCCGGCACGTTTACGTCCCGGCCGGTGCGCGGCGCGCACGATCTCGTCGCCTCCTGTATTATATTTTCTATATATTTCTGACCTTGCCGGCTTGCCCGTGTATATAGAGACCATCAACGTTCCCCTTTATTTCTGCGCAGTTGTTCTCGGTTCTCGCTTCTGGATGATGGTCCCCGCGCAAAAACACCTTTTCCAGTTTCCCCCCGCACGCTACAATGCGGCGTTGCTGATTTGCAGGTTCGGTAGAGTCGTAGTGGCTGTTGCTCAGTACAGCTCGGGCACGGCCGTTACAATGTATATATATATGTATATATATATATATATATAAGCAGCCAAAAAATGAGGCTGTGTCTACCGCATGTACTGATGCTCTCTATATCGGATGCACACTGCACACAGGCATGCACACGCGCACACACACTGTACGCAGTATATACGCAGCAACAGCAGAGCCCCGGGCGAACGTGCCAGAACTCTCGTTCGCCTTCTACGCGATCAATACTGTGACCGGCTCTACTCCCTCCACTGCTGCGGTGTGCTATACATAATATAAATGCGCGCGCGCGCCTGTGTGTGTGTGTGTGTGTTCCGGCGAAACTGCGCCGTAAATCGAACAATGCCGCGAGGACTACGATATATATGCATAGAAACCAAGAAAAAACCAACCGTTGCTTCGACTACGGTTGGCTCTTCAAGTCGAAAATCCCTTTTCAAAAAATTATATTCTACAGAAGCTTAAAAAAACCGGGCGAAGGGACCCGTTTTTATTGCGAATGCGAGACTATAGATATCTATATCTAGATATAGTTCGCTACAGATTCTCGAATCTGCGCCGGCGCGTCGTACAGTAGCATCTATATATATAGTAGGCATTAGCGCAGCATACAAACACAAAGGACGGGCGCTGGCTTTTTTAGCTTCGAGAACGTTCGAGAAGGCTTCGTTCGCCGCGCCGCCGCGCTGGCTTCCGGCGGCTATAAAAGACGCGCGGCTCGCCGGGCCGAGTTTATTCGTAGAGCAACCCAGCACCAAGTAAGGAGCGGAGTCTCGTCGACTATCGTCAACGCCACCCCCCCTCAACCCGCTATGCTGCCGTCTGTCGTACGACGACGCAGTTTCTAATTCTGTCGACACCTGGACACGGGACAATGTAGACAGGAGGAAGGCTGGGCTGTGGGGGCGTGCAGCACTTTACCGTGAGTATATTTTTCATCGGTATTTTTATGAATTGTGTGGGTGAGTGGGTGGGGGCGTGTTGAATGATGCGTATATGTTACGTGTTTACGTTAAATCGGAAGATGACCTTGACCGTATGAATGACGCTTGTTTTGATGGTGTTTGAGTGTTTTTAAATAGATTGATTAGAGTAATTTAAAACAAAGGTTTATTTTCAATGCATTATTTAGGGGAAAGCTAAAATATTATTAGACAATAATTTTTTTTAATTTTATTAAAATAAGCTGAATATAATAGTATAAAAAGGCCTACACAAAGAAAATCGTTCAGCAAAAATTACTAGATTCTCTAGAAACTAAAGTTATTATAAATATTATTATATATATACTTATTATTATAAATATAATCAATATTCATATGATTTTCTAATACCGAATTTAAGTACATTAGTCATTTATCTACAGTACACTTATTGCGCACGTTGATATTTTTTTTAAAATTCTTTCTTAAAAAATAGTAATTTTTTTTCCAAGACTGCCAACTTATATACTGTGTGTTTCTGTATGAAGATATGTATAGCATATTTTCGTAGTTGTGTAAAAAATAAGTGATTTTTTTTTAATAATTGTGATACATTTTTTATACCTTATTCAAATTGAATCAAATAAATATACAAATATAATTTTTTTTTTTTTATATATATTAGATAAATTTATTTGTATTCAGGGTAATCATAGATTATTCAAGTTCATAGTTTATTATAGGAGTAGAGAATTGTCTGTTGCAGTTCCACATGTAACCGTCTATTTAGACAATATTTCAGCACTTATTTTAATGATAATAAGACATACACATCAATAATTGTAATATTACAATTAAAAAATCAAGCGATTTAATATTTTTTTCTTCTATTTTATTATGTATATTCTAGTAAATGTGTAAAAAATTATCGATGTTTAAATTTTTGAATACTAAAATTAACGTGACCAAGATATAAAACAAGATATACGTTAGAGGAAAACAAGGAACAATAAAAAACAATATTAACATGAGTTTTTTATATTAGGCGAATAAACCATTATAGTATACAAGTAAAAAAATGAATATAAAAATATTATTGTAAAATAGTCTTTCATTCTTGTTTATTATGACGCAATCTATAATATCGTAATATAATTTTTATGCATTAATAAAAATGACTGGTTTTTCCGTTAGTTCATTAAATTGTTTATACTGCAACTAATAATCACATTATTGAGTAAAATTTAAATTTTTACTAAATTGTAAATAATTAACTGTAATAATTTTCTTTTTAAGAAAATATAGATTATTTATTTAACTAAAAAATGATAGCAAAAAAATAGGGTTTCGGTTAATTTTTTTGTTTATTCATGTTTAAGGATGAAAAATTTGACACGTATTTAAAAAAGCTATAGCATTGAATATTTTTATTTTATTACTGTGAGTCAGATCTTAAACAATCTTCTTAGAACGAATACGAAGAAATTGTTAGTATTTATAATACAAATCTTAAATACATTTATAGAAAATTAATTAATTATTTATTAGTTGATAAATTCATAATAAGAGTCAGGGAATGTAGAATTTACTTTTATTTATACTATTCATAGAAGGCTCTACTTTTAATAATTCATACAAACCTTAAATTACTAGCAATTTTAGTTAACCATGTATTTTAGTTACTTCAATTCTTCTACATTAACACAAATTTTGAATAAATTTATTAAACGGTGTGTAAATATTTTAAGAGTTATTTAAGAAATATTGTGTAAAATTGGTGTTTGTGATTTTACCTTAATAGCGTTACTGTAAATTAATAATTAATTACTTATATTAATGGTAAATTAAATAATTTTTCGAATGAAACATAAGTGCAACTTGAATTTCGAAATGTAATTTTTTAATTTTCAGAGCACCCTGCGGGGTTATGGTACTAAATATTTGATGATTTCGCACGGTTGATGCTTTCTCTTTGGTTAGAATTTCATATTCGACTATCCAATGCAATAGGTAAGCGTGAAATTAAATTGCTAAATGTTTGCAAAGAATAAATATTTAAACATAAAGATATCATTAGGACTAGTCAATTTGGAGGCAAAAGTAGAATTTTTGTGTAAAGGCGTTTTCTTAACCATCAGAAATATTTTCTGTTCGAACTCTTGAACTCATAAATGATCTCGCAATTGCGAAATTTAGGAAATGAGTCCGTATTGCGTTTGATATAAATTATAATGTAAAATAATTTCGATCACGCTTCATTTTAAGGGGAGTAATAAAAAACGACTGAATGATATATATTATCAGAATAGAAAGTGTATAAAAGTTTTAATTTAAAAAATTGTCAAAATTAAAGTAAATAATTATGTATATAAAATATATAATTATTAAAACGTCTTAGCAATTAATTTCAGCTATATTAATATTTCTTACACAAAAATTTTAAAAAGTCCTCTTGATTGTTCACGATAGATTTAAATCGTAATAATTTAATTAGAATTTAAAATGTTAATATTTTTGTACTGTATTAAAATTAAGTAAATTAGGTTTGTAAGATCACAGCACTTGAAAATGTTTTCTCTGTTTCTGGTTTAGCGTTGCATTAATTACTCATCTTGGAAACATCTTCTTTTAACGTTCTACCGCGCCACGCTATAGTAGAAGATTTTTAAACAATAAAGACAAAACTAAACATAACAGTCGAGTACGAGAAGAAGCCCTTATAATCTGGTGGATTATATCTGCTAGTCTAAATGGTAAGCGAACATTGGGCTGTTTGAATGCAGTTTTTTTGAAGACGGGGCGTCTTCGGACGCTTCGGCTTAGAAAGCCACAGAATTATTATTTAAACCTAGAAAAGAAAGTTAATCGGCAGGCAAGATTTAGATAAACGTTCAGCAAAGAAACTCGTACAAGAACACGTTTGTCTCTGCGCCGGCTTTTAATCTGCAAGAGAATCAATATAAAAAAGGAAAGCACAATACAGTTAGCGTTTCAGAAGCAAAATACAAATTCTAAATAAAAATAATACAGATCATAAGAAGAGAGCGTTAGATGTTTTAATCGTATGAAACTGGCGATAACCGTCAATCGTAATACGAAATTCCAATAAATTTGAGAAATCTTCACGAATAACGTGAATATCCTTATTTTCTTATGTATACTTGACTGATAAACTTGAGTACCTTAAAGGCGCGTTGCGTATTTAGACTCGTAAAAGTCTTCTTCCAATTCAAAGCTTAATGTAACAAAAGGCCCGATTTTTATTTTCTTTTGTTCTAAGTCATACACGAGAAAATGTAGTTCCTAGGCATACCTGCTTGTGTGAGATCTGTTTCTGCAAAGAGACGTATGTACATACAAGTAGGTTATAACGTTATGTTATTATTTCAGGGTGTATTTTACTTTAAAAACAATCTATGATTAAATTTTTGGCCCATGTGTGAAATAATTTTAATAATTGAAAAATTCGGAGCTTTATGTAAGTTCAAATGAAAAGCCATCCTAAAGTTTAATCATGCAGTTAAGGATATAATCTATTCTCTCATTTGTAATAAATTATATTTAGTATTATAATTCGTAATTGTTATATATCGTACACATATATATTTTTTTATAATCGTACACGCGAGATAGCTATTTAACGGTTTCGATTAACGGCGCCCCTTAAGGGGGCGGGGGTGCCCGCGGGCGTGAACACCAACAGTGAATGCCGAGAAAAGAAAACACTAATAACACCGAATGAAGGAATAAAATCATTTTCAATCCTTTTTTTTCGATATTCCAAGCGCAACAGCAGCAATAAATTCCATCATAAATTTGCGATTTCTTAGCCCCTGCTAAGACTGAAATAAGCACGTACGCGTAGCTACAGGAAAAAATTTTTTAATACACGAATACGTGCAAAAAAGCTATATTGCAAAAAGCAAATTAAATATAAAAGACAAATACCGGTTGATATCCTCTTTGTATGAGTGCGTACAAGTTTTAAATTCTGATCGAGGCAGCGATCGTCGAGCTGTGATTCCTCTAGAAATATATGGTTCTAGTGCTTCTATACCGAATTTTTCAGAAATCCTTTAATGTGTGATTAGGAGCCTTAAAGATTAACCAAAAGATAAAAGAAAGTTTGATATATTTGCCACTTGTATTATTGCAAACTTTTACACTTGAAACAACTTTTGCGCATCTTTTAATCAATTTATGGAAATTATAAAAAATATGTAACAAACACCTTGTACTAATTATATAGTCGAACCGATTAAGCATTAGCCGTAATCGTCGTAAATTACCAAGTTACTCTTAAAAGATCTTAATTCAGCTATACATTTTTTGTTTTAATTGATTTATAAGAATTACTTTGGTCAGTATTTGATTAAAGTATCTTTTTATATTTTACCGTCTTAAAAACAACGTAATATAATTGTTTGTGTACGTTTTTGTTTCTTTATTAGAGTTTAACTTACTTAAATAGTACTCCAAAGCCTTTCTCATCAAACAGTTTACTGAAAAGTATAATAATTAGAATAGTTTTATTTCATAAAGAAAGGACTTTGGAAAGAAAAAAGAGTTAAAAATTTTACTTACTATTTATTTTTTATTCCTTTAAAAGACATCAGCTTGAAGACTGCAACTGTCCCATGACTTTTACATAATGTAAGTTTTTACATTATGTAAAAGTCATGGGATAGTTGCTGGTAAAATAGGGAAATATTTTTATCGATTTAAGTCTTAATCTATATAAAATGATATAAAGTCTTAAAATTAACTTTATACATTATTATTTAATCAGTAAACATTTAAGAGTTGATATAAGAGAGTGTAATGCGAGATTAAAGAATAAGTTTCTAAAATATTAAGATTCTTTAATCTTCATAAGAAAACAAAATTGATATAATCAATTTATTATTAATTGGTCATCAAGGCTTGAACGTCAATATCATTGGGTAGGTACTTTGCATCAAGGCTGCGTGTCGTGTACGTTATTAACATACTTGGTACCCTCGTCAAAACGTTTATTTTTGAGGCGTGCCTTGACGCGGCCGCGAGTCGAACGACGTTTACGTATTCTATTAATAAGGAAAGGGATTTTGCAAAGTTGGTGTTCATTAATATGAATGACGAGAGGGGATCTAACAACTTGGGATTGGTAAGTGCGTTTTTTTTCGGACGTGAGAGGAAGTTCGGCACTGTGACACGTGCGTCACGTTTCACCCAGGTACTTCTCTGAACAGTATAGTAGAATCTTCCATTAATGTCGAAGTCCCACAAGCATACGACGGAAGTATGACCGCAGCCTGCTGTGTTATGCCACATGACACTAACTCTTTGGGACTGCTCATCTCAGCAAAGACGTGAGAGAGAGAGAGTTGGTTTCATAGGATCTAAGTTGTAATAATGGGCCATAGACGAACGTATGACCATTGTCATAAAGTCGGAGATTTTACCGAATTCTCCGGAAAAGTGGTCTTGTAGATGTTCAAACACTGGCAAGGATAACATAGCGGATCTACTTACTAGGGATTCCATTATCGCAGCACTCTTAGCACGTTGAACTTCGTGAACCCATATAATCGTAATAATACCTTCATTTAGCCTTGGATTAATTCTTATCCAACCGGTGATACTGCACAGTAAAATCACCTGGTAACTTTCAAAGGAAATAATATTACTTAAATGATAATTTTTGTGCTGATGCATAAAAAAGAACATTGAAGTTCTAACGATAAAACTCCATTTTCAATTGAATTGTTCTTATTTCCGATAAGATTGCGATCTAATTTATCAACTTAAAAGGGTCGTAAAAAATTTCTCAATATTGTCTCCGTGAGATATAACTGGAGTTAAATAATTTAAAAATTATTTAACTCTAAGCTGTATCTCACGGAGACATTTCTCTTCTGGCGTTAATAACGTCAACATAAGAAAAAAAAGTCATTATTTTGACATACAAGAAAGAATTAACATTCATTAAATCATTAAAAGAGCTCTAGCTCATATGTAATCTTGAAAAGTATTTCATTTGCATTGCAAATCTTGAATTTGAGCTCGAGACAAAACCCTTTACAAACATTTAAGAGATATTCAAAGGGTTATTAACGATCAATTTCAATCTGAAAACAATTTTCTAAAATGATTTAGAAAAAACAAAGTGATTGATTCTCTGCTATTAATAATTATTAACATCATTAACATCTTGTAGAGAATTGAGGAATAAGCATATGCTGTTCAAAAAGTTATCTTGATATTGCTATATTTTTAGATAAATTAATGTTTTTATTTTAGTTGATAATTTTTAATCAGTAATTTTTTGTATACTTTTATTAAATAATTTGCTGTTAAATTTTAACTGAAAATTCGAGTTATTTAGATATATTAAACTCTTGCAGCCGTAAAAGCTTAGCAACATATAACACCTGTTTTACCTCGGCTATTATAGGCCTTGGCAAAAAAGCTTTCCGTTAATATTTCTTGGTTTTTTTCCAAATATCGTGGAGTATATCCTGCATTTGAAATCCATCTCTCGAGCTGCTCCAAGCCTTAAGCTCCACCCACTTTTGCGTGGTTTTTCTATTGAACAAATGGCTTGCATTACGTTTTCGTAATGATTGAGCTGTTCGATTAATGCCATCAGCAATCCGCTCCATTGCTTTTATGATTTGCAAGTGATACCCGATTATTAGGTTGTAAGTCCATGTCTTAGGATTTGCGTCAAATTTTTAGCTGCTCGCGATATTAAATAGCACGAACTCGCGTTACATATTTCTACAAATTTTTAGTTCTTAGTAACTCTTAAGATAAGTAGAGATATTCGTAGAATTCAGGATTACGTGCAGTTTATGCTCATGTATAATCTAGATAATAATGAATATTAATAGCTATATCTTAAGTGTTTAAGTACTTTATAAAATGTAAGGATTATGCTAACAAGGAACGTTATCTTGATATCGATTACAGTTGATTAAAGGAATTAATTAAATTTACTTTTAAATTCATTAAATTAAAAATGTCAGTTTGTATTATCAAATATAATTTAAAATATATTTTCCAAATATGTTATTTTACAAACGAGTAATTAGTATTTAAATTTATATTTAGATCGAATGCATTTACTAAATGTTGAAAGCTTAACGTGTTTTATAATTCTTAAGATAAAGAATAGCAGTTCATAGTAAGTCAAAGTTACATATAATCCCTAATAATATTAAGATTATGTTTGACTAGCTTTACATTGAATATATAGGAACTCTATCTTAAGATTATAAGTAGCCGATTAGGTAATAAGTGAGAACCACCTTGAATTGATGCTAATTAAATGGATAATGATTTTAAGTTAGGACAAAAATAATTGCTCTTTACATATAATAATCATTGAATTTGATAACTTGAAATGTAACTGGAAGAGTCGAGTCCCTAACTAGTAATGGTAATGATTACAAGGTGAAAGGGAACAAATGCAAAAGAACACAAGTTAGAAATAAAAACTATAAAACTTTGATGGAATGTAGTATCTGATATTTATTTAATAATCTAAATATGATAATTTGTGTCATTTCATAGTTGCATGTAAAACAAAAGTAAAAAAGCTTTCTGTTAAGATTTCGCGGTTTTTCCCACACATCATGTTTCTATGGCTCGTGAATATAAAAATATATCTAATACGTTCATGTCGACAATTTATTGATTAATATTATGTAAAATAGTTCTTATTAAATGTTCATGCGCAATATACCTATATTTCGAGTTGATCCAATAGCCAGTACATAATACATTTTTCAATGGTACACATAATATGGTCCCGAAGATATTCCTCCAATTTTAAGGGTTTTGGGTGCGCGTGATATTGTTCCCTTTTTTTTTGCATTTCTGTACATTCTTCAACCCCGAGGCCATTTTGTACACTCGTTCTATCGCACTATGGTCCGATGAGCGAAGTACTGTCGTGGCTCGAAATTCTGCTTGTCGACACCATTCCTTCTTCTCCTCCCTGAACGCCTCTTTTATGTCGGAAATTACTTCGAAAGCTTTCGCAAAAAAGCTTTCTGTTAAGATCTCGCGGTTTTTCCCACACATCATGGAGTATCCGCTGCTGAACCCATCTCTCGAATTGCTCTATTCCACAGGGACCGCAAAACTTGGCGTGGCTTCGCCATTGAACGAACGCCTTCATTATCTGCTTGTAGAACGTCAGCTGCTCTGTTAGAGCTAGTGGCAATTTCGTTTCTAGTGTCTGTACTATCTGTATATGATTGACTATTATCAACGAGTATATCCATACTCGTTTCAGAAATCGTATCAGTGGCAGATCGCTTATTATTTTTCTGCGATCGTTTTATGTTTAATATTTTTTCGCAGTCTAAGACCCTCTCCGTCGAGCAAAAAATCTAACATTTACTGTTAGAATTAAATTTTGATTATAAGTTCTGAAAAATAAAAATTATATTACATAAAAATTATATTCATAACAATTATTGATTTTAATCAGCTAAGAAAAATAAGCTTAACTCAAATATAAAATGCTAAAGCTTAAACTTATTCTCTTAATTTAGTATTATATTCTTTGGTGTTAATGTATGCTAAAATATAGATTTGAAACGCAATGCTAATATGATATTAATACGTATTAAATGCATACGATTTTTACCAAGCTTCTAACGAAAAAAATTTAGCTATCAAGTGTTTTTGAATACATAATGTCTATAATAATCATTAAATGTCATACAATATTCAAAAATTGAACCAATTTCAAATAAATTCTGCACATGAGAAAGTTCCATTAATATTACAAGTATAATATTTAATCCAGAAAATTCATGACCATTCGTTGACCTGACCGATTCTTAACAATCTCGATCAAATAAAGGTCAATAGACTTCAGTCGTTTCAGAGAGTTACGCATTAATAATTATTAACGCCAACGGACTGAAGCAATTCCATCTTCTTTCAACCGAAGTAATAATCAAACTTCGGTACGTCTTAACAAGGCAACTTTCCATGTATGCGTTTTTAATTAACAATCCATACTTAAGCACGAATGTTACTACGTTCTTAAATAAGGGCACTGTCATTAGATAATCCCAATCACGTCCCTTTAAGTTATTTCCTCGCTTAATTCCTTTTAGAAATTAGAAACTTCTTTCTTATAATTTTAGAATTTTAATATCCTACAGTAGCAAAATCTATATTGATTACCTATATAAATATCGATGTAATATTCATATTTTACATCTAAGATCAACGAGATAAAAAAATCACACCACTATTTCTTTATTTTTAATTCATAATCAATGCTCTATTCCTTAATCTACTCATTCATGTTAGGACTATTATACATTAGCTAACAAGAGGTATCTGATAGAATAAGGTTAATTTGGACCTGGTGAAATTGAAAGAAAATAAGTTTTGAATAAACATCAAATAAATAAAGGAAGGATTTAAAAAACTAATGGTGGTTTATTATAACATTAACGTGTATCGCATATTGATAACTCAAATTGATATCTATTTGTCGAATAATCTTATGTCGATAGAACAATAGGGTTAGGGAATTCAGTCTCTTACATCTTACGGTATAAGTAAAACATACGATAGTATTTGTGGTAAATTTGAATATGAATGATTTAAATATTGCTTACACGGAGTGTCATTATAAATTAGAGCATAAGTATTCGCCCAGTTTATACTATCACAGTAATAAGCAAGAACACAATGTCGTAAACTACCTAATTAGTGTTTAAGAATTAGTAAGCAGAAGAAGTTTGCACCGAGTTACTTTTCAATTCACATTGTATTAAACAATGATTGATGATGATAAATCTGCTAATGAGAAAAGCAAACGCAAGTTTTGATGTTCGTCAGAATTAATGCATGTTTATTATAACTGTATGATCGCATTACAATCTCTTAATGTTTAAGACTTAGGATTAATGATAAACCAGGAATCGAAAAAAATATAATAATAATAATTTAAAAATGATTTTAGGAAAAGCGCCTGGGGGTAAAAAAGGCCTTTTACTTTTAAGAGTAACCGATTAATGAGGTTTGTAACTTGGTAATTTGCTGAATTAAGAACAATTAAAGAAATAAAAATGAAGTATCCACGCATTTTGATGTCCTTTAAAGGTAACTTCTATCACTGAATGTGCATTTCTGATGTGGTAGTGAGTAATCACCAACGGTTCATTGCTTAATTGAAGATAATGGGGAGTAATAATGAGGTGTTGAAAACAAGTGCAAGGAAAAGCTAAAGCATATGAAAAAAAATAACAATGATCAGTATGTTAACGCGGGAGAGACAACACAAAATCAAGATCTTTGTAGCCCTGCAAAATAATATCTGTAATTGATGAGTGTTTAACTAAAGATCGCAAAATAAAAAATAGCATGATCGAACAATAATAAAAAAGAAGAATTATCTAATAAATCTTATTTACTGTTTCATAAAATAAAATCTATTGGGCTGGAATAAATTATATGTAAAGAGATAATTCTTGAATGTAATACATACTCGGAAAGAGCAAAGCATTTTGTAGAACTGTTTTATTCAAAAAAAAAAAAAAAAAAAAAAAAAAAAAATCAAGATCACAATAAAGAAAAATCCAATCAACAGCAATAAATGAGTTTTTCTATTAAATAACATATTTATTAACCATACAGGCTAATCAAATTAAAAATTTTCAGATAAAAATGGTAGGTTCCTATACTTTTTCAAATATGTTTTAATTCTTATTTTACTTATGAATTAACATTGTTGCCTTTATATTATTCAAAAAGTAAATTCAATATACAAAAAAAGAATTTTAAATTTAAATCATATAGTTTCTTTTTTTATTGTAAATAAGTATCTATTAATATTAAATTCTTGCATCTGAAAAATAATTTTAAAAAAAGTTCTTAGTTTTTTTCTTAGTCCTATAGTAATTACATAGCTTATTTATATTGTGACATTTACTTTCAAACGAATTACAAAACTTTTTTGTAACAAAAAAATAAATCATTTTAAAAAATTCAATGTTTGACAAAAACACGAAGATGAGAATATACAGATTTCTGATTTGGGTAGTCAAGCAGATTGAAATATTTGTAATTCCGGTGACTGCTGCAGCCTTTCAACATCCTGCAGGGTTGAGATTCCACGTTCCTTCAGAAAAGTATAAAAAATATATAATACATATAATTATATAAAAGTTTATTAGTTGCATAATTTTATTAGATTGTTAATTTTAAAAAATGAACATACATTATATTCTTTCCAAGTTTCGTAGTTTTGTTTCATATAATTAATGATTTCTGGTAAATCAATAAATGCTGAAATTTATAAGGATTTATAATTTGTAAAGATGTAATTTTCATATTTATATTTTCAATATTAATGATAAAGGAAAACATACCGTCCCAAGCTACCATCATGTTGTTTATAATAAAATCGATAAAGCCAATTTGTGATTTTGGAATAGAACAAGTAGATCGGTCAAACATAGGCATGACGACAGGCAATTTTTTCCTTTTTTCTTCATCGGTCTAAAAATAAAATAATTTTAATTATTCAAAATTAGTGAAGCTTTCGATATTATTACAAATGAAAGTTAATATACAATTTTGCAAATACATTAAAAAAATTTAACACAATAATTAAGTAATAAATATCTCGATTTAATAATTTAAGTTTTTACTTGACAAAATGAAGTTTAAAAAAGGAACTGCGTAACATTTTAAGACATTTAACAAAAAGGAGTTGAAAAGGCTATTCTGTGGTTATGCGAAGTATCAAACGTAAGTGGCATAATATTATATAATTCTTTAACTATTATAGATATTCTAATTCAACTTTTTGGGATAATGATTATATTACATTGCGCTTTTAAATAAGCTATATCTGCAAATAAGAAAATTTATAGAAAAATTATAAAAGTTTAATATGTTAATCAGATGCAATAATATACCTGTCTGAAGTACTCTTCGGCTATTCGCTTTGTCCATTCTATACAAAATTTTAAGGGCCGCGTAGGATTCGAGACATCCGCGCACTTTATCATCATCCTTTTCGCGAGAGACACATTTTCAGGAAGCAATAATAGCGACGAATCAACAGAATCTGAAAACGACTGAATGTTTTTTTTATTTTTAAAATAATTCTTTTTTTTCTATATGTGATTGTTCTGGAAATCAATTTTAAATGCAAAATATAAATAAATGGCGTAATGGGAATTATAGTTTTAAATTACATTTTTACTATTAATATATTTGAAATATGTTAACTTAAATAATTTACAAATAATACATTTTTTTACCTCTGATTGCAATTCCTCGGTTTTGATACTACAGACGTTGACGAATTTAGCGAGGTGTTCAAAATGTTTCGTCATTTCGGTTGCTAAAATCATATCGATGATATTTTGCCTGATTACCTTATATGTCTCTTTGTCCAAATTCTAGAATAAAGCATTAATTTTCAATAAATCATTAACAATAAGCACAAAATTATGAATACTTTATCTTGCTTAAGGAGTAATTTATACATACTTTGAAAATATTCACGTCGTCATCAGATAATGTCAATCTGAATGTCAGTGCAGCATGATGAGACTCGAGTACGGAAAGATCGTTATAAAGGATTGCAAGTTTATTCCCATCGTTGCAAAGAAATTGACTATTATGAAAGATTAAAAGTGAATATTAATGATCAATCCAAAATTGTATTCTTATACTTTAATCTATATTTAACGTGGGTTGATCACTTTACATGGATTTTAATTTTATCAATCTTAATTAATTAAATAGCCAATATTAGGAATGTGTATAAAGAGAAAATAAATAAGTATCGTAATACTCTTAACTAGAAGAAATTAAAAAGTTTAAAATATGCTATTATAGTCACAAAAATTTAATATTATTTATAGTAACTGCGACATTAAATAATTTACAAAATTCCTATGAATTTGAAATTATACTTCTTTACGTAAACAAATTTCTCATGATTAAAAAATTAAAAACATATTCCTGTGCTTGGTATGGTGGTAAATCGGTTTCTTATATACCTCTGTCGATAAAAACAGAATGACATAAACCGTATACGGTATTTTCGTATATGAGAATTTATATACATTCCCATATTATCTTAATTGATATTATTATCATTCAGTTATATAATTAAAATAGATATGAATTAAAAACGATGATAATAATATTAAAAAAAAAAAGTTAAATATCGTCAAAATTAAAAATTGATTAATTTACTCATCCTCATAATGCGAATTGGCAAAAAGCTGTGCTTAGCATTATTTAGTTTACGCTAAAGTTTACTCTTGTCTTTGCTTCCTTGAAAAATGCGTCTTTTGATATTTAGAAGTTAAAAAAAGAAAGTATTAATGGGCTATCGACTACTCTTTTCTACCGATTAAGTAAAAGTTGCTCTGTTTTAAAACATTGTGTACGTAAATATTAAATCATTACAAATTTTAGTTAACCATAGCGTTTATTTACTTCTATTTTACACTACTGCAAAGTTTCAAGTAGATGCAGCAAGTCTCATGTACATGAGAACCTTTTTAATGTTTCATAACCAAAAATTATAAATAAAATTTTCAAACCGTTCTGATTTCCATGCGGTTTGACAAATCTACTTCAAATTTCTCAGCAGTATAAAATAAACGTAAATAAAGGACATGATGAATTAAACTTTACAATAATTTCATACTCCGATATAGTATTTTTTAAAACACAGTATTTTTGTTCGATTGGTAAAAATCATAGTAGGGCCAATCCGCCTGATGGTTTCAAAAACTTAAAATTTTGACATGGGTCTTATCCAAACAGCATATTATGCGATAAAACGTATATAATTGCATTAAAAAATTAAGAGTTATAGTTCAATAGTGGATGAGTACAATATATAGTAAAGAAATTAAAATTCTGATGAAATTCTTCACTTTGCCAATAACCATTACACGGATAGACTCATCATACAACAAAAAAAGAACAATCATAGTATAATAAAAATGTCTCAATTGCTAATTACCTCGACTTGCCGGGATGATCGATGTCGTGGGCGGCCGCGGCGACGAGGGCGGCCACCTCGTCGAGGGGATCGAGCAGGAGCTTGAGCCTCTCGGACCTCATGTAGCGGGCGATCGCCTGGAGCACGTCGGCGGCGTGGGTCGAATTGTGATAGCTGTTATGCGCATTGTAATTGACCTCGACCACCGTCAGCCAATTCTGGAGCGTGCGCTCATCGCAGCCCAGCTGCGCGGCGACCCCGTAGAGATTCATCAGGTGCATGCCCAAGTAGTACAGGGGCCTTTTATTTGTTTTTTTTTTGTGTTCGTTTTTATAAATTCTTAGGGTATTTTATGTTGTAGGGATTGGCGAGTATAGCATGTACGACCGGAGGATTTATGTAGGTGAATTTTCAAATATATCTATTTTGATATGTTTATAGTTCCTAAAAAATTTTTATTCTAATTGCGATAAAAGTATTGTTTAAAAGATATTTTTTTCTTTCTTTTAGGAACTATATGCTTCTAATTTCAATATAATATACAACTTAATTTCATACTACTGATGTCAGTTTAAAATTATGGAGAATGTGGCAGAGATAAATAAAATCGAATATTAAAAAATATATTCATCTTTATACAAAATATTATGTAAAATAAGTAATCATTCAATAATCAAAGAAAAAAATAACTTCGTTCATTAATTTTGTAAGCAGAATTAATGGTATTATCCTAGTTTTATATTTATACATTTTTTATTGTATATTTTTATTACTATTTTTCGCTTGCTTATTAAGTAACTTCCGAACCAAGAAATAACGAAAGAATAATTCGTCTAGTTTTTTATTAGTAATTGGTAACATATAAATTCATTTACATATTTTTATTATATAATAATGCATACAAACACTCTCTATATACATTAAAAAAATAATGATAATTGTTTTATTCGTTTTCTCTATAGTTATTAAACTAACATCAATACACGATTAATGCCAAAAATTCACACTAATTTTAAGGGACCAAAACTCGTACGTATATACACGCATCTAAGTTGCTTTTACTATAGCGAGGCGCAAAAAAATACAAAGTCGATAAAGAAAAGAAAGACCCACCTCTTACCGGAGATTTGCTCCAACTTAAAAATATTAAAGTCCCAGTCCATGCAGCTCTCGAGCAGTACCTCAATGTCCCTCGGTGCCCTTGGTATTTTCCCTGTGGTCGTTTTGGCGGGCTGCTGGTACAGTATCCTCTGTATCTGGGACACGCCGCCACGGCCCGAGGAGTCGTTCGAGGATCTCCGCGAGTCCCGGGAGTGTTGTGGCGCCTTTTTTCAGGAATACATATTTATTCATTATTATATATTTATTATTATATATTATTTATTAATATAATTACAGAATAAAAAATATATATATATATATATATATATATATATATATATATGCGGAAGACTCCTCAAAATAAAAAATACAGAAATATTATTTTACATATTATTAAGAATGAACATATTTTAAATATTTTTCTACAGAGTTCATATTTAAAAAATCTACGAGAAAAGTAAGTACTAAGATTTTCATAATTTATCTATATAAATAGAAGTACAACAAATGATTTTTTACTAAACTTTTTTTAATATAAACTTCAGATTATACATTAAAATTTTTGAAACAGATTTACTATAATATTTTTATTAAAAAATAATTAATGTATCATCTAAAATTTATATCGAACATGTTTTAAAAGTATATAAGTCATTATTTGTCCTTCGATAATGATTATTGTATATAAGTATTATAAATTATAATTAATACAAGTTGTTAATCGCAAATATGAAATCAAGGAGGCATATATTAAATACTACAAATATTTCAAATGTTTGAGTTTAGGTATACTTAGAATAATAGAAACTCTTAAAACATATTAACTCTTATACTAATATACATCGTATTACGAAAAAAAGACAATTCAGTAATGACAACAGAGATAGCGATATATACGTATTATGTGAAATAGTAAAAAATATTTGAGCTATAATGAAGTGAACTAAACAAGACAAGGGTTAATAATTAATAAGAAAGAAAAAATATATCATGTCAGAATGTACGATTAATATATTAAAATATATTATTTATATTTGCAAAATCATTTCATTTACAAGAGCTAGAAAATATATTCTTGCTATTAATACAGCTTTCCAAAAGATTGCGTCAAGATATTGTTATACGATAAATACCTCAAAAAATACTCATTACTAATACTAATTTATTATAAATAATTATTATAGTAAATATTATAACAACTTCGGCCAAATACATTTAGGTATATATATCCATAGGTGAATAAATATTCATTTCTCACGTAGTTTATTTCATAAGAACATTATACAACTCGAAATTTTTTTTTTTGAGCATTAATAAAGAAACTGGGTAGAAACATTTTAAAAACGAATATAACAAAATTTATTAAACAAAAGTTACTCACAGAGATGAGGGCTCCGATAAGGTCAGATGTTACAGGATCATTGAACAGCTCGTCATCGTCCCTGACGTAGGGCGCATAAAGCTCAGTGGTCTTCAATATCTCGATGGCCTATAGAGCGAGACATTGAAGAGAAGGGACTCGGTCACGCTTGAAAAGAGAAGCTAAGAAAGCTACCTCGTATTAAAGGAAATTTAAACCCTCGCATTACTCGATTGTTAGTAAAAATCTATTTATACTCGTCTAAGTCCAATCGTTATAAGTAAGCATGTACAAAAAATTCAGAAATTTAATGAATTTGTAAAAAATTCGATACCGGATAGGGATATCTTAAATAATTTTGACATACATATTTCTTTGAACTTCAAGTCAATAACGATAATTTTGAAAATTGAATTAAAAACCAACTAGATATTTACTACAATATTTACCATGTAATGATCTGCACAGGAAAAAAATACGTTTTGACATTTACAAAAATTTCGTTGATTTGATAAAGTTCAACTTTACAACATTTTTCCAAGTACAATTATGTTTAAATCACTGTTAAAAATAAATAAATAAGTGTTAAATTTAAGAAATAATTTGAAAAAAAATTTGATAATTTAAAATTAATAATTCATCTATAAACTGAAATGAAAAATTTTAAATAATTGTTGTATTTAAACATAAATATTATTTAAATAAAAATTATTAAAATATCATAAATATTTTTTAATTTATTATTTTAATAAAAACTATATGTTAATGCCCTTGAA
Organism: Sycobia sp. Sy_11; assembly: GCA_018907035.1. Lineage (NCBI taxonomy): Eukaryota > Metazoa > Arthropoda > Insecta > Hymenoptera > Epichrysomallidae > Sycobia > Sycobia sp. Sy_11. Next base: position 823,809 of record JACCIC010000001.1, read on the forward strand.
GCTAATGTGTAATTCGAGAGTTAAATGACTTAAAATTTGAACCGAAGATTTAGACAAGAAATCATTTAGATTTTTGATCGGCGAATTAATTACGTAGATATAGATAAGTTCTTATATTAATATAAATTGTTTATTATAAGGCAACATGAAATCAAGCAGAGCATAATAAATCATAAATCATAAACAATCTCTTAATGTCGGTTGCTTTATAAGTAATTTAAATTATGTTGTTACAAACTTTATCGATCTGAGACGCAACATCGGGACTAACTGCATCGAGCATTGCAGTCGTCAAAAGTGTTATAACCTTTGTGATTGGTGCCTCGAGAGGCAAATTGTGTAATTTCGCCACGCTTGATCTTCTTTGCACTGTGAAAAAGAAAATTTTCCTAGAATAATTTGTTTTTAGTCAAAGGTACGACTTAAATCTTTATTAATTCAGAATTTTTAGTAGAAAGTCCCAAAGATCATACAGCAATTAGGAAATTTTATTATTTTCATAAGATATCGTGAAGAAAACCAGCATAATAAATAAAAAATATTGAATTGCTAAGCGACGAAAAAATTCAAATATATGGTCGTAAAATATAAATTATTTAAAGACAATGAAAAATATATTTAAAAAATCAAGATAATAATGACGAATTGCTTAAGTATAAATTATAATGAAAATTGGAATATGTGGGAAAAAAATTTTATTCCATATAAGCTTAATGAAAAAAATATTTAAGCATGAACTAGTCAAAATTGAGAATAGCGATAATTGAGTATAACTTACAATCACTACCGATAGACCCAACATCAAACGAACGCAACGAATGCGAACTTCCTCTAGGCTGCAAATGAGGCACTGAGTTTGGTATTATAGACGTTGAGTCGTCGTTTTCTAACAAGTATGCGGTATCGTAAATGTAAATGTTGTGCGTAGGTTTCCTGTGTGAAATAAATGAAAAGGAAACCATATTGCATTAGAGTCTAAAAATTATGGTTTCAAGAAAAGTATAAGAAAGGATTTATGTTGATTTTTTTTTCTAAATAATAGTTATATTCTATAAAGATCCAATATTATATATATATATATATATATATATATATATATATATATATATATAATTTCAATTAGTATAATATTCGATAATATATATAACTGAAAGGAAACTCATGCTCAAAGCGGTAAAATATTTAAAGAGCTAAATAAGCTTTAATTTAAATAAAAAGAAGACAAAATATCAATGGAAAAATTGAGGTTTTCAGAATTTTCTATAGTAATTTCAAATAAGCAACAGTAGTGTATAATAATTAACTCAATATAGTGAATAGTATATAAATTATACATAAATAATAGAACAGGACAGGTTGGTCAATAAAAATATAATAATGCATTAGAGTTCAAGCGCTTGCATCGATAAATGAAAGAGTTTATTAGTGTCAGAATACATCTACTAATTGACTTACCTGCCATGAGCACAAAATGGAATAATTCTGCAACTTATCGTTATGGTCTCGTTAGATTTTCTCTTGCAATTCATATTCCCGTGTAGTTCTCTCCCCTTTTGTAATTGATGGTTCATCAGCATGAAATTTTCGCATGTTACGAGTTCACTTAAATTTTTGTTCAACAATTCTTTGGGCTTGTAGCCCAGTAATTTCTCGGTTACCTTATTAACAAACTAAAAATAACAAATATATAAATGAAAAATCTACTTTATTGACGCCAAAATAATTTTTTTTTAATCAATATATATATACATAACAATGTCGAATAGATTCTATAGATTATAATATACAATCAATCTTATAGATTATGAAAATGCGATCATAATTAAATATCGAACGAGGATGCGAATTAATATACCTGAATTATTTGACGATCATTAGTTACGTGGACCATATCTCGGCACCTGTGTACAGTCAAATATAGCGAATGAGCAATAGCTAATTGCAACTTAGGTCGTACTTCGTTCATATAAATTCCAATGAGTTCGTTCATAAGTATTTCCTTACTTGAACATTCCATGAGCGCCTTAAAAGAAAAATAAAAAAAAATAACAATTAATAAAATTCCAATTTCTCTCGAAGAAGTTATTTTCTTTTTAATATTAAACTACTTATAAAGCATTTGATGTTCAAAATATTTAAGTAAATCAGTTAAATTAACAATAATTTCAGCCAATAGTAAATGACTAAATCGTTTGAAAAATTAGATGGTTATTTAAACATTAGAAAAGAAGTCATTTTATTTTATTTCATAATCTTAAAACAATCTGTAAAAAAATGATATTTCAGAATTCCTATAGAAAAGACAGAATATGGCTAAAATGACAATTTTTAAATTAGATGATAACTTTTAGCGTTGATACCTTACATTACCTTACACAAATGTAAAACATTAAAAAAAAATTTAATATAAGTATAAGAAATTTTAATTTAAGTAAAAATTACATATAGAAAATCAAAATTGCAGTAATTTTTATATTACACATTGATGTATTTAACAATAATTTTAATAACAAATTTAAAAACAAATCATTACCCTACTAAAACCAGCCTCTAACACTTGCAAGGTGGCAATAACATTTTGCTCAGGCGCCATAAGTAATCTGTAAAGTAAATCAATTTATTTATGGATTTAAAATCAAATAAATATCAAGTTAATTTTAAAAAAACACAATCTACGTAAAGTTTATAAAATTTATTGCATGCCCATTGCACACTCACGATTTATTAACAAGGGCTATTATTGTAGATGAGCGATGGCGATGAAGATTGTTGAGAGCTCTGAAATCAAAATATAATTTTGATGAGTGTCAAAGTATAAATTGAGATTTTCAAAGAAAAATTTAGGTCAACAGACGATAAACTTAGAGTAATGTTTTTATAATAAAGTTTAAAAATTTGAAAGAGTTCATATTCTAAATTTTGAAAATCATGGAAACAACTGCAATTCAAATTATTTGTGGAATTTAATTATTTCTAATATTAATAATTAATATTAATATAAAATTGTAAAGATTTATTTATACATTGAAATTTGAATAACCTTATACTTATAACTAAAAGAATTTAGTTCAGATAAGAAATTATTTTTATATAAATCAGAATAGCTATATTAATAATAAAAAATAGTAATTTTAAGTTTAACCTTATAACTGTTTAAAAAAAAGAAGAAGGATAAAACTGGGTTATCTTTATATGTATTTATATTTCTAATATTTTTTAAAAATTATTAATTGTAGACTCTGTTCTTAGTTTTTTAAAGTAATATGTAGAAAATCAAGCATTTTTTTGACAGTAAAACCAATAGTTCCTATTTATTACAATTTATAGACATTAATATTATTTGAATAGTAGAAAATGGTAGAATTCGGAGACTTTTCATTTATCAAAATACAAATAAAGTATAATTATATTTTAAAATAAACCTGCAGATTTCATCTGCCTGTTGGGAAAACAATCCCCTACGATCAATAACGACAATGTTGTGATAGTTTGTTTGAAACGAGTCGACCGCCTCCTCGATATTCCTTGCTTCCGAAACCTGCCATCCAAGTCGCTCGCTCGCCGATAGAAGCGTAGCCGACTGAACGTCTTCCAGTGGGAAAACCAATAAAACCTAAACAAATTTTTTCCCACGTATTATATCTTTACTTATTTTTTCTTATTATTTATTTTACTGTTTACACGAACTACCAATAATATATAAATTTGAAAAAATTTTTTTTCAAATTAATGAGCATTTTAAAACAATCGATATAAATAACACAATTTTCTTATTCGACAAGTTTTAGGCGAATTTTCGATATTATTTACAATAACAAGAAAAGCTAAAGTATTATATCATAAAAGAATTGTTAAAATAAGATTTTTTATACTAATTTTGAAATAAATGCATCGAACAGAATAACAAGTTTCGCTACTTTCTTTATGTTGATTATCTGTTTATTTTTCTTTACTATTTTTACAGTAAAATTAATTTTTTTCTAGATTTGATGTGTAATGATAAACTTTTAATTCTATGCTTTCTTCTATATTAGTAAATGCAATAAAATAAATTTGCATGTTTCTGCACTTTTTTGGATTTCAGAATAACTGTATAATTGATTTTGGTAATCTTTTGCATAGTTTGTACATGCTTTCCAATAATCTGAAAAATAGCTGTTTAATCCTGTATTATTCATAAAAAATATTTCAATATTTCTATAAATAAAATATTAATAAAAAATTTGTTGCTTGAAGGATTTCGTAATAGTAATAACACTAAGCATAAAAATAAAGGAAAATTATTTGCGCTAGTTGAAGAATCTTTATTAGAATAAACTGTGGCATCATGTCAAAATTGATAGGGAACAATTTTCAAATATACAATATTATTTATTAGAGTAGTGCAATTCAATAATGAGAAATAGTTAGGCCCAAGATAGGATCGCGGCGACGATAATTATCCGTAGCTTGTATATATATATAATAATATTCTAAGAATCATTAGCTAATAGCCGTCAGTTTATTCTAATATTTGATTCAACAACAAATCCATCAAATTTTCATCATATTATATGCTAAATCTTATTATTATCATGATATTTACCAAGCAATAGATTATGTATTAGTAAAATTTTATTATTTGTGTATTAAAATGTTTGATTTTGTTTAAGTCACCATTTATAATAATCTTCTAATTAACTAAAATAATCTTCTAATAAATTTATGTAATTCTAGCATAACTAGCTAATATATTATATTTCTATTTTGTACAAATCATTGTTATTTGCTCAATATTTTAAGTAAATGTATTGAACCTAATTTTAAAAATATTTTATAAAAGTAATATTGATGTAATTATTATTTTAAAGAAAAATAGTAGTTTTAGATAAAAAATTAATATTACTGTCCGTTATATTTCTCTGGATGTTGATGCTTTATAGATGCATGATTTGTTATTAATATATACATGTTCAAAGTATAAAAAAGTTTTTCAATCCTTAAATTTAGTCATTTTTAGAAATAATAATTATTTTCTATAATTATCCAGTTTTTTAATGATAAACCTTATCTTTGTATTTATTCAATTGTTATTAATATTTAATATAAAAAAGAATAGATTATTATTCAGTAATTTAGATGAAGTTTCTACTGTAATCTGTTGTATTTATTTCAAACGAGATTTAAAATGTTGTATAAGAAAAGAAAGTGAAAATTGTAAAGTTTAATTAGCACAACAACCTAAAATCAGTTTAAATAAAAAATAAATGTACGCATAATGAAATAATTATATTGAAATATTTAAAGTTTTTTCATACTTTAACATTATCTGAAGTTGAATTGCTCGTCAACCAATTGCATCCAATATCACTTGGTCCTTTCTGAAAAACGTAGATATTGTAAACAATAGTAATCTAGAATATATATAAAATAAAAATATTGTCTATAAAGTGTAATACATATGGTAACAAATAGTTAATTTGTTTTGATAACTTTTTTATATACAAATAATATCCTGAAAATAGCTTCTAAGAGACTATATACCAATACAATGCTATAATATTTTATGAAAATAATTTAATATAGTTTCGATACTTTATATGGATATAAATCAGTATGAATCAGTAAAAATAAAACTTCATATTTTAATTTTAAATACTTAAACATTCAATTCTACTTTTTACATTTATTAAGTGTATATAATAAACTTACCAATTTTGCTAAGCAACACTTTCGTAACAGAATTAAATTCTATAATAATTTCTTTCATAATATCCAATATTATAAAATTAAATATTAATTGTTATTGTTTGAAAGTTAAACCTTCAATAATATAGTATAATATAAAAAGATTTAAAATTGTCAATTGTCAATAATTTATTTCTAATGTATAATATTGTAACTATCATTGAATTTCTTTTGTTATATTTTACTCTATTATACCAAAACAAGTTTATTTACAATTGAAATAGAGTAAACAATCATCATATTTTCTATAAGTCTGACCAGTTACATATACTTAAAATTATAAAATAAAATTTCAGTTTATTTTTATAAATAGTAAAATAATTTATGTCCGTAAATTTTTTAAAATTATAAATTCATGAATTTTAAATCATGAACGTATTCAACATTATGAACAAAAACTAATTTTAGTATAAACTTTTTATTAAAAACATAGTATTAATTATTAATATTATTAATATTTAACTTCCCAAGTATTTAGACAATTTTTAATATTGATAGAAAACAGATTTTAAATCAAAATTTTATATTTCCGGTGAATATAGGAAGTTCAAAAATGATTTTTTGTTTCTTCTGAAATACCAGGAGCCAGAAACTACAGAAAGAAATATTTATAAAAAACAACAGTAAAAAATATTTTAGATTAGCAATAAATTTTATAATATTTTGCATTCTTTTATTAAGCTATAAACGATTAATTAAGATATAATTAAGCAAGAGTGCTATAGATAAAAGGGAATAAAACGTTTCGGTATAACACATTCTTTAGAAAATTACACAAAAAGGCAATAATTTAACATCAACTTTCAGAATATTAGTACGACGAAGTTCACAGTTGAGAATTACAATATGAATATAAATTTTTTGATCGACCCAAAAAATCTTATTATAATACTTGATATTGATTCTAAAGCTACATACAACGATATTAGGTAATTATAACTTTAGACAAATTTTTTACTTGTCAAGCAACCTACCTAGATTATTTCTAGAGAAATGATATTAAAAAAAAAAACTGACATAGCTTTGACCGACATCGAAATGTTAGGAATGAGTAAAATGTTTGTTATAATGGCAATAAAAATATTTAGTTTATACAGTCTAAAAATTAAAAGTTTTCAAATTCAATAATGTAAACATACAAAATTTCATCCTTATCTATAGTAATCGGAAATGATAAAATTGGTTAAAATAATATATGCGTATAACTGGTATAATTTTTTCACTACAATATTAATGATTACTACTTATAATACATTAAAAGATGTGGAAAATATTAAGAAATATAAATATCTGAAATATAAAGCAGAATAATCAAGTGTCGAAATATCGAAATGATTGAAAAAGTTGTATTAAAAGGCTCTCAAATATAATTAATAAAAATATTAAACTCTTACACAGATCTATATAGATATAAATAGATAGAATTTTTTTTATCAGAAGCAAAAATTGAGCTTATAAAATTATATAAGCAGGTTAAACCACTAATTTCCTACGACCTAATAAAAGGATAAGTAATAATAAAATAAAAAAGTAAATAAATGAATCTTAATGCATAGCCACATTAATATTTAACCTTTATAACAAAAAAAAAATATAAACATGTAATAAATTGATGGAAATTGATGAAATTCATTTTTTTCATTTTGCAATATCACTTAGCAAAGTTATGTATAAGAAATAATTAATCCAAAGAATTTAACTTGTACCAGACCATTACAAAATTTTAATACTTCACATTCCAATTCGGTAATCAACAAGTACTTACAATCTGACTAATCTCAGAATCCTCCATCGAATTTCTATGCTCAGAGAAATATTTTTCGTTAATCCCATTATTAAATTCATTGTTGTTGGAACTCTGACCTAAAATAATAGAAAAGATATCTTGAGAGTAACAATAAAATTGCTATTTCAATAAATAAAAGAAAAAGCCATTAATAATACATTTTTCATAAATATTAACATATCCGTTTGTGAAATTAATTTAAATCAATGTGACATTGAACTAAATATATTCATTTGCAAAATATTTTATGTAGTAAAAAACAAAAAAAATTTGCAAAAAGTTAAACACAAATAACAATTTCATAACGAATTGATCACCCTAGAGAAAATAAAAGAACATTTCTAGATAATTCTAATATACTTTCTATATTGTTGATTAAAGAAAATTACAGGAATATTCTGAGTATAATCTTGTTACGCAGAAATCACATTATAAATAGGGTGACAGAAGTACGATATTACTTTAAATTGAAGGTTAGAAAATTATTTTTAACGAATATCAAGTATCTGTACAAACAATTTTAATTGAGAGTGATAATTTTAAGAGTATAATTTGGTAGTCTTTCATAAATAGAAAATTAATAGATTCCTTAATTTTGGAAATTTCTTTTAGGAAAAAATTTTAGATTTGTAATTCTGAATATTCTTACTTAAGTAAATAGTATTAGACTCTAAGCACGTCAAATTTAAAGCCCGCTTAATTAAACCAGAACCTAATGATCTATAACTGAGGTTTTGTAGCATCTATTATTACAAAGGTATCATAATTAGGTTTGAATAAGTAGAGCGCTTTGTGCGAAAAGAAATGCAAATAAATATTAAGAAAGACCACGACTATATTTTCTTACATTGTTGATTGTTGAAAATTTCCAAAGCATTCTGACTATTTCCTTGTTACGCACAGCCCTGTGAGCGAAATCCAATAATAAATAGAGTGACGAGAAGTACGATATGCGACATGACGAGAGACGTTTTATTGCCTTTATGCTATAAGGAGTGATGTAGAATAATTTGGTGTCTATGAACTAGCTACATATGGTTATGTCGATTAGTAGTAACATCAGTAGAAAAGACAATGAATATTAAAAATTTAGTTCATTTGGTGATGCTGAGTTACTATGAATGTAGTACATGCTATCTTGCGACATAGATCATTGACTGAATACGTCATATGAATTCTATATAAAGCGATAAAATTTACAAACGCCGAATAGATGATATGGTAAATAATGACCGGTTCCCTGCATTGAATATTTTTAAACTTGTCGGTATTTCAATCGCGATGAAAGTTGATATTCATAAGTTATTACGTCAGCTTGCTTTATGAAAAGACTAGGTGAACGTAGAATGAGAACTGTAATGAATTGCCATATCCCTATTCTGAGTTTGATAGGTAGATGACATTGAGATGACTAGGAATCTGATAAACGTTTGCATACGAACATCCGTATACTCGTTAAGAGCTTTGCAAGTTCAGGAGATACAACTAGTCCTAATTTGGGAGAGAGTTTACGTTCCTTAAAAAAGTCTAACAAAACACGAGGACGAGATTTGAGTTTTTATGTTATGATCAATGAACTGCACGAGTGAGACATAGATTTTTCTAAATAGGATCAAATTTACATACGAATATGTGACATGAAAACGACAGAAACATGTTCCAAATAAACCGATCGTTACATTTAATCTAAATTGAAGGTTAGAAAATGATTTTTAACGAATATAAAGTATCTGTTCAAATAATTTTAATTGAGAGTAATAATTTTAAGAGTATTATTTGATAGTCTTTCATAAATAGAAAATTAATAGATTCCTTAATTTTGGAACTTTCTTTTAGGTAAAAATTTTAGATTTGTAATTCTGAATATTCTTACTTAAGTAAATAGTATTAGTCTCTAAGCACGTCAAATTTAAAGCCCACTTAATTAAACCAGAACCTAATGATCAATAACTGAGGTTTTGTAGCATCTATTATTACACAGGTATCATAATTAGGTTTGAATAAGTAGAACCCTTTGTGCGAAAAGAAATGCAAATAAATATTAAGAAAGACCACGACTATATTTTCTTACATTGTTGATTGTTGAAAATTTCCAAAGCATTCTGACTATTTCCTTGTTACGCACAGCCCTGTGAGCGAAACCCAATAATAAATAGAGTGACGAGAAGTACGATATGCGACATGACGAGAGACGTTTTATTGCCTTTATGCTATAAGAAGTGATGTAGAATAATTTGGTGTCTATGAACTAGCTACATATGGTTATGTCGATTAGTAATAACATCAGTAGAAAAGACAATGAATATTAAAAATTTAGTCCATTTGGTGATGTTGAGTTACTATGAATGTAGTACATGATATGTTGCGACATAGATCATTGACTGAATACGTCATATGAATTCTATATAAAGCGATAAAATTTAAAAACGCCGAATAGATGATATGGTAAATAGTGACCGGTTCCCTGCATTGAATATTTTTAAACTTTTCGGTATTTCAATTGCGATGAAAGTTGATATTCATAAGTTATTACGTCAGCTTGCTTTATGACAAGACTAGGTGAACGTAGAATGAGAACTGTAATGAATTGCCATATCCCTATTCTGAGATTGATAGGTAGATGACATTGAGATGACTAGGAATCTGATAAACGTTTGCATACGAACATCCGTATACTCGTTAAGAGCTTTGCAAGTTCAGGAGATACAACTAGTCCTAATTTGGGAGAGAAATTACGTTCCTTAAAAAAGTCTAACAAAACACGAGGCGAGATTTGAGTTTTTACGTTATGATCAATGAACTGCACGAGTGAGACATAGATTTTTCTAAATAGGATCAAATTTACATACGAATATGTGAAATAAAAACGACAGAAACTTGTTCCAAATAAGCCGATCGTTACATTTAATCTAAATTGAAGGTTAGAAAATGATTTTTAACGAAATCAAGTATCTGTTCAAATAATTTTAATTGAGAGTAATAATTTTAAGAGTACTATTTGATAGTCTTTCATAAATAGAAAATTAATAGATTCCTTAATTTTGGAAATTTCTTTTAGGAAAAAATTTTAGATTTGTAATTCTGAATATTCTTACTTAAGTAAATAGTATTAGACTCTAAGCACGTCAAATTTAAAGCCCGCTTAATTAAACCAGAACCTAATGATCTATAACTGAGGTTTTGTAGCATCTATTATTACACAGGTATCATAATTAGGTTTGAATAAGTAGAGCCCTTTGTGCGAAAAGAAATGCAAATAAATATTAAGAAAGACCACGACTATATTTTCTTACATTGTTGATTGTTGAAAATTTCCAAAGCATTCTGACTATTTCCTTGTTACGCACAGCCCTGTGAGCGAAACCCAATAATAAATAGAGTGACGAGAAGTACGATATGCGACATGACGAGAGACGTTTTATTGCCTTTATGCTATAAGAAGTGATGTAGAATAATTTGGTGTCTATGAACTAGCTACATATGGTTATGTCGATTAGTAATAACATCAGTAGAAAAGACAATGAATATTAAAAATTTAGTCAATTTGGTGATGTTGAGTTACTATGAATGTAGTACATGCTATTTTGCGACATAGATCATTGACTGAATACGTCATATGAATTCTATATAAAGCGATAAAATTTACAAACGCCGAATAGATGATATGGTAAATAGTGACCGGTTCCCTGCATTGAATATTTTTAAACTTTTCGGTATTTCAATTGCGATGAAAGTTGATATTCATAAGTTATTACGTCAGCTTGCTTTATGAAAAGACTAGGTGAACGTAGAATGAGAACTGTAATGAATTGCCATATCCCTATTCTGAGTTTGATAGGTAGATGACATTGAGATGACTAGGAATCTGATAAACGTTTGCATACGAACATCCGTATACTCGTTAAGAGCTTTGCAAGTTCAGGAGATACAACTAGTCCTAATTTGGGAGAGAGTTTACGTTCCTTAAAAAAGTCTAACAAAACACGAGGCGAGATTTGAGTTTTTATGTTATGATCAATGAACTGCACGAGTGAGACATAGATTTTTCTAAATAGGATCAAATTTACATACGAATATGTGAAATGAAAACGACAGAAACTTGTTCCAAATAAGCCGATCGTTACATTTAATCTAAATTGAAGGTTAGAAAATGATTTTTAACGAAATCAAGTATCTGTTCAAATAATTTTAATTGAGAGTAATAATTTTAAGAGTACTATTTGATAGTCTTTCATAAATAGAAAATTAATAGATTCCTTAATTTTGGAAATTTCTTTTAGGAAAAAATTTTAGATTTGTAATTCTGAATATTCTTACTTAAGTAAATAGTATTAGACTCTAAGCACGTCAAATTTAAAGCCCGCTTAATTAAACCAGAACCTAATGATCTATAACTGAGGTTTTGTAGCATCTATTATTACACAGGTATCATAATTAGGTTTGAATAAGTAGAGCCCTTTGTGCGAAAAGAAATGCAAATAAATATTAAGAAAGACCACGACTATATTTTCTTACATTGTTGATTGTTGAAAATTTCCAAAGCATTCTGACTATTTCCTTGTTACGCACAGCCCTGTGAGCGAAACCCAATAATAAATAGAGTGACGAGAAGTACGATATGCGACATGACGAGAGACGTTTTATTGCCTTTATGCTATAAGAAGTGATGTAGAATAATTTGGTGTCTATGAACTAGCTACATATGGTTATGTCGATTAGTAATAACATCAGTAGAAAAGACAATGAATATTAAAAATTTAGTCAATTTGGTGATGTTGAGTTACTATGAATGTAGTACATGATATGTTGCGACATAGATCATTGACTGAATACGTCATATGAATTCTATATAAAGCGATAAAATTTACAAACGCCGAATAGATGATATGGTAAATAGTGACCGGTTCCCTGCATTGAATATTTTTAAACTTTTCGGTATTTCAATTGCGATGAAAGTTGATATTCATAAGTTATTACGTCAGCTTGCTTTATGAAAAGACTAGGTGAACGTAGAATGAGAACTGTAATGAATTGCCATATCCCTATTCTGAGTTTGATAGGTAGATGACATTGAGATGACTAGGAATCTGATAAACGTTTACATACGAACATCCGTATACTCGTTAAGAGCTTTGCAAGTTCAGGAGATACAACTAGTCCTAATTTGGGAGAGAGTTTACGTTCCTTAAAAAAGTCTAACAAAACACGAGGCGAGATTTGAGTTTTTATGTTATGATCAATGAACTGCACGAGTGAGACATAGATTTTTCTAAATAGGATCAAATTTACATACGAATATGTGAAATGAAAACGACAGAAACTTGTTCCAAATAAGCCGATCGTTACATTTAATCTAAATTGAAGGTTAGAAAATGATTTTTAACGAAATCAAGTATCTGTTCAAATAATTTTAATTGAGAGTAATAATTTTAAGAGTACTATTTGATAGTCTTTCATAAATAGAAAATTAATAGATTCCTTAATTTTGGAAATTTCTTTTAGGAAAAAATTTTAGATTTGTAATTCTGAATATTCTTACTTAAGTAAATAGTATTAGACTCTAAGCACGTCAAATTTAAAGCCCGCTTAATTAAACCAGAACCTAATGATCTATAACTGAGGTTTTGTAGCATCTATTATTACACAGGTATCATAATTAGGTTTGAATAAGTAGAGCCCTTTGTGCGAAAAGAAATGCAAATAAATATTAAGAAAGACCACGACTATATTTTCTTACATTGTTGATTGTTGAAAATTTCCAAAGCATTCTGACTATTTCCTTGTTACGCACAGCCCTGTGAGCGAAACCCAATAATAAATAGAGTGACGAGAAGTACGATATGCGACATGACGAGAGACGTTTTATTGCCTTTATGCTATAAGAAGTGATGTAGAATAATTTGGTGTCTATGAACTAGCTACATATGGTTATGTCGATTAGTAATAACATCAGTAGAAAAGACAATGAATATTAAAAATTTAGTCAATTTGGTGATGTTGAGTTACTATGAATGTAGTACATGATATGTTGCGACATAGATCATTGACTGAATACGTCATATGAATTCTATATAAAGCGATAAAATTTACAAACGCCGAATAGATGATATGGTAAATAGTGACCGGTTCCCTGCATTGAATATTTTTAAACTTTTCGGTATTTCAATTGCGATGAAAGTTGATATTCATAAGTTATTACGTCAGCTTGCTTTATGAAAAGACTAGGTGAACGTAGAATGAGAACTGTAATGAATTGCCATATCCCTATTCTGAGTTTGATAGGTAGATGACATTGAGATGACTAGGAATCTGATAAACGTTTACATACGAACATCCGTATACTCGTTAAGAGCTTTGCAAGTTCAGGAGATACAACTAGTCCTAATTTGGGAGAGAGTTTACGTTCCTTAAAAAAGTCTAACAAAACACGAGGCGAGATTTGAGTTTTTATGTTATGATCAATGAACTGCACGAGTGAGACATAGATTTTTCTAAATAGGATCAAATTTACATACGAATATGTGAAATGAAAACGACAGAAACTTGTTCCAAATAAGCCGATCGTTACATTTAATCTAAATTGAAGGTTAGAAAATGATTTTTAACGAAATCAAGTATCTGTTCAAATAATTTTAATTGAGAGTAATAATTTTAAGAGTACTATTTGATAGTCTTTCATAAATAGAAAATTAATAGATTCCTTAATTTTGGAAATTTCTTTTAGGAAAAAATTTTAGATTTGTAATTCTGAATATTCTTACTTAAGTAAATAGTATTAGACTCTAAGCACGTCAAATTTAAAGCCCGCTTAATTAAACCAGAACCTAATGATCTATAACTGAGGTTTTGTAGCATCTATTATTACACAGGTATCATAATTAGGTTTGAATAAGTAGAGCCCTTTGTGCGAAAAGAAATGCAAATAAATATTAAGAAAGACCACGACTATATTTTCTTACATTGTTGATTGTTGAAAATTTCCAAAGCATTCTGACTATTTCCTTGTTACGCACAGCCCTGTGAGCGAAACCCAATAATAAATAGAGTGACGAGAAGTACGATATGCGACATGACGAGAGACGTTTTATTGCCTTTATGCTATAAGAAGTGATGTAGAATAATTTGGTGTCTATGAACTAGCTACATATGGTTATGTCGATTAGTAATAACATCAGTAGAAAAGACAATGAATATTAAAAATTTAGTCAATTTGGTGATGTTGAGTTACTATGAATGTAGTACATGATATGTTGCGACATAGATCATTGACTGAATACGTCATATGAATTCTATATAAAGCGATAAAATTTACAAACGCCGAATAGATGATATGGTAAATAGTGACCGGTTCCCTGCATTGAATATTTTTAAACTTTTCGGTATTTCAATTGCGATGAAAGTTGATATTCATAAGTTATTACGTCAGCTTGCTTTATGAAAAGACTAGGTGAACGTAGAATGAGAACTGTAATGAATTGCCATATCCCTATTCTGAGTTTGATAGGTAGATGACATTGAGATGACTAGGAATCTGATAAACGTTTGCATACGAACATCCGTATACTCGTTAAGAGCTTTGCAAGTTCAGGAGATACAACTAGTCCTAATTTGGGAGAGAGTTTACGTTCCTTAAAAAAGTCTAACAAAACACGAGGCGAGATTTGAGTTTTTATGTTATGATCAATGAACTGCACGAGTGAGACATAGATTTTTCTAAATAGGATCAAATTTACATACGAATATGTGAAATGAAAACGACAGAAACTTGTTCCAAATAAGCCGATCGTTACATTTAATCTAAATTGAAGGTTAGAAAGTGATTTTTAACGAAATCAAGTATCTGTTCAAATAATTTTAATTGAGAGTAATAATTTTAAGAGTACTATTTGATAGTCTTTCATAAATAGAAAATTAATAGATTCCTTAATTTTGGAAATTTCTTTTAGGAAAAAATTTTAGATTTGTAATTCTGAATATTCTTACTTAAGTAAATAGTATTAGACTCTAAGCACGTCAAATTTAAAGCCCGCTTAATTAAACCAGAACCTAATGATCTATAACTGAGGTTTTGTAGCATCTATTATTACACAGGTATCATAATTAGGTTTGAATAAGTAGAGCCCTTTGTGCGAAAAGAAATGCAAATAAATATTAAGAAAGACCACGACTATATTTTCTTACATTGTTGATTGTTGAAAATTTCCAAAGCATTCTGACTATTTCCTTGTTACGCACAGCCCTGTGAGCGAAACCCAATAATAAATAGAGTGACGAGAAGTACGATATGCGACATGACGAGAGACGTTTTATTGCCTTTATGCTATAAGAAGTGATGTAGAATAATTTGGTGTCTATGAACTAGCTACATATGGTTATGTCGATTAGTAATAACATCAGTAGAAAAGACAATGAATATTAAAAATTTAGTCAATTTGGTGATGTTGAGTTACTATGAATGTAGTACATGATATGTTGCGACATAGATCATTGACTGAATACGTCATATGAATTCTATATAAAGCGATAAAATTTACAAACGCCGAATAGATGATATGGTAAATAGTGACCGGTTCCCTGCATTGAATATTTTTAAACTTTTCGGTATTTCAATTGCGATGAAAGTTGATATTCATAAGTTATTACGTCAGCTTGCTTTATGAAAAGACTAGGTGAACGTAGAATGAGAACTGTAATGAATTGCCATATCCCTATTCTGAGTTTGATAGGTAGATGACATTGAGATGACTAGGAATCTGATAAACGTTTGCATACGAACATCCGTATACTCGTTAAGAGCTTTGCAAGTTCAGGAGATACAACTAGTCCTAATTTGGGAGAGAGTTTACGTTCCTTAAAAAAGTCTAACAAAACACGAGGCGAGATTTGAGTTTTTATGTTATGATCAATGAACTGCACGAGTGAGACATAGATTTTTCTAAATAGGATCAAATTTACATACGAATATGTGAAATGAAAACGACAGAAACTTGTTCCAAATAAGCCGATCGTTACATTTAATCTAAATTGAAGGTTAGAAAATGATTTTTAACGAAATCAAGTATCTGTTCAAATAATTTTAATTGAGAGTAATAATTTTAAGAGTACTATTTGATAGTCTTTCATAAATAGAAAATTAATAGATTCCTTAATTTTGGAAATTTCTTTTAGGAAAAAATTTTAGATTTGTAATTCTGAATATTCTTACTTAAGTAAATAGTATTAGACTCTAAGCACGTCAAATTTAAAGCCCGCTTAATTAAACCAGAACCTAATGATCTATAACTGAGGTTTTGTAGCATCTATTATTACACAGGTATCATAATTAGGTTTGAATAAGTAGAGCCCTTTGTGCGAAAAGAAATGCAAATAAATATTAAGAAAGACCACGACTATATTTTCTTACATTGTTGATTGTTGAAAATTTCCAAAGCATTCTGACTATTTCCTTGTTACGCACAGCCCTGTGAGCGAAACCCAATAATAAATAGAGTGACGAGAAGTACGATATGCGACATGACGAGAGACGTTTTATTGCCTTTATGCTATAAGAAGTGATGTAGAATAATTTGGTGTCTATGAACTAGCTACATATGGTTATGTCGATTAGTAATAACATCAGTAGAAAAGACAATGAATATTAAAAATTTAGTCAATTTGGTGATGTTGAGTTACTATGAATGTAGTACATGATATGTTGCGACATAGATCATTGACTGAATACGTCATATGAATTCTATATAAAGCGATAAAATTTACAAACGCCGAATAGATGATATGGTAAATAGTGACCGGTTCCCTGCATTGAATATTTTTAAACTTTTCGGTATTTCAATTGCGATGAAAGTTGATATTCATAAGTTATTACGTCAGCTTGCTTTATGAAAAGACTAGGTGAACGTAGAATGAGAACTGTAATGAATTGCCATATCCCTATTCTGAGTTTGATAGGTAGATGACATTGAGATGACTAGGAATCTGATAAACGTTTGCATACGAACATCCGTATACTCGTTAAGAGCTTTGCAAGTTCAGGAGATACAACTAGTCCTAATTTGGGAGAGAGTTTACGTTCCTTAAAAAAGTCTAACAAAACACGAGGCGAGATTTGAGTTTTTATGTTATGATCAATGAACTGCACGAGTGAGACATAGATTTTTCTAAATAGGATCAAATTTACATACGAATATGTGAAATGAAAACGACAGAAACTTGTTCCAAATAAGCCGATCGTTACATTTAATCTAAATTGAAGGTTAGAAAATGATTTTTAACGAAATCAAGTATCTGTTCAAATAATTTTAATTGAGAGTAATAATTTTAAGAGTACTATTTGATAGTCTTTCATAAATAGAAAATTAATAGATTCCTTAATTTTGGAAATTTCTTTTAGGAAAAAATTTTAGATTTGTAATTCTGAATATTCTTACTTAAGTAAATAGTATTAGACTCTAAGCACGTCAAATTTAAAGCCCGCTTAATTAAACCAGAACCTAATGATCTATAACTGAGGTTTTGTAGCATCTATTATTACACAGGTATCATAATTAGGTTTGAATAAGTAGAGCCCTTTGTGCGAAAAGAAATGCAAATAAATATTAAGAAAGACCACGACTATATTTTCTTACATTGTTGATTGTTGAAAATTTCCAAAGCATTCTGACTATTTCCTTGTTACGCACAGCCCTGTGAGCGAAACCCAATAATAAATAGAGTGACGAGAAGTACGATATGCGACATGACGAGAGACGTTTTATTGCCTTTATGCTATAAGAAGTGATGTAGAATAATTTGGTGTCTATGAACTAGCTACATATGGTTATGTCGATTAGTAATAACATCAGTAGAAAAGACAATGAATATTAAAAATTTAGTCAATTTGGTGATGTTGAGTTACTATGAATGTAGTACATGATATGTTGCGACATAGATCATTGACTGAATACGTCATATGAATTCTATATAAAGCGATAAAATTTACAAACGCCGAATAGATGATATGGTAAATAGTGACCGGTTCCCTGCATTGAATATTTTTAAACTTTTCGGTATTTCAATTGCGATGAAAGTTGATATTCATAAGTTATTACGTCAGCTTGCTTTATGAAAAGACTAGGTGAACGTAGAATGAGAACTGTAATGAATTGCCATATCCCTATTCTGAGTTTGATAGGTAGATGACATTGAGATGACTAGGAATCTGATAAACGTTTACATACGAACATCCGTATACTCGTTAAGAGCTTTGCAAGTTCAGGAGATACAACTAGTCCTAATTTGGGAGAGAGTTTACGTTCCTTAAAAAAGTCTAACAAAACACGAGGCGAGATTTGAGTTTTTATGTTATGATCAATGAACTGCACGAGTGAGACATAGATTTTTCTAAATAGGATCAAATTTACATACGAATATGTGAAATGAAAACGACAGAAACTTGTTCCAAATAAGCCGATCGTTACATTTAATCTAAATTGAAGGTTAGAAAGTGATTTTTAACGAAATCAAGTATCTGTTCAAATAATTTTAATTGAGAGTAATAATTTTAAGAGTACTATTTGATAGTCTTTCATAAATAGAAAATTAATAGATTCCTTAATTTTGGAAATTTCTTTTAGGAAAAAATTTTAGATTTGTAATTCTGAATATTCTTACTTAAGTAAATAGTATTAGACTCTAAGCACGTCAAATTTAAAGCCCGCTTAATTAAACCAGAACCTAATGATCTATAACTGAGGTTTTGTAGCATCTATTATTACACAGGTATCATAATTAGGTTTGAATAAGTAGAGCCCTTTGTGCGAAAAGAAATGCAAATAAATATTAAGAAAGACCACGACTATATTTTCTTACATTGTTGATTGTTGAAAATTTCCAAAGCATTCTGACTATTTCCTTGTTACGCACAGCCCTGTGAGCGAAACCCAATAATAAATAGAGTGACGAGAAGTACGATATGCGACATGACGAGAGACGTTTTATTGCCTTTATGCTATAAGAAGTGATGTAGAATAATTTGGTGTCTATGAACTAGCTACATATGGTTATGTCGATTAGTAATAACATCAGTAGAAAAGACAATGAATATTAAAAATTTAGTCAATTTGGTGATGTTGAGTTACTATGAATGTAGTACATGATATGTTGCGACATAGATCATTGACTGAATACGTCATATGAATTCTATATAAAGCGATAAAATTTACAAACGCCGAATAGATGATATGGTAAATAGTGACCGGTTCCCTGCATTGAATATTTTTAAACTTTTCGGTATTTCAATTGCGATGAAAGTTGATATTCATAAGTTATTACGTCAGCTTGCTTTATGAAAAGACTAGGTGAACGTAGAATGAGAACTGTAATGAATTGCCATATCCCTATTCTGAGTTTGATAGGTAGATGACATTGAGATGACTAGGAATCTGATAAACGTTTGCATACGAACATCCGTATACTCGTTAAGAGCTTTGCAAGTTCAGGAGATACAACTAGTCCTAATTTGGGAGAGAGTTTACGTTCCTTAAAAAAGTCTAACAAAACACGAGGCGAGATTTGAGTTTTTATGTTATGATCAATGAACTGCACGAGTGAGACATAGATTTTTCTAAATAGGATCAAATTTACATACGAATATGTGAAATGAAAACGACAGAAACTTGTTCCAAATAAGCCGATCGTTACATTTAATCTAAATTGAAGGTTAGAAAGTGATTTTTAACGAAATCAAGTATCTGTTCAAATAATTTTAATTGAGAGTAATAATTTTAAGAGTACTATTTGATAGTCTTTCATAAATAGAAAATTAATAGATTCCTTAATTTTGGAAATTTCTTTTAGGAAAAAATTTTAGATTTGTAATTCTGAATATTCTTACTTAAGTAAATAGTATTAGACTCTAAGCACGTCAAATTTAAAGCCCGCTTAATTAAACCAGAACCTAATGATCTATAACTGAGGTTTTGTAGCATCTATTATTACACAGGTATCATAATTAGGTTTGAATAAGTAGAGCCCTTTGTGCGAAAAGAAATGCAAATAAATATTAAGAAAGACCACGACTATATTTTCTTACATTGTTGATTGTTGAAAATTTCCAAAGCATTCTGACTATTTCCTTGTTACGCACAGCCCTGTGAGCGAAACCCAATAATAAATAGAGTGACGAGAAGTACGATATGCGACATGACGAGAGACGTTTTATTGCCTTTATGCTATAAGAAGTGATGTAGAATAATTTGGTGTCTATGAACTAGCTACATATGGTTATGTCGATTAGTAATAACATCAGTAGAAAAGACAATGAATATTAAAAATTTAGTCAATTTGGTGATGTTGAGTTACTATGAATGTAGTACATGATATGTTGCGACATAGATCATTGACTGAATACGTCATATGAATTCTATATAAAGCGATAAAATTTACAAACGCCGAATAGATGATATGGTAAATAGTGACCGGTTCCCTGCATTGAATATTTTTAAACTTTTCGGTATTTCAATTGCGATGAAAGTTGATATTCATAAGTTATTACGTCAGCTTGCTTTATGAAAAGACTAGGTGAACGTAGAATGAGAACTGTAATGAATTGCCATATCCCTATTCTGAGTTTGATAGGTAGATGACATTGAGATGACTAGGAATCTGATAAACGTTTGCATACGAACATCCGTATACTCGTTAAGAGCTTTGCAAGTTCAGGAGATACAACTAGTCCTAATTTGGGAGAGAGTTTTCGTTCCTTAAAAAAGTCTAACAAAACACGAGGCGAGATTTGAGTTTTTATGTTATGATCAATGAACTGCACGAGTGAGACATAGATTTTTCTAAATAGGATCAAATTTACATACGAATATGTGAAATGAAAACGACAGAAACTTGTTCCAAATAAGCCGATCGTTACATTTAATCTAAATTGAAGGTTAGAAAATGATTTTTAACGAAATCAAGTATCTGTTCAAATAATTTTAATTGAGAGTAATAATTTTAAGAGTACTATTTGATAGTCTTTCATAAATAGAAAATTAATAGATTCCTTAATTTTGGAAATTTCTTTTAGGAAAAAATTTTAGATTTGTAATTCTGAATATTCTTACTTAAGTAAATAGTATTAGACTCTAAGCACGTCAAATTTAAAGCCCGCTTAATTAAACCAGAACCTAATGATCTATAACTGAGGTTTTGTAGCATCTATTATTACACAGGTATCATAATTAGGTTTGAATAAGTAGAGCCCTTTGTGCGAAAAGAAATGCAAATAAATATTAAGAAAGACCACGACTATATTTTCTTACATTGTTGATTGTTGAAAATTTCCAAAGCATTCTGACTATTTCCTTGTTACGCACAGCCCTGTGAGCGAAACCCAATAATAAATAGAGTGACGAGAAGTACGATATGCGACATGACGAGAGACGTTTTATTGCCTTTATGCTATAAGAAGTGATGTAGAATAATTTGGTGTCTATGAACTAGCTACATATGGTTATGTCGATTAGTAATAACATCAGTAGAAAAGACAATGAATATTAAAAATTTAGTCAATTTGGTGATGTTGAGTTACTATGAATGTAGTACATGATATGTTGCGACATAGATCATTGACTGAATACGTCATATGAATTCTATATAAAGCGATAAAATTTACAAACGCCGAATAGATGATATGGTAAATAGTGACCGGTTCCCTGCATTGAATATTTTTAAACTTTTCGGTATTTCAATTGCGATGAAAGTTGATATTCATAAGTTATTACGTCAGCTTGCTTTATGAAAAGACTAGGTGAACGTAGAATGAGAACTGTAATGAATTGCCATATCCCTATTCTGAGTTTGATAGGTAGATGACATTGAGATGACTAGGAATCTGATAAACGTTTACATACGAACATCCGTATACTCGTTAAGAGCTTTGCAAGTTCAGGAGATACAACTAGTCCTAATTTGGGAGAGAGTTTACGTTCCTTAAAAAAGTCTAACAAAACACGAGGCGAGATTTGAGTTTTTATGTTATGATCAATGAACTGCACGAGTGAGACATAGATTTTTCTAAATAGGATCAAATTTACATACGAATATGTGAAATGAAAACGACAGAAACTTGTTCCAAATAAGCCGATCGTTACATTTAATCTAAATTGAAGGTTAGAAAGTGATTTTTAACGAAATCAAGTATCTGTTCAAATAATTTTAATTGAGAGTAATAATTTTAAGAGTACTATTTGATAGTCTTTCATAAATAGAAAATTAATAGATTCCTTAATTTTGGAAATTTCTTTTAGGAAAAAATTTTAGATTTGTAATTCTGAATATTCTTACTTAAGTAAATAGTATTAGACTCTAAGCACGTCAAATTTAAAGCCCGCTTAATTAAACCAGAACCTAATGATCTATAACTGAGGTTTTGTAGCATCTATTATTACACAGGTATCATAATTAGGTTTGAATAAGTAGAGCCCTTTGTGCGAAAAGAAATGCAAATAAATATTAAGAAAGACCACGACTATATTTTCTTACATTGTTGATTGTTGAAAATTTCCAAAGCATTCTGACTATTTCCTTGTTACGCACAGCCCTGTGAGCGAAACCCAATAATAAATAGAGTGACGAGAAGTACGATATGCGACATGACGAGAGACGTTTTATTGCCTTTATGCTATAAGAAGTGATGTAGAATAATTTGGTGTCTATGAACTAGCTACATATGGTTATGTCGATTAGTAATAACATCAGTAGAAAAGACAATGAATATTAAAAATTTAGTCAATTTGGTGATGTTGAGTTACTATGAATGTAGTACATGATATGTTGCGACATAGATCATTGACTGAATACGTCATATGAATTCTATATAAAGCGATAAAATTTACAAACGCCGAATAGATGATATGGTAAATAGTGACCGGTTCCCTGCATTGAATATTTTTAAACTTTTCGGTATTTCAATTGCGATGAAAGTTGATATTCATAAGTTATTACGTCAGCTTGCTTTATGAAAAGACTAGGTGAACGTAGAATGAGAACTGTAATGAATTGCCATATCCCTATTCTGAGTTTGATAGGTAGATGACATTGAGATGACTAGGAATCTGATAAACGTTTGCATACGAACATCCGTATACTCGTTAAGAGCTTTGCAAGTTCAGGAGATACAACTAGTCCTAATTTGGGAGAGAGTTTTACGTTCCTTAAAAAAGTCTAACAAAACACGAGGCGAGATTTGAGTTTTTATGTTATGATCAATGAACTGCACGAGTGAGACATAGATTTTTCTAAATAGGATCAAATTTACATACGAATATGTGAAATAAAAACGACAGAAACTTGTTCCAAATAAGCCGATCGTTACATTTAATCTAAATTGAAGGTTAGAAAATGATTTTTAACGAAATCAAGTATCTGTTCAAATAATTTTAATTGAGAGTAATAATTTTAAGAGTACTATTTGATAGTCTTTCATAAATAGAAAATTAATAGATTCCTTAATTTTGGAAATTTCTTTTAGGAAAAAATTTTAGATTTGTAATTCTGAATATTCTTACTTAAGTAAATAGTATTAGACTCTAAGCACGTCAAATTTAAAGCCCGCTTAATTAAACCAGAACCTAATGATCTATAACTGAGGTTTTGTAGCATCTATTATTACACAGGTATCATAATTAGGTTTGAATAAGTAGAGCCCTTTGTGCGAAAAGAAATGCAAATAAATATTAAGAAAGACCACGACTATATTTTCTTACATTGTTGATTGTTGAAAATTTCCAAAGCATTCTGACTATTTCCTTGTTACGCACAGCCCTGTGAGCGAAACCCAATAATAAATAGAGTGACGAGAAGTACGATATGCGACATGACGAGAGACGTTTTATTGCCTTTATGCTATAAGAAGTGATGTAGAATAATTTGGTGTCTATGAACTAGCTACATATGGTTATGTCGATTAGTAATAACATCAGTAGAAAAGACAATGAATATTAAAAATTTAGTCAATTTGGTGATGTTGAGTTACTATGAATGTAGTACATGATATGTTGCGACATAGATCATTGACTGAATACGTCATATGAATTCTATATAAAGCGATAAAATTTACAAACGCCGAATAGATGATATGGTAAATAGTGACCGGTTCCCTGCATTGAATATTTTTAAACTTTTCGGTATTTCAATTGCGATGAAAGTTGATATTCATAAGTTATTACGTCAGCTTGCTTTATGAAAAGACTAGGTGAACGTAGAATGAGAACTGTAATGAATTGCCATATCCCTATTCTGAGTTTGATAGGTAGATGACATTGAGATGACTAGGAATCTGATAAACGTTTGCATACGAACATCCGTATACTCGTTAAGAGCTTTGCAAGTTCAGGAGATACAACTAGTCCTAATTTGGGAGAGAGTTTTCGTTCCTTAAAAAAGTCTAACAAAACACGAGGCGAGATTTGAGTTTTTATGTTATGATCAATGAACTGCACGAGTGAGACATAGATTTTTCTAAATAGGATCAAATTTACATACGAATATGTGAAATGAAAACGACAGAAACTTGTTCCAAATAAGCCGATCGTTACATTTAATCTAAATTGAAGGTTAGAAAATGATTTTTAACGAAATCAAGTATCTGTTCAAATAATTTTAATTGAGAGTAATAATTTTAAGAGTACTATTTGATAGTCTTTCATAAATAGAAAATTAATAGATTCCTTAATTTTGGAAATTTCTTTTAGGAAAAAATTTTAGATTTGTAATTCTGAATATTCTTACTTAAGTAAATAGTATTAGACTCTAAGCACGTCAAATTTAAAGCCCGCTTAATTAAACCAGAACCTAATGATCTATAACTGAGGTTTTGTAGCATCTATTATTACACAGGTATCATAATTAGGTTTGAATAAGTAGAGCCCTTTGTGCGAAAAGAAATGCAAATAAATATTAAGAAAGACCACGACTATATTTTCTTACATTGTTGATTGTTGAAAATTTCCAAAGCATTCTGACTATTTCCTTGTTACGCACAGCCCTGTGAGCGAAACCCAATAATAAATAGAGTGACGAGAAGTACGATATGCGACATGACGAGAGACGTTTTATTGCCTTTATGCTATAAGAAGTGATGTAGAATAATTTGGTGTCTATGAACTAGCTACATATGGTTATGTCGATTAGTAATAACATCAGTAGAAAAGACAATGAATATTAAAAATTTAGTCAATTTGGTGATGTTGAGTTACTATGAATGTAGTACATGATATGTTGCGACATAGATCATTGACTGAATACGTCATATGAATTCTATATAAAGCGATAAAATTTACAAACGCCGAATAGATGATATGGTAAATAGTGACCGGTTCCCTGCATTGAATATTTTTAAACTTTTCGGTATTTCAATTGCGATGAAAGTTGATATTCATAAGTTATTACGTCAGCTTGCTTTATGAAAAGACTAGGTGAACGTAGAATGAGAACTGTAATGAATTGCCATATCCCTATTCTGAGTTTGATAGGTAGATGACATTGAGATGACTAGGAATCTGATAAACGTTTACATACGAACATCCGTATACTCGTTAAGAGCTTTGCAAGTTCAGGAGATACAACTAGTCCTAATTTGGGAGAGAGTTTTACGTTCCTTAAAAAAGTCTAACAAAACACGAGGCGAGATTTGAGTTTTTATGTTATGATCAATGAACTGCACGAGTGAGACATAGATTTTTCTAAATAGGATCAAATTTACATACGAATATGTGAAATGAAAACGACAGAAACTTGTTCCAAATAAGCCGATCGTTACATTTAATCTAAATTGAAGGTTAGAAAATGATTTTTAACGAAATCAAGTATCTGTTCAAATAATTTTAATTGAGAGTAATAATTTTAAGAGTACTATTTGATAGTCTTTCATAAATAGAAAATTAATAGATTCCTTAATTTTGGAAATTTCTTTTAGGAAAAAATTTTAGATTTGTAATTCTGAATATTCTTACTTAAGTAAATAGTATTAGACTCTAAGCACGTCAAATTTAAAGCCCGCTTAATTAAACCAGAACCTAATGATCTATAACTGAGGTTTTGTAGCATCTATTATTACACAGGTATCATAATTAGGTTTGAATAAGTAGAGCCCTTTGTGCGAAAAGAAATGCAAATAAATATTAAGAAAGACCACGACTATATTTTCTTACATTGTTGATTGTTGAAAATTTCCAAAGCATTCTGACTATTTCCTTGTTACGCACAGCCCTGTGAGCGAAACCCAATAATAAATAGAGTGACGAGAAGTACGATATGCGACATGACGAGAGACGTTTTATTGCCTTTATGCTATAAGAAGTGATGTAGAATAATTTGGTGTCTATGAACTAGCTACATATGGTTATGTCGATTAGTAATAACATCAGTAGAAAAGACAATGAATATTAAAAATTTAGTCAATTTGGTGATGTTGAGTTACTATGAATGTAGTACATGATATGTTGCGACATAGATCATTGACTGAATACGTCATATGAATTCTATATAAAGCGATAAAATTTACAAACGCCGAATAGATGATATGGTAAATAGTGACCGGTTCCCTGCATTGAATATTTTTAAACTTTTCGGTATTTCAATTGCGATGAAAGTTGATATTCATAAGTTATTACGTCAGCTTGCTTTATGAAAAGACTAGGTGAACGTAGAATGAGAACTGTAATGAATTGCCATATCCCTATTCTGAGTTTGATAGGTAGATGACATTGAGATGACTAGGAATCTGATAAACGTTTGCATACGAACATCCGTATACTCGTTAAGAGCTTTGCAAGTTCAGGAGATACAACTAGTCCTAATTTGGGAGAGAGTTTACGTTCCTTAAAAAAGTCTAACAAAACACGAGGCGAGATTTGAGTTTTTATGTTATGATCAATGAACTGCACGAGTGAGACATAGATTTTTCTAAATAGGATCAAATTTACATACGAATATGTGAAATGAAAACGACAGAAACTTGTTCCAAATAAGCCGATCGTTACATTTAATCTAAATTGAAGGTTAGAAAATGATTTTTAACGAATATCGAGTATCTGTTCAAATAATTTTAATTGAGGGTAATAATTTTAAGAGTACTATTTGATAGTCTTTCATAAATAGAAAATTAATAGATTCCTTAATTTTGGAAATTTCTTTTAGGAAAAAATTTTCGATTTGTAATTCTGAATATTCTTACTTAAGTAAATAGTATTAGACTCTAAGCACGTCAAATTTAAAGCCCGCTTAATTAAACCAGAACCTAATGATCTATAACTGAGGTTTTGTAGCATCTATTATTACTCAGGTATCATAATTAGGTTTGAATAAGTAGAGCCCTTTGTGCGAAAAGAAATGCAAATAAATATTAAGAAAGACCACGACTATATTTTCTTACATTGTTGATTGTTGAAAATTTACAAAACATTCTGACTATTTCCTTGTTACACGCAGCCCTGTGAGCGAAACCCAATAATAAATAGGGTGACGAGAAGTACGATATGCGACATGACGAGAGACGTATTATTGCCTTTATGCTATAAGGAGCGATGTAGAATAATTTGGTGACTATGAACTAGCTACATATGGTTATGTCGATTAGTGAGAACATAAGTTGAAAAGACAAAGAATATTAAAGATTTAGTTAATTTGGTGATGTTGAGTTACTATGAATGTAGTACATGATATGTTGGGACATAGATAATTGACTGAATACGTCATATGAATTCTATATAAAGCGATAAAATTTACAAACGCCGAATAGATGATATGGTAAATAGTGACCAGTTCCCTGCATTGAATATTTTTAAACTTTTCGGTATTTCATTTGCGAAGATAGTATATATTCATAAGTTATGACGTCAGCTTGTTTCATGAAAAGACTAGGTGAACGTAGAATGAGAACTGTAATGAATTGCCATATCCCTATTTTGAGTTTCATAGGTAGATGATATTTAGATGATTATCAATATCATCAAATAATGTCATGTTTTCAATCTAAATTGAAGGTTAGAAAATTATTTTTAACGAATATGAAGTATCTGTTCAAATAATTTGAATTGAGAGTAATAATTTTACGAGTGTTAATTGATAGTCCTTTATAAAAGGAAAATTTATAGATTCCTTGATTTTGCACTTTATATTATGGAAAGAAGTTTAAGAGTTTTGAAACTAATAATAGGTTTAACTATTCGAAATTTGGTAGATAGAATTGACTTTTCTGTGTTTAATTATAATAAGACATAAACCGAATATGAGTATTCAATTTATGATCCATTGAGTGTATTTACAGTACGTAGATTTTGTGAATAGTACGAATTTTACGTTATAAATTTTTAGTATATTTAAGGCCTGAGAGTAAATTCTCGCTCATAAAACTGCTTGCTTTAAAGAGTGTCAACGTCAGAATATCTCGGAACTAATATATTTCAGATAATGAAAGACAAACATTTATAATACTTGACATTATTTAAAGTTGGACGCAGTGTGCCCTTGCTCAAAATTTTACGCTTTATGTTTTTCTATTCGGTCAAATAAACCATGTGCCGTATTCACGTAATATAGAATAATGAGAAAAAACGAGCTGTGTCTTCCATTTAAATTTGTCGCCCATGGGGGCCAGGTATCTTTGGCACGTCGCATCTGACGCAATAGAAACTGCACACATTCTGGCGCCAGCTAATGAAATCGACAGCTGTCTCATCGACAGTCGTGATAGTTTCCAATTCAACTTGAGGCCTTTCTTGCTAGTGATGGGCAGTGACTATAATTATTTGGAATTGGGAATAAATATAAGTGCATATAATTGGTTTAATCTAATTATAGTTTTTATCCTATCATGAAATCTGAGTATATTGATAACTGCAGATCAGCAGCTGAAGTAGTCTGATTTCTTTTAGAGTTACATAACTGTTATTACAAGAAGAAAGTACTTGTATGAAAGAAACGATGTTCGGAATAATTTAAAAAGTTGGCCTTGGGGTTGGCACCAAGAAAAGCGCCCGTTGCCAGAGATTTTGGAATTCTCCTCACGAGTTACGACGACAAAGCGCGCATAAAGTTTTTCGAAAGTGCCAGTCCATCGTTATAGGTTGTCTTTAATATGTGTAAGATGTTGGACACTGTATCTAGATCGAATGCGCAATTATAATTATGTATATATATAATACAATCCAATGTGTTTGGAAAATCAAGCATATTTAAAAGAGAAGCGATGTAACGCCATAATTTTAGTTTTTTTACAGTTTCTGAAAATGAAATTTCAATCTAAATTAAAAAAAATAATTCATAATTTTTTTAGTAGAAATAGGGAGGAGAGATATGCGAGTTGGAAGTATGTTTCACTAAAATAAATTTCTAACAATTTGTTTTCAGTGTTGCCTACGGCCAACGATAATCAATTGGTTGATATCTCACTACAGAGGGGCGATGGATGGGGCCCCTCTGTTATTTATTTAAAAAATTTTTTTTTAATTTTTACTATTGAATATTAAAGCATTTTAATGTAGAAAATACAATACATATTTGTCTAATTTAAATACAATAGCATTAACCATGAGCGTAAAATAACTAATTATTTAAACAAAATGTTCTTAGACTTTTATATAGATAATAAACATTTTATATGAATAATAAATATATCCTATAGGTATTATAATTTTAGTAATCACTATATATAGATATATTTTGCGTTGCAGTATTCAATTTAAACTTTCGATGAAATTGTTATAAAAAAGAGAAAACCTGGTTGCAGGAAAGCTTAAAAAATGTTTAACTATCGCACGTGTCATCCAAAATGCTGATGAAATAATTTAATTTAATTATCTGTATGTGATGTAAAAATCTAAACCAAGCTCTTTATATTGCTTAATTTCAGAGCAAAGAAGTAGATATAAAATCTAAACATTCAAAAAATTAGCAAAATTTGGAGGGAAAATTTTTGATTAGCAGCGAAAATATTAATCCAATTAGAATAATATAGTTTATTTTAATATATACTGTTGTACTTTATAAATTATTTTCATAAGAAAATATAGGCTGCTTAATTATAATATTGTGTGTATATATATATATATATATATATATATATATATATATATATATATATATAAACATAGAAAAAATTTCTGGATTCAGTCGGATGTCGTTATAAACAATACAACTGAAATATTGTAGTAGGAACATCGGATTTACAATTTTTAAAAGCGACCACCTTATAATCAAAGGAAAGATTAATGGAACGTTATGTGCGCAATTAAATTCTATATAATAAAATAGCCTACCGTTAAACAAGGACAGCAGACTGGCATGGAGCTCATCCCCATCTTCATTTGAAAAGCTAAACCTACCCCTGACGGATGACATGGGGTTTCCCGCATTTATTCAGCTTTGGATGCTTCTCGCGCTCTGGATGTAACATTCGAGACCAGTTCCTCTCTTTCTCTCTTTCTCTCTCTCTCTCTCTCTCTCTCTCTCTCTCTCTCTCTCTCTCTCTCTATCTCTCTCTATCTCTCTGTCGAAACGTATACCATAACGCGGCAATTGATTCACATTACGAACGATGTACGAATTTTACAGGAGTTCGGTTTTGCAAAAACAATAATTACGCGAAAATGAATATTTAAGTGTTATTTTGTTTCTCCCTCTTCTTATTGTCGTGCACTCGAGTAAAGACACTGCATAGTTGAAAATTGATTTTTAATTATTTCGCGAAGCTAGCCCTTGAATTCGCCAGAGATTTGTATCAAGCCGTCGCACTGGATTGATCTATATATTATAAGTGCTCAGATACTGTGTTCGGATTTTCCACCATATAGAATCCTTCGATGTTTCTGAAAGAATACAAAAAAGAATACATATTATCGAGTAGAAAATAGAAGCATTAATATGAAAACTGACTCTAATGGACGAAAATTAAAATTCGCGTTTTCTTTTCGTTATTACTCACTTGTTCGAGTACAAAAGAAAAATAAATTGAAAAAAATTGAAACTCGTGCGTTCATATATGACGAATATATATGCAGTATGAATAATAATTTGAATGGTATAATAAAGAATGTCAAGTCTTTGTTATGCATTAATTAATATTTAAGAAATTGAAAAATTTGCATGTAATCAGTGTTCCTATATATATTGATATTTTCATGTATATATGTTATATCGTTTAGAGTAAAAATTGCATGAAGATGCTTTATTAAATATATGAATACATATAGAAATTGTAAAAAATTAGTATTTCATCATTCCATATTGTAAATAATTTCAAATGTTCAAAGGAGTATTTTGATGTATATAAAATAAAAATATAATCACTAATTATACTGTATGATTTAAACCACTCTTTATTGCCTCCTACATATTTCTGCTAAAAATAATGTCACTGCATGTATCAGTTATACATTCTTGCATTTCTAATAAATAATGAATATCCTATATATTTTTCTTTCCAGCAACGATTTTATAATCACAAAAAAGCTTCCTAAGACATGTATTGATGTATATATTTTATACTGAAAAAATATTATTTTCTCAAATATGCCAAAGCCCTTGCACGAATGGCGGCTTAATTATTACCATGAATTAATTCCATTAGCTAGAAAAATCCAAAATCGAGGCAGCTCTGGTTGCCGACAAAGTACTTAAAATGAAAGGAATGAGTACGGGAGAAGAAAATCAGCAGGAGCAGCATTGCCTCGATGTAAAGGTTATCGCTCGTGCCCAGGGGGATACACGAGCGGCCGATTTACCGATATTAAGCTGAGAAAAGAGGCGAAAAAAAGATCTAAGATTACCGCTCGTTCGAGTTCTAAGGATGATTTCGCAAAAAAATAAATCGAGCCAGGGTGGTATTCGAAAATGGCACGAGAGCACGAAGATTTTTCTTAGATTTTTTCAATCACGCTTTCATTGGAAAGTCGTGGCTGCCGATAAATATTAATATATATACACTGTATGATACTTTTGATATAAAAATTATATATAGATTTTGTCGAGCACTTTTTTTCTATTTGATTTATATGGACACCTCGCACGAATCAAAAATAAACACTTTCAACACGAATTGGTATTCGATTACGAATAGTATAATAATTTAATTTTAAAAAACGTCATTTCTTTTTCAAAAATAAAAAATATAACTATTTCTTGATTCGATTTTTCATTATATACAAAAATAAATCAAGACGATAGAGCATAGAACTAAAGTGCGTTATATATGTTTATTTTCGTTTTCAAGGACAGGATTTTAAAGGCTGGCGATAAATTTTCGAGCATTCTTTAATATTATAAATGAGAGTGAATTTACAGACTGTGATGTCAATAGCGTTTGATATTGTCGTATTATAAGGTATTTGCTGGTTACTTTAATTTTCCAACTTTGTAATGGAACATTTCACTTTTATTCAAACTACTTCATATTACTTAAAAAGAACGAATTTATCAAATATTATCTCGAAAGTAAATCACACAAATAGTGAATGAATAATTTTAATTATTTTTTACAGCATAAATCGATCTACAAATGTGTCCTGCTGAGTTTTCTTTTTTTAATATACGACTTAATTCGTCAGGATTCCTAATACTCTCCAATTGTCATCCCATAGCGAATACTTTTTAACGAATGTATTTAAAATTAATAAATTAGTAAATCTCAACTGTATTTAATTCAATAATGTTCGATGATGTGCTTATTATGTTGATGATAAAATTGAAGAACAAAAGAATCAAATCCTTTATTTAGCAAAGTCGAATTTAACTCGCAATTTCGCTGTTACAACCAAGCTTATGAAATAAATCAAAGCCTTTCGTTGGGGGAGAAAACGCACAAATGGGGAGAAAAACACCCACACCACGCAATCAAATTTTCCACTTCAGACAAATTTTTCTACGAGAAAATGTTATAATTGTATATATGTATATATGTAGCTTACTACTTATGTAGTCAGATGCGTTTTCAACTTTAGCGCGCATTAATTTTTTGTCGCTCATCTCGCCCGAACGGCAGCAGAGATCTATATATATAATTACCAAGTCATATGTATACTTTATGTTTTTGTTTACAATGCCTGCAAGTCGCATTTTTCTTTTCTCGATTTTTCGTATAGAATTATCACCGTAGGGGCGCATCATTGATTTAAAAGCATAAAAAAAGAGCAATGAGTTGTTTTCGATATTATAGATGCAATAAGCCAAGAATGGATGTTTACAAATTGCCTAACGAATGCTGTATAGCGTATATGTACGCTGCAAAATTGTGCCTGTGTGTTTTGATGATCTGTTGCTAAAAGAATTTTGTTCAGGTTGGTATAATATGTTTGTTCGTTGCACGTATAGAATGAGAAATAAATAAAGCTTCAATTAAATTCAATATATTTGCACTTGATAGATAAATTTGTTAAATTTAATAAAATATAATTACAAAGGAGCAAATGATAAACGTACAGCTGCACACTCGATTTTCAAAATTGTGTTATTAATTACAGCTTGATGTAAGTATAATAGAAGCTAGTGTATAGCACGCACACACACACACACACACACACATTACAAATATATCATTAGAAAAATTTGCAAATAACACTAGGAAATTGATAATATGCTTATGACATTGATTGATAAAATTAAATTTGCTATATATACAAAAAGTTCGTAGAAGTACAGGATTTTATATATCAGATTCAGTTGAAATGAGTCAGTATGTGCGAATAGTTACAGAGATATTTTGCAGTTTTGCAAAATATGCGTCTATTAAGAGATCAAAATCATCTCCCATTTCAAAACGAGTATTTTATGCTACGATTACATACTACATAAGTGTTGTAGAGAAAGAACATGCAATTAATCCGTCCGTCAATGTAAGAAGCAAAACATGTAGAAAACGTCCGACGTGGCAAATATTAAGTTACTCCTTTTTATAATGAGTGTATCATTAAAAATCTACAATTTATAACTGTTGCTCACTATATATACACCAAAACATAGACAATCTCTTCTCAAACAACACAAACAATTCTGTGTACAGAAAAATTCCTCTGAGTAAAAAATAATGAAACTAATTTTACTCAAAAATCTATACTGGCATGATAAAAAATTGCACGTCGCTTATCAGGAGATGAAGTATTCAACATATATTAATTCATTTCTATAAAATAAAAAAATGTGTGTCCTCTTGGTTGATACTAATGTATATAGAGGCAGGAACTCTAAAACGTAAGTCACTAATTTTTATTTACACCACTATGAAACACATATATTATAATAAATATATACGACCTGTAGAATTCAGATGAAATGTGATACTCTATATGTATTATAAGAAATTAATTTACCGACCAACCGTCTAAAAATGCCGATACGACAAGACTAAAATTTTCAGAAAATATTATTAGTTTTTGGTGCTTCTGTGAAATAATGTGAAAATATATACATAAGCGCTGCAGCAGTGCTGTGCCGCGCGCGGATTTCCAAAGAATTAAGTATAACGAGGGCTGTTTCAGACGATCTATGCATTGCTTGCTTTAAATGCACATACACACGCGCACATTTATATATACACACAAGCGGCACATTTTCGAAACACGCGGCAAGACGAGCGCATGCAGCTTTTTCCTTTTTTGTTCGTATATATATATATATATATATATATATATATATATATATATATATATATTCGCGGTTACTATTCCAAGCAATGCCTCGCATATTACAGCTGTAATTTTTAATACCGGCAAGTGACAAATTTATTGTAAAATTCTTTTTGTATATGAACTGAAATGAGCTGCAATAATGAACCCTGTGTAATAATTGTTTAAAGCCTACTGAGAGAAGGTTAGAAGCTGGCTTTTAATTTTTTGCTTTACGTATTATTGCCAAATGCTAAATTTTGTCAACTATTATTCATTGGATCAATAATTAATTATGTTGATTTGTAATCGACTGATTTTTTTTCTTTTATTTATTTATAATCAGACATCGATTAATCCTTTTTTTATGATAAAGTATACTATAGTATATATACTAGTAAGCCTCTACCTCGTTAACTCAATCAAACTTCCCTGCTTCTCAATCGTGCTTCAAAGTTTTTATTTACTCGTATTATAAATATTATTAATTAATTCGTAATAAATTAATTACACTTCATCAATTGTATTATTTGTTTTTATAGACATTACTATACACTGTTATTATTACTGTTGTTGTGTTGAGTTGTATTGCATTGGCAAAAAGAGAAAAATGCGTACAGTGCTGCAAATAAATGTATAGAAGAAAATTATATATATAGCGGTCGCGCGTAAAAAATCGCAAACACCGCATTCTTATCGACAAGCCTATTCTCCGGTAAATTGTTCGACTTTACTTCGCCGAGCTAATGGATGGGCATATTTTGCATTTTATATACAATCTACAGACACGCATACGCGCGCGCGTGCACAATTTGCGATATCCCCCGGTTAAAAGGACTGATTCCTTGTAGACAATAATGTATTACATCTCCTTCCCTGGTTCACTGGTTAAAAAAAAAAAAAAAAAAAAAAAAAAAAAAAAAAAAATATCTCCATTGTCTTGCCGTAATTTTTCTTTATCTACTTACTCGCGTATATGTGTACGTATATCCCCTTATAGCCCCGTTTCTCCTTAAAGCTTCGATGCCTCATTCCAGTTAAATAAATAACGTTCGCAGCCGGGCACGGGGAGTGAAATACTTTCATCTGCTCGCCGTGAATTTTGCGTTCCCTCGAAAGCCGCCGTCGAGCTTACATAAACGTACACTATAATCATATATTCGTACGTTTTATCCCCAGTCTTGACGATCTCGTATGCAAATTAAGAATCACTGAATATTGTAGAGCCTGATCTATATGCACGCTCTTTCGATTCGTGACGCAGGTTCACGTACGCGTCTATAGTTTTCTCAGCAATTTCCTTATTTTTCAATTGGCAAGTGATACTTTTTTCGCGAGATCGTTAAAAAAAAAAAAAACTCGCATATATTCCATTAAAAATTCAAACCAATACTTTGCTCAGCTGAATGTTTCTCAATGCTTTGCTATGTGGCTGCTCTACTTCGATTTTTTAAATATTCCTTCATTTTAATGTCATTATAATTTTTTCACTCAATTGTTTATATTAGAAAAAAATTACTTATAGCTGTTGAATAAAAATTTTCATTCATAATTTGAATGATTTTATAAATCTAGTAATTATCACTAATATCATATTATTGTTTAAAAAAATTTGATAAAAATTTTTTTAATATAATCAACATAATCTAAAGATTGTCTAACATATATTTAAATTAATTTAAAATAATGAACACATTTAAATTGAAATGAAATTTGTGGTTTTAGGTTGACTCGTTAAATTGAATATCTAAAAAATTTAATAATAATAACAACAACAACAACAACAACAACAACAACAACAACAACAACAACAACAACAACAATAATCATAACTTTATGGATATATTATAATGTATTTTTTAATCTTTTACAGTATATTAAATGAATATAATGCTAGTAGAATCATAAATAAACAAATAAATACATGTCTCTAAATGAAACATATACTATCTGTAATATAAATTTCTAAGTTATATTTTGAGAGGAATTTAAAAATATAATATATATTATGTATTTAAGCGTTTTTCTCGACTTTTTTTCGGAGTCAGTTTGGTTGGGAAATAAAAAATAAAAATATACATGATTAATTTAGGAGCCCGCAGTTTTGGGGAGAGGAAAGAAAAAGAAATAAAAAAGCAGAGAAATAAATTAATTGCTTTTGACAATGTATAAATTATAAATGAATATGCTCAAGAAAAAGTATAAATAAAGAAAAGTAATAAAAACGGTCCCTTTGGCGCATCTTTCAGATCTAAAAAAAAAAAACGCTCTATATGAAAGATCCTCATTCCCAAAGCAATATAAAACGCCACGCGCGTTTTCCTCACAATATTATTATAGCCAGAGCGTTAAAAATCCAAATAAGCCACATATTTATAAACATTTATCATTTTTACAATCGCTTGGGATTTTTCTGTTGCTCCGAGCGGCGTATAATTTCCCAAATCTTCATGAGATTCTAGCTGCTCTTGTAAAAAGCCAAAGGCACGAGAAATAAAGATTAAAAATTCGATCGTACTTTTATGAGCTTGAATTGATTTTTATTTGTGAACTTTTGGCTATTTTTTATCACAGGCTCGTAAAAATATAATAAACGCTTTAACACTTATATTTATATACATCAACTGAAATCCCCATAGAGATGTATACATAAAACCCATACCTTCCTCGAGTCGCGCACACTCTATTTAGGCACCGACGCCACCTCCCACGCACGCCTTCGATAAATCCTCCTCTTCTGATTTTTTTTATTAATTTTTTTATAGACCTCTCTCTCTCTCTCTCTCTCTCTCTCTCTCTCTCTCTCTCTCTCTCTCTCTCTCTTTTCGAAATCGCTTATAGTACACACTACTTCTCGTTGCTTCACGTGCTAAATCACATAGCGATCATTTGCGCAAAAATCATCACCTTGGTCTGGCTGTTATATTATATATATATATATATATATATATATATATATAAAGACGAGAAACGAAACGAAAAAAAAAGGAAAAAAAAGAACGAAACCACCGGCATCGGTGTCTATGTCACAAGCGAACGATCGAGCGCGCGCGCGCGTGCGATCTTTATAGATCGAGCGAGATTAATAGTAGCGCGCGTCGGGAACTTTTTACGTCGACTGATCGCGCTTGTAGCCGCGGCGCGGTTCGCCCGCGTGCCCGCGGTTCGGTTTTCCGCGCGCGCATCAGGGATATAATGCGTGACGTGCGCGTCTGATTCCTGGACTCTGTCTCCCCCTTCCCCTCCCTCCCCACCGTACCGTTCCTCATCCATGGAGGAGAGGACTTTCACGGTTTCTTCGCGCGGCTTGCCAGAGTCTCTTCTTGAGTGGTGCGAGGGAGGGGGGTTGAGTAAGTGAGAAGCGACGGGAGGGGGCGCTCCCCCCATATATGTGCGCCTATCGAAAAAAGAAGAGGAAAAAATTATGAAATCAACGGCAGGAACGCTATATGTGTATGTAGTGTAGCTACATTTGGGATGTACTGGAAAAACAAGCGATGGCTTGCTTTCCCAGTACAAAAAAATAATATTTTATTTTAATACTCCATGCATAAATATATTGTTAAAACATCGTCATATATCCTGTACATATATATGGAAATTTGAATACGAAACCCGCTTTAAGGCATGCTATAAAAACTCGATACAGCAAGTTTCGGAATCTGACCCGAAAATTTTTTATGATTCGTACTCGAAAATGACCCAGATTTAACCAATAAATTGGACGTGGAGTCCCGATCAGAATATGACAAGAGTATCTCATTCGAATAGTATTAATTCGTAAATTTAATAATAGCACTATTGTTGCTATATAACTAATTCACTAATAAACTAATCATTAAGAAATCAAATTAATTTTTTTTTGTATTAATTCGAGTTGGTATTGTCAATTAATTTGTATAAAACTCAATTACGTAGGAATAACAGTAGGAACTAAAAATGACCATCTGACCTGAATTGGATTGACTTTTCGTTTAAATTAGGATACAGAAAGAACAGTTTACCTAAATCTGGATTTTCATCTGGATATACAGCTCTTAGAAAAGAATAGACAACTCGAATTAAAAACCCAGTATATAAAAAGATTTTTTTTAAATAAATAAAAAACAAACGAAATATTCCAATGGAAGTTTCGAAAATAGGTTGGAAAATATTACTATATTTATAACGTACGTATATAAAACTTTTAGGGCCGTGAGATAAGCTAAAACTCGGAAGCTGTTTTATAACTGAAATACTAAGGCATATTATCAACGATTTACTGAACTAAGTAGATTTAAATAGTTATCTGAGATGGATTAAAATTTCACCAAATTCAAAAAGTTAACAAATATTTTTTTATTGGTCTTACAGTCTAATCAATTCAATCTAAAAATAAAAATAAAAATAAAAATATAATAAAAATTAAAAATAAAAATTAAATTAAAAATTATAATGACAGTCAGACTGTCCTTGTTTATATTCACCCCCGTAGACTAATCTGAAAATAAAATATTAGCTGAAAAAATTCTTCGTTAGTAAAGTGCAGTCTGACTGTCCCCAACACCCTTACCTCAAATTCAAAAAGTATTTTACAGAATAGGACTTATAAGTAATATATGATTTATAACAATGTGACCTATCGATTGATCAGTAAAAAAGTTTTCGATAAACTATATATATCTAAGCCACATTAAGTAATGGTAACATATCAGTTTTAACAAATTGTATAGAATTATTTCAAAAATCGATGTAAATCTAAAAAAACTTTTGAAACTATCCATAAACAAAATTCAACAAATTGAGATTCATGAATAGAAAAATTTATTGATACAAGAACGAGAAGAAAGTGATGATTTTTATAAGAAAATGTAGTCACTATTTTTTAATGAATTAATTATTGGAATGTCCCCAAGAAACTCTACAATATAAAAAAAATTAAAAATGTGATCCACTTTCTGTCCTACAAAGTATAAAATGTATTATAACCTTGTTTTTGTCCAGCGATAACAAAAACGGAAACAAATTTTTAAAGTTAAAGTAAAACTTAAAATTGTCTTGCAAAATGCTTCAAAGTAAATTTGAATAAAAAACTTATGGAATTTAATTGAAATCATAATAGTACCATAGGTTTAATACTAATATAAACTTCAACCTCAACTCTCTATCCTCTATAACTAAGGAGCAATTATCAGTATTAATATAAATATAGACTTATAATATGGATAATACAAACACTGTCTGACATCAATAAGAGTATTAACAGACAAGGACATGTCTAACATATCATCCCGTAGTCATCACTAACACTGCATCCTGTGATTATGTTAATGCCAAATAGATAAATTTATAAGAAATTACATTAGTTATTTACATATCAATGTTGAGAAAAGAGATATTGGCTCTACCAGAAGAAGATCTAATAAAAAGTTAGAAGAGTTAGAAATAACCAAAAAACATCTTTATTAATCTTCAAAAGGATGTTTGATGACAAAAGCTAATGGATGGAAAAGTTTAAAGGACTGAAGAACACTTATCTGTTGAATATATTCCAAGCACTGAAGATACTCAAAGCTTTTAAAAGTTAGTGGATGGAAAAGACAAAATAATATATATAAAAATCTTAATTGTAAATCTCACGGTCTAGAGATAGCCACACACGGAGGAGTATTTGACAAACTAAAAACTGTATTTATTATTATATATTAGTCTTCATAGAAACAAAATTATAGGGACTTTGTAATGCCTTTAAATTTCAAAATTAAATCTAAAAATCGATATTTAAAAAACGGATGATCACTTATTAATGCAATAAATTATTAAATGCGTTTCTAAATTATTATTCAACGTGAATGAAAGAAAAGAAAACTTAAAAGCATAACGATCAATTACGTTAAGTATACGTTGATTGTCATTATTCACAAAAAAATCTTACTAAAATCAATGATTCCCCATAAGTCATACTCTATATTATACATCGATATAAAATTTCATTGATGAAAATTCGTAGCAAAAAATCTCATACGTATATTAATAATTATTTATAGAGTCTAGAAACAGATACATTGGAAATAATAAATATACCTAAAGTTAATGACAGAGTCGAATTCCAAACGTATAACTCTAACTATGAAATAAAAAAACAGAGGCAAGAAGAATAAAGAAAAACAAGAAAAAAAGATTTGCATCAGGGCAATGAACTGTTGGCTGAACGGATGTTTTATAATTTAAGAGAGAAATAGTTAATGTGAAATGCAAACCATAAATGCAGCTGAAAAATGAGCATGTTTAAATATATCTCGATTAATAATTAGAAAAATACTGATTAATGTCTTTATATAAACCATCAATAAGCTAATTGAAAAGAATATATTTATTCCAATATTTACATTAATCATTCGTATCAAAATAAACCATAAAGTACTTTCGCGAGTTAAAAAGTAAGTATAAATATATACAAAAATATAAAAAAAAGATCTGTTTTCAAATTCGAACTGATAAGATTCAGTAAGTTATAATGGAAGCGCAATTACTTCGTCGGCATTATAATGTGTAAATATATCTACAAATTATGAGGCAAGTGTTGATGCAGATACAATAATGAAATGGCTAGATATAATTTACGATATAATAGTACAAAGCAAACCAATTATTATTGTACTGATATTGTACCGAATAAAAGTGCATATAAAACGCGATAAGAGCGAGACAATCAAAGATAAAAAGGACGTGTGAGTCTAAATGAATGAAATATATATGTATGTATATATATATATATATATATATATATATATATATATATATATATATATATATATATAAAATATTGTATCGATCAGCGAAGCTTACAGAGAAATATTCAATGAATTATTTTAGAAATGGCGATATAAGCGGAGAAATGCGATCTCAAAATCACATATTTATATGAAAAATAGCGTGCAAAATAATTGTTCAAAGACTCCGTTGGGTACATTAAAAATAAAAAGAAAAAAGTAAGACGATCTGAACAAATAAATAAATAAAAATTCATTACTAATGAAAAAAAGAAAAAGCTTTTTATACTCTCCGCAAGATTGCATAAAAAAAAGAGGCCCAAAGTCTCACGACGAGCAAAAGTAAAAATACAAGCTAAAGATTATGCAATTTGAAAAAATATATAGAACGCAATCTACAGCGAGAAAAAGAAAAGAACAGAAAAAGTAAATCCAGAGGGAAAGAGTGAGAGAGAAAGGCAGAA
Source organism: Sycobia sp. Sy_11 (assembly GCA_018907035.1). Classification (NCBI taxonomy): domain Eukaryota; kingdom Metazoa; phylum Arthropoda; class Insecta; order Hymenoptera; family Epichrysomallidae; genus Sycobia; species Sycobia sp. Sy_11. The sequence goes on from JACCIC010000001.1 coordinate 866,164, forward strand.
CGAAAGAATGCCACTAGAACACGTTGAAAGAGCGGCCGCGCCGCGGTCGTACTACATGTATATATATTACGTGTTGCGTCATGCTCGCAAGTGGTGTTGCATTTAATTCGCGTCAGGTACGCGCCGCACCAATATATATATATATATATATATATATATATATATATATATATATATATATATATATGTCTATAATGTACATGCAATACGTACCTATCTATAATGCGCAAAGGCAAAACCGTATGCGGCGTACACAACGCACGATCCACACATATAATTCTTTGGAGACGTGTGCGAAAAAATATCGTCTCTTGGACGTTTTTGGGGCCAATATGTATGTATGTATATATATATATATATATATATATATATATATATATATATATATATATATATATAAAAGAGAGAAAGGTACATTAGATTTCTAATTTTTTTTTTCTTTCGCAAGGTCCCTATAATATGAATTCAATTGGCACGGTTTTTGGGACGGTAACGAGTGTTTACTTCAATTCTTGATTATTTAAAATGAAGGTCTACCCCGTGTTGTTAAATAATAATAAATTTATTCAATAAAAGTAATTTTAAATATATTTATAATAAAAATGCAAAATATTAAAAATCATGGAAGATTATACGTAAGTACAAATTTATATACAGATTAAAACTTAGAATTATGTACCATAGAAGTTGACTTGTATCGCGAAATATTCTGTACAATCAAAATTATTTCTATCTTCTTGCACCCTCGTTCTTCAATCTCGAGAAAAATAATAGCTCTTTAAGATATTTTAGCTGTATAATTTTTTGAGCAGAATTAATTTATTACGCGTAAATGATTTTTGTTTCATAATTTCGAAAGACATACGCTATAGATACATATGGGCAATATACATATATTTTAGCATTTAATTTGAGAATATAATTTGTCCGCGATAATGTGACTCATGTGCATACAATGTGGCTTAAAGTTTATAAGCAAAGTAACTTTGAAAATATTTTAAAGTAAAATAAGGGGTGTTGAAGTAAGTTGTTCTTAAGATGGGAGTGAAAACACCGTTTTGCCAAATTCATTAAAATCGACGAAGTAAGGTTTCAACGGTGTCCTGAAATTACATAATATTGCCAACGATAAAGAAATATAATAGAGTAACTTATCTAATTAATAAATGAACAAAGCATACTTGGCAAACGTATAATTTATCATGACTATTTATTACGATAGATTTTGTATGGTAAACTACTCTAATCAGTGCAGTGTCAAGATTCATTAGATTATTTAGAAAAAACTACAGATTCGAATAAAAATTTTCAGCAGTCAACAGCAGACTAATTTAAGATAAAACTTGTTGCAAAAAAAATACGTTTCCTTTAGAAATATTAAGAAAAGTTCTTATTTGGAAGCTTATTTTCTAAGTAAATTTTCACATAATTGCATTTAGGTTATTTTTCTAGTTTGTAATAAAATTTGTTGAACCGGACGTAAAATATTTCATATGCAAAGGATAAAAATAAATTCTTTTAAGTAAATTCAAAGTAATAGTATTAAGGAGCATCCACGGAAAATTAATATTTTATAATAATTTGTAAATTTTACAGCAGTTTTAAAAAAATATTAAAAAATTATCTCACTGAAAAAAATATTTTCCGATATCAAGTAATTTACTTGTTTTGTAGCAAGTAAATCATTTGTTTAAAGTAAGAAAATATTCACTAGATTTAAGAGTACGTGGTTTGCTTCAGGTGAATTCTTCTTGCATTAAGTAAATACTTCCTTGATTTAAAAAGATGCTTTCTCAATTTAAGAAAATATTTTACTTGGTACAAAACAAGAAAATATTTACTTGATAACAGATATTTTTTCGCAGTGCTTAAAGTGATCCACTGGCTGAATGCAGAAAAAAATACTTTCATGAAAACTTAATTTATTTTAATCAAATAGAGAGACATCTTGAGGAACAAGGCAACTTATTAAAAAGTAAAACAAGGAGGAAAAAAATGAGAAACAAGAAAAAACGAGGAAAATTTTTACAAAAGTAAAAAAATGAGGAACAAGATTATTAAAAAGTACGCTTTCAAATACTTAAAGATACGTACCGCATCTCTAGTGATTCTTCTGGAAAAGACGATAAATAATCAATAAACTATCCGAACTCACAAAAACAGGACTTAAATAACCCGCAACGTATGGTTAAAACCCGTACGCGATCTGCGCGAGAATAATGAAAAAAATAATAATAATAATAACAACGACTGATAACATTACGAATGTTCATATTTTGTTGCGAGAGCGCGATTATACTATTATTGGGCCCGCGGGCCGTATCGCGCCCCATCGTACATTGAAAATTGGATCAAGGTAATCGAGATAGCTATCGTCGGCGATTCGAGTAGTATTCGATTTATATATATATTTCGCTCTGCGTCTATTACACTGCCAACTATATTCAATAATATAATTTTTTTCTTCTTTTTTTTTAAGACGAAGAGCGAAGTTAAAATTTAGTATTTCGTTGTTGGCCTCTTTCCGAGGTTTTCAGATAGCCCGCTTTGCTGTTAAAGTAACCTAGAAGGCATATAACAATCTCTCCACCTATAGCAGTATTTGTAGGAGATATTCTGAAATTGTAATTCTTTACAAGATCTTCATTTAAATTTAAATGCTGTTACAGCATTATTTAAGTCATTAAAAATTATCATATCAGATTAAAGAGACAAGTTTCAATATTATGAACGTTTAGGTACAGGGTCTTCTCGAATCACCAAATATAAAGCAAGACCTGGGCGTAGGCCAAGGCGATATATATATATATATATATATATATATATATATATATATATAAATGATTTTAATAATAATTTGCAAATTAAACTATTACATCAGTTTTAAAAATTGAACGCAGAACTGCTGCATTTTGATATAAACAGCAACATTAATTTAGATCAATTAGCAAGCAATATATATATTAATAATTACTAAAAATATAAAACAACCTTTTCCTAATACTAAAAGAATTTTAAGAATATATTTAATTTTGATAATACCAAATTTTACAGAGAACTGAAGCTTTAAATATAATGTAAAAGATAAAAAAATTCGCAAAAGAAAAAGCAAGAAAATCTTTCGTACAAATGTATTTTTTTCGAGCAAATATATACAATAGATATTCAACATTTTTTATTTATTTGAAACACTGATTAATTCTAAGATGTACTTTTATCTTTTAAGAAATTGCGTTAAGTAATCTATTATATCCACATATGAACCATTTAAAATTCATCACCGTGAATACATGAAGCACTTACATGATCATCACAGCGAACACTTTCAGAATTATAAATTCGGTCCTGAGTAAAGCCAAGAATTCTATATCGTTTTGTGCACTATATGTGCAGGAAAAAATAAATGCTGAAGAAATGTAATGTAATAATTTTTATGCCCATGGAGTGTTTGAAATCAATAAATTGTTTTTAATAAAACAATGGGTACTTATCAAACAAAACTGATGTGCCCCTGTCTTCTCAATAAAAAAACAATTTAGCAACCGCAACATGATAAACTGAAAGAAGAGAAAATATTTAGATAAAAGTGATAAAAATATGAATTACTTTAAAATTTTCAATACATGAAAAATATTCCACTTTAAACCAATTTATTGAAATGTCAACTACATATAAGTAAAATAAAGTTAATCTATCAATTTCGTAACAAATACCCAAAAAAATCTTATTTTATTTCAAATATATAAGTAGTTATATAAATAACTACTTATATCTAAAACATAAACGATGCCATTAAATTAAATTAAAATTATTGATAAAATAGACAAACTTATAGCAAATAGTATAGTTTTTGGGAACTGAGAAATTGCTTTTATCGGCTAATCATATTATTGAAGCTTTTATACAGTGAAACTGACGAAAATTCCGGTCTAGATGCTGTTTTTATCATACATTACCGTCGAAAAGTGACAAAGAATCTAACTCAAGCCAGTCCGACCACGAACGTCAGCTTTGAAAATTTGAAAATTAAAGCTCGAAAATTACGTATAGAAATGAAGAAAAAAAGCATTGACTTTCTATCGCCATGAAGCGAATGACTACTCGATTCTTTTAATATGCACAAAAAATGTTAGGGGCCTACAACTAAAATAATTTGCCGGCCGCAATGCCCCGAATTCTTGAGCAATATATTGCCAAAAAATTACGATTTTTTAATATTATTTTAACGTCGTAATCTCTAATCTTAATATAATAATGAAATATTTATAATGAAATTAATAATTAATATTAAAAAATGAATCATTCGTATAGCAGATTTTTATAATTAAAAAATAAGATTTTGGATTATGAGGAAGATCATATCCATATGTAAATGAGAAACAATTAGAAACAAATGCACGTGCACACTTATAATACAATATCAAAGTAAAAATATTAAAAAACAAAATAATTTATGAATAATAATAAGTATTTGTATATTATATAATTCATACTAAAATAAAAAATTAATAGACAAAATATAAAAATCTTTTAATTTTATTATTGACACATATTATGAGTTAAGCTCTTTCATTTACTCGTACTTCAAACAATCTGAATTGGCAAGCAACCCAGAATTAAAAGGAGCTTTGATTTGATAATTCTCCGTACTAAAGGCCAACCATCCTACAATTGCCTGCGTCCGAATATCTAAAAGATTCTCGCAGACGCAAAAACTTTCCAGAATTAAAAATACGAGCGATGTTTTCGTTTACAGTCGACGAAATCTGTGAATTTCTTCTTTATGTGTATGTTTTATACTTCTGGCTTTTCTCTACTCAAACTTTATGACTGATATTTGTGTGTGTGTGTGTGTGTGTGTGTGTGTGTGTGTGTGTGTGTGTGTGTGTGTGTGTGTGTGTGTAAAGCATTGAGGGTGTAAAAATTAAACTTCAAGCGCATCAAACGATATAATTCTGTTCGCAAAAATAAGCAGAAAGGGTAAAAATAATATTTCAGAACTGAAATATTAAATTTTAAAATTTTGGTACATTGAAAATTCCATACTCTCGACATCTGTACCATTATGTTTATGATTTAATTACACGTCTCTTTTCAAAATCATTCATCAAATGGAGCTTATTTTCAAAATTCTTCAGATTGTAAAGAAAAATTCATTTGTGTAATAATAAATACAAATATAATAGAAATAGAAGAAATGATCTTTTATCAAATAAGTAAAAAATATTTTTTATTATATAGTTTTTACAGTATAAATAAGATATATAGATATTTTAAGCAATCAGTTACCATTTTTTTTAATAAATTATATTTAAAAATTTATTTTTATCGAAAACAGGGAAGACAAAGAAACGAAAGGAACTATTTTTACCTTAAAATGTGATTTTATTATTACAAACAGTACTAGGTCTCACAAATTGTAAGTCTTTAAATTTTTAAATAGAAAAAAATGATTATGTATTTAATTTATGCATTGCGCACACTACTATACAAATAAAACAATACTGAGATAACAATTACAAAAGTATAAAGATTATCAGTATCTACTAAAATATAAAAACACGCAATAAATACATGATAAGACAGAAATTGTATTACTGCTTATTCTTTATACTTAGCACGCTATATATATATATATATATATATATATATATATATATATATATATATATATATATATATATACACTTTTAAGGAGGATGCATCACAAACTTATCCTTCCCCCTGTCTCTTCAATGATATTTTTACTAAAGTTCTACAATTTCAATGAAACTTTAAAAGACTTTACGAATCCATTTGCTTATTACGAAAAATACATAAGGTCAATAATAAAAAAGTGAAGTCATCGATCCCTGACAAATCGTTATTCTTATACACATATATGTAAACGTGAGAAGTTCTTTGAGAGAATTATTATAAGTGATTTTAAAGGGTGATTCGAAAAGAAATTTAGTTTAGAAATTCAGTAGTCCTTTAATATTTTGTAAGCAATCACTGTAATTTATAAAAATTATTTCCTTAATGTTACAGCTATAATTGCGTAATTTCCCTAGTTTATAATTATATAGTCAGTTATATAATATACGGTCTTGAAATATAATATATGATCGTTACTCGTGTAATTTTTTTTAAATATATTCTAGAAGATCCGATTTTATACATAAAGTATCGACTGGAAAAATAACTATATTATATCTCTTTTCTAATAATTTTATATAAACAGCATATACTTTTTTGATTTTCCTCGTAATATTGTTAATTTTTTAGATACTGTCCAAAGTAAGGGTCACAAGGAACGTGTATACTTCAAATAAAATAAATTTCATTTACAAATTTAACACAAATAAAAGTATAATATAAATAAGATATACTATTATTTATATTACTAATTTTTATATGTAATACAATTTGCATAATAAAATTTAATTATAATTCATGTCACTAATATATATATATATATATATATATATATATATATATATATATATATATATATATATATTGTTTTGACAATATCGTAAACATTAAAACTGATTCAAATTTGATATTTAATTAAAAAAAAAATTTAATATACTTTATTATAAGTTGTATTCAACACTATTATTAATTACAAATTTATTACAACCTCGTTATACATTTTTATTATAAAAATATTGATTAATAATTTATTTTAGTAAATAAAAAAAATTACAATTTAATTTGTATAATTTTCACAATAAATAAAACTAAAAGAATTAAATTATGTTTAGTCAAGAGATATTTAATATCATATATACCAATAATAAATATGATTCATTTTATACAAAACTACACAAGAAGGCTTCGACGTTTTTAACTAAATTATAGATTTATTTTAAACTTAAGAATATGATAAAATAAACTATATCTGATTCATTTCTCAAAAAGAAATATTATAGTTTCCCATATTCTTTGGATAAAATTACTGCAGAAAAACAATATTTGACGTAGTCTACTAATATGAACTCATTTTACATTGATAAAGTTCCTTTTCATTTAACAATTTTTCCGCGACGTTTTATATTTTTCTTAGATATCTAGTTATAGTATATGAATTTAACAACCAGGAAGCCCGAAACGTTTCATATTAGGAGATATTAGATACCGCTATATATATATATATAAGTAGATAGGCCATCGTGCTCCTCGGTCGATAAGCACGGCATCAACGTCGAAGCCTCTATCCTCCCTGGTTTAGTGTAGTCTGACACATTCACAGTTATATACCAACGCAAGAGAAAAATCAGTCACAGTCAAATTAAATGCTCAAATGCAAATGCGAGCATCAGGTGTAAACTGCTGCAGCCAAAGTTGTGTAAACTGATCAGACAATCAGCTGCTTTGCAACTCGTATTCCGTGGGTGTAGACTGCGGAGATAATAACTACTGCTTTGAAGAAATCCAGTTTCACTCGGACCAGAGATCGCAGAGCCTGAGGAAAATTGCGACGTACAGGGAAATACAAGTCGTCGAGTGAGATCAGGTGTATATTTACAACCAAACAGCGAGAGACCAAAAGGGGGATTTTGAGAAAGATGGAAAAGAATCCGTTACTGAACGATACAGATAGCAAACCACCGCCGTATTCACCGCCACAAAGCTCGTCAACGAGATTTGGTAAGTGTTTTATTCTCACCAATAAGTTAGGTTAGGTTGCAATATTTTCACTTCTGCGTTACAGCAGGTAAAAGCTTACTTATGTTTCTTATAATTTGTATAAATAAATCAACATCTGCTTTGTTTTTAAGTATTTCATGATTGTTTATTTGTAAAATAGGTTTATGATTCACTTATGTTTGCTGAATAATTATACACCCACCCGAGATGACACTTCAACTGATTGTCTTTATATGTCAAAGAATAAAATTGTATTCGTTAAAATTCTTAATACTCTGAAAATAAAATCATCACATAAAGTTTATAGATTCATTACTTCTTAATTTTTAAATATTACTATTGTTAAACAAATTGTATTCTTTAATTATGAGAAGTAATCGGGCTTATTGAGTATGACATAATAAGGGTTTCTCAAAGGTATGATTCAATTATTGTTAATTTAATTAAAGTAAATGTGAATTATCTATGATCTGTTCACTACGATGATATTAATGTTAAAGTTATAGCAATATAATTCTTAACCTACTTTAAATTGAAATCTATATTGGATCAATATACGTGAATGAAAGAAGCCATCTAAATGTAAAAAGTCTGCAAGGAAATAACCTATAAATTAATAATAATAATTTAATTATAATAATAAACAGAGTAATATATGTATATAAAATAATTTATTCGTGTTTAATCATTTGAGTAATATCTTAAATGATTTAATAAAAAAATCAAACTTTTTAGGATCTACGACATGGAGTCCACCACCTGGATATTATCCAACTGAAATTCAATATAATTCTTATCAGCCAAGTAGTTATGGAGCCACTCAATCCACTGCTGTTCTAGTTCCAGAAATTATTATCGTTGGGGCCTGTCCTGCATGTCGTGTAAGAAATTGATAAACATTCGTGATTAAGATATTATCTTTCATATAAATTCATAAATATTTTTGCTTTTTAGGTTGGAGTGCTAGAGGATGATTACACTTGCTTAGGAATTTTTTGTGCCATATTCTTTTTCCCTCTTGGAATTCTTTGTTGTTTACTTTTAAAAAATAGACGCTGCTCTAACTGTGGTGCCTACTTTGGCTGATAAACTATTGAAAAAATGACTTTTAAATCAAAATTGTTAAAAGAAAAGAAAGTTCTGTCAGTTAATTTGTTAAAAGATTCATAATGAACTTTAGAATATCAATCTAATCAATTTCAAAAGAATTGAAAATCGAAATAAAAAGAAAAAAACTTTCTTTAATAAGTATTTCAAACTGATTATAGATATATTATTTGTTTTGAAATACTAATAAATATTAAATATTGTAATATTTATTTTCACACATTCAGTATCTAATACCTGCTATTATTTATTAAAATTTATTAAATTTAATGTTATTTTTAATCTTTGTATATAAACTTTTGAAGTGGTCCATAATGGTAGCATTCGATCACATCTTTTACAATAATCACTGCAATTAAAAAATTTTAGGGTACTGCTGAATGTGTTGATAAGAATCTATTTTCAATAATTACTTAGTAGATAAATATATTAAATTGTTTAGAAAACTGAAGGCTGTAAGCGAGATATATTTTATTATAAGTATTCCACTATGTAAGAATTTTTATAAGAATTATGAAAGAGTAAATAGAATAATTGTTTGAATCGTATAGCAAGGTCAAATGAACAATTTCTATATTCTTAGTCAATTATTGCAAATAATCTTTAGTAGAGATCATTGATTTCTGATATCAATGATTTTTCTTATTAACTCTATAATGTTATTTTAAAATAAAAAAAATTTTCATGCTAGTTTTTGTGCACTTGTATTAAATCTGATTATTTATAATATCTTAGTAAATTAATAGCATTTATACACCTTGTTAAGTTTATTATTAGCTTTATAGAAGGCGTAGTTCTATTTTATGTCCAAAGAAAACACAGTCAATGTTATAAAAAAATATAATGTCCATAATCTAGGAAATGATAGAGTTTAGGAAATGTTTTTAAAAATATGTATACCTATAACATAATTTTTCTGCAGACTTATAAATAGTATCTGTTTACTTGAAATTAAAATTTGGATTTAAAAGCTGCAGAACAAAATTATTTCTACATAGATATTTGAACAATACAATTGATTTATTTGGATAATTGATTTGAATATAAAATAGAATATTATCTATTCCATAAAACTTAAGAAGATATTTTTAAAGTGATGATTTGTGTGTTGAAGCATATGGCGTTATATTGTTAAGGTTATGACCGTGTAACGTAATTTATTACGTGCAATTTGATATAAAAATCATTTACAAAATAAAATTTATATAAATGTTTACATAGTTTTTGAAAATATAATATTATAAATTAAAAAACAGATATTTAGTTTTTATAAGACCTTTAAATATATAATAAAAATCATTATAAACATCTCTAAAATTTATGTAAGAAATGAATTAATATCATTCAATAATTAAATTCAAACTAATGGATAAAAGTATTATTGATACTCTTAGAAGAATTAATTATACTACCATTTACTATATCAAGCACACATGTTTACAGACTTACTGAGATTTATTTAAAATTGATATATTTATTCCTAATTGTTTTATTATAGTATATTTTAAATATGGCATATAATAAGTATATTTTGAAAAAATGAATTCACGGAAATGACAGATAAAAATAAAATAGTAATATTTATATTTTTTTAAATATTCAACTTTATAATTATTTTTTTATTGCATATTGTTTATATAAAGTATAATTAGATATAATGTGCACTTCAGATATTGCCTTTAATTACCTCAGTAATGGTCCAAGTCTACTTAGTGTTTTTATATTTAATGTGACAATAAAACCTTCAAATGATATGTTTATTAGGCTAATAAGAAACAGGAAAAAGAAGAGACCACCGAAGGAAAAGGAAAGCTGTATAATCAAACCTCCTGATTAGTTTTATAGATGGAATTTAACTGAAGAATTATAGATCTATTCAAATGGCTTTTGTTCATTTAAGCATTTTTTTTAATAAAATTTTTTTTATAGATCTATTAAAATTTTGCCATTGTCATTAATATCTTGAACTTGCAAAATAGTAAATATTTAATAAATATTAATTATATCGAAAGCAAATAAAATAGTATATACATTAATATAATATGAAGATTTTTCTATTATTAAAATTTACATTCAATTGTTTTTTTCTTCAAAATTAGACAATTTTTTCATACTATACTTTAATATGCATTTTGATAAGGCACATGAAGTAGACATTTTTATCACTACTAACTTTTTGATTCGCTACGATTTATTACTAAAGCACACATTGACGTAGTATATTCCATTAATTTATCGTATCTTCCTTGTTAGATTTATTTTTCTAAGAATACAGTGAAACAGACTGATTGTACATTTTACGTGACTCTATAAACATGAAAATATTGAACAATCTTATTGCATTTTATATTATTCAACAATATATAATAAACATATATTTCGAAATTTTGTTAATTATAACTGTATATTGAGTTTTTTTATTGAACTTTTAATTATTGCGCATAAATTTTCGAATATACGCACATCAAATATTAATATGCAATATATTAACATTACCCTGTATAATTGCAGTTTCTACTTATTGATTATTACACCAATATTAATTGCATTCTTTTTTTCTGCTTGAGAAAAAGTTAAAACGCTTTAATAATTATTTAGGCTGCATTTATTCTAATGTATCATTAACAGTTTTACTACTTATAATATGGTAACAAATATACTGTATAATATAATAATATTTTAAATAATTTTTTTATCGAAAAATAAAAGAAATAAATCACAGTATATGCACATTCTAAAAGGAAATAAAAAAAATCTTTAACTTTTAATGTAAAAATACTAAATATATAATCTAGAGTTTTTTTTGCACATAACATTTACAAATTGATATAAAATTTTTCTGAAATCGTTATGTAGGTAAAAACCAGTATTTTATAGCTCAAAAACTATCTGAGAAACTATAGCCTTTTTCACGATAGAAACGCAAGTGAACGTGCTTCGCAGATGTAAAGGCCGTCTACTTTTTTTTTTTTAATATAGAGTTCAGTGCATCGAACCTCATATTATATTATCCAAATCAAAGTAAAAACTTGATACTTTATTATATCTAAACTGCTTTATATCTTTGTTCGGGACATATTGCTTGTATAATTTAAAGACCATGAAAGTATTGGTGTTTTACGCATATATGCATAATTATTTGCCATTTCAATTATAAATTTAGCTATTTATTTATCTTTTTTTGTCTTATTAAATATTAATTTAATATATTGCAAATTGTAAATGACAATTTCGCTGAGATTTTGTGGAGGATATATAATATTGCTTAATTGAAGAGTATAAAATTTTACGCTTAAATTTAACACTTTAACGATCATATATTGTTTAGATACTGAATTAATATTTATTTATTGATTTATTTATTTATTATATTATTACGCAGAATAGTCAGTCTTTTTACTCAGCATTCACATATATTAAACTCAATTACTACCACTGAAACATCTGACAGACAGTTTATTTATTGATATGGATTAATATTAGTCCATAATTCACTTTTGATAGTAATACAATTAAAGGAGTTATTAATTAAACTTATAAATTATCACAATAGTCAATATATGCAAATAATTAGTCTTAAAGCTCATTATTCCATCATGCGTTAAATTTTTGTACTTTAACCATTTTTTATAATCTATATATTCCAGTTTAGGTTATTATTTAACTATTTATTATGAAACAGGTTATATAATGTAATATATTTTCAATGCATCAATATAAAAATTTATATTTATTTTCAACAAAAAAAATTTATTAAAAGTCTATAGCTTTTACAGATATTACATACATATGTATAATCAATATATGCTTGACACATTTTAAAAATATATGCAATTGTTCGTTGTTTAGAAATAGTTTCTACTATTGTGTATTTGTATCCATTTTATAATATCTACAATTTAAATAATTGAACAATTATTTCTTGTACACGTACGACAACTATATTTATAATATCATTTAATTAATTGGACATTCAAAAGCCTCTGATTATATAATTTTAAGTATATTATATATATATCGATAGCACCGACAAAAAAGTTCACCTACATATACAGTTAAATGTTTCAAGGAAGCAGGGGGTTAGAAAAAAAAACGGTATAAGAACAACGTCGATGCTTTTGAATTTTTATTAAAGTTTTACCGCAACGCCATGTCTTTTGGCCCTCGCGCTTCTAGGCTGCGGTTCTGTGCTCAAGGACGGGGGAATCGTTTTTTTTCTCAGTCTATACATACAACAAATAATATAAAGCGAGAAGAAATGTGATTTTTTTTATAGCCACGGTTTTATATGCACAGCGAGGATTCTTATATACGAGGCCAATCATTATGTTGTTCGTCTGCATTTTCGATAAGACACATACGAATACGGAAATTCATTCAAAATATAATCATCGGCAGATAATCACGCGAAAGCCCCTGTATATATAGCGTATATATATATATATATATATATATATATATATATATATATATATATATATATATATATATACTAAAGTAGAACGACGGCGAAGTAGTAACGGCGAACAATAGGCAGGCGAATGTTGAGATGAGAGAACGAAAAGGCGAGGATAGTTAGACGGTTTAGATTATTGTTAACTGCGCGATAAATATTATTTTACGCCTTATTACTTAATTCTCTTTTGCGGATAATAAATAATCCATATGAAAATAAATAATTTCTTGGTTGAAAGTAAAATTCGGTACTCAAAATGTCACGTACAATTATCACCACAATGTCGTAATATACTTGAAGCCATTAGAGCGGCCCGTCAAGACACCGAAATTCAATAGTACTTATAAACTGACGTTACATTCTCATCGAGCTTCCATTATAAAAGTCAGTCAACTCGTCGATCTGATTTCAATCGGTTTCTATTAGTTTAGATACAGATCAATTTGTCTCATTGCTCGACGGAGGATTATTAATCAATTGCATTTTAGAATGATTCGATTCATCTCGGAGTTTTATAGCAATGATTTAATAATAATTTTACTTTAATTCGAGTCAAATTGTCATCGTTGCTATCATGAGAAGACAATGTACTTAATCGAGATACGTGTATATATATATATATATATATATATATATATATATATATATATATATATATATAGCGGAGAAATTGTTTAAAATATAATTTAATAAAACATTCTATCGTATAAAATTTTATTGCATTATGAATATAAAAGTACTCTAAAAAAAAACTTTTATCTCGTTTTATTCACACGAATAAGTAACAAGAAGACTGAAAAGATTAAAATAATTAAAAGTCTTCTTTAAATCACAGCTAAGCATTAACTTCGCAAACTTGAACCTGATTTGATTTTGGCCACCTTGATCTTATATCTATATAGCAAAAAGATCATAATGATATAAAAAAAGTCGTTGATTAAAAAAAAATTTACTAAAATTCGAAAAATCAAAAACACGTTTATTTGAATAACTGCAAAAAAATTATTTATTTTCTATCAAAAAAAAACTATATACATACATATATATATATATATATATATATATATATATATATATATATATATATATTCATTTGTTATACAATTTAAATAAATCTTCATTTGATTACATTAGAACCGCTATGGATAATGAAAACGAATTTTTTCAGAGACGCAAGTGCGCTTATGTTTTAGCTCGAAATACTCTTGCACCGATTATTAAAACTTCTTCTCCTCCTCATTCTCTCCTCGTCATCGTTCGCTACACGCGGAAGCTGCACGACCCTCGTGTATCGCAGAAATTCCGATCGCCGCGTAAGAAGAGAGCGTGTAACAATAGTACCCCCCTTCCCCATCCCCACCCTCTCAAGGTCTATATATATAGATATATATTATAGATAGATAGACTGATGTATATATAGACTGATGTGGCAATTGTGCGGCGATTATGGAGAGCGCTAATATTTTTCACCTGCTCGACCCCGACGCGGGTGCGATGCGGATGGTGTCGGGTGCAGGAGGGGCCAAAGGTGTAGGCTCAGTGAAATGATGCTACTGAATGTTATGTATATATATATATATATATATATATATATATATATATATATAGTAGAACCTGAAAAAATGAGTTACCTTTAGTACTTTGGCTTTGTTTTAACTTTATAATACTTTGTTTGATAGACCGAATGCTATTTTATATGACTTAACTATGACATATATTAGATAATTATAAAAAAGTTACAAGGTGCATTAATCATGCACTGACATAAGCTCTCCTTTCTCTTTGCTATCCGTATTCAGGGGCACTGTTACTTTTGCATGGCATCTCAGAAACATTTTTATATTTATCGCGTGCGCGCGACGCATGTGTATATGCTTGTCAAGACTAAATAAGTACCGGTTCGTTTCAAACGTGTCAGGTGACCAGATAGTTTAGAAATTTTTCCACTAAATAGCAATTCTCTTGGCTTTGTTTGCGATCGATCGACAAAATTCTTTCCTATATAAGATTACGCACAAAAGTTTATAAGATTTAGGAATAATCATCAAAATTAATTTTATTTAGATCTATAAACAGCTGTTTATCATTAAAATAAAGAGTCGAAGAATTTTTTTTATACGCTTTAAGTTTCTGCGGAGAATAATTGAGAAAGCGAATTGAATTTTCATTCAATTCATCGATACCTTCCTAAAATAACTGCACAGCTGGTACGTTCGTAAAAGGAGCACAAAAGAAAGGTAACAATTGTGTGTAGGTATATATATATATATCGACAAAATTATTCAGCACTGCTCTTGGTAATACGAAGAGAGTATGAAAGTTGAAACGGGGATATTTTCATCCTCTCCTCTCCCTCCCAAAGATAGTTATATATAATAAAAATATATTTTTTTTAAAAATAGATGTTACGAAGGGAGAAAATATGATTCTATAATATACAGAGGGCGGTCTATCATTGCTGATATCCAGCGCAATTGCTCTGTTTAAGTAGTGACTAGCCGAATGAGTGAGGCGCGTGTATCATGTTTAAATGGAAAATGATAGGGTATGTGAAAAGATTATATTGCAATAAATTAATTTTAGTCCTGTAATTTACAAAATGTAATTAAAGTGGAAGTTAGTAAAGAAAGCCAGGAATATTAAAGGCGCAAAAGGCATAGGTGCGTATAAAATATTCAAAATTTTGAGTTGTAAAAAAATATTTACAATAAAATAAGAAAGCAGTAGATGTGTTAAATAATGAAAGGATAACAATGTAAGTTAGCTCGTAATAATTTTCTATAGTTACAAAGGATAATATCAATGTTTAAATGACGTTTATCGACGTATAAGCGAGCTGTCTAATAATTTTCCTGCTGATATTAGAATAAGTTACTTCCTCTATATACAAATTATAATTTACTAATTCTATGTTTTATTTGCTTGCAATTCAAAAAACAAATACATGATCGTATGGACGACGAGCGGATGGATCCGAGGATCCGAAGCCCGGAGGTCCAAGCGAATAGAAAATAACGAAGCTGGGGACCGTGAGAGACGAATAGAAATAAAGAAATCAATTGGCTGAATCGATGAATTTGCGGATTTGAGAGAGACGGGCGAATTAATCGGCGATCATAACAATGGCGATTGGAAAGAGTGCATACGATACAACTGTACGCAGAGGCCTCGCAGTGATTGCATCGGAATGCGAATTGGAAAAGGTGATGACGACGAGAGAAAAGGACAGAGAGCATCTCGCCTATCACTGGTCGAGCAACTTTTCCGTCTTCGTTCAGGAATGGAGAGGACTACGTGGGGTAAGCAAGCGCTAATTTTTAATTTCAGATATAATAATTTCGCATTATAATGTAAGAACTTTTATTAAATACGCGTAATAGGTGCCTCGGAGATCGGTGCTTTTTCGTAAAATAAT
The DNA here is from genome assembly GCA_018907035.1 of Sycobia sp. Sy_11. Classification (NCBI taxonomy): domain Eukaryota; kingdom Metazoa; phylum Arthropoda; class Insecta; order Hymenoptera; family Epichrysomallidae; genus Sycobia; species Sycobia sp. Sy_11. The sequence goes on from JACCIC010000001.1 coordinate 882,777, forward strand.
GCAAATTTCAGAAATATTATAGTAAACAGATTAATATAAAAATAAATGATAAATTCATGAATTTTTATCGAGTTTCTAGATTTGATACACTACTGTGTACAAATCTGAGTAAGCCTTGTAAGATCGATTGTTTTTGGATCGTAAGCGTAGACCCAAGTCTCATCTCCAGTTATTACGCGCTCGATCTTGTTCTCATAGTCTGAAAGCATCGTTTCACAGACCTCCATGCGACGCTGTTTTTCCAAAAAAATTGAGTGTTTTTCGCACGAATCAAGATTTCACTCCTTTCAGGCACAAAATGCCTTTCAAAATGGTATTGATTGAACCATTTGAAATTCTAACCATATCAGCAAGCGCACTAGTAGTTAATTGACGATTTTGCAGAACCAATTCTTTGATTTTGTCGACGTATAGCCCATCAGTAGATGTTCTTGGTCGTCTTTGACCTTCTTTGAACAATTCGTGACAATCAAAAACACTTGCTCTGGACATTGACTTCTCGCCAAAAGCCTTCTGCAACATTTTCAATGCTTAGGTCGCCCATATTTCATTTCGCGCATAAAATTTAATGCTACTTCTTTGTCGAATAATTTCAGACATTATAAAAACCGAAGAAACAATTTTTCTTTGTTCACAAAATACAAGCGTAACTATATGACAAATGAAGATAATTGCGTGAAATTTGGCACAGATAACTCTGACAGTACTACCAACTTAAAAATAAAAACATTGCTCCGAATCGATAAATCCGGGAAGTTGAAATTGAAAAGTCTTACTCATATTTGTACACAGTTGTATTTCAAGATTTACAAAAAAATGAAATGTGTATATTTAATTATTGATTTCAAATAACAAAGAATATTACTATTAATCTGAAAGATTTATAAAAATTTTTTCCTTTTTTTATAATTTAAAACATATAGAAAATATTTTGTTCAACACTATTTTTATTTATTACAACATATTTAATTAAAATCATTATGGATCCAGTTTGATCCTATTACATAATTATCAATAAAAATAAATAATAAACAGTATTATGAGCTTAATAAAACTTTCATATATTAGTTTATTATATGATCAATAGTTAAAGAGTAATATAATACTTATATTCAAAATTACAAATATCATCTATTATATGAAATCTGTGTATAACTTTTACTTAAATAAAAAAGTTATAAAATTCAATAATTACATGAAATGTATATAGTTAACTATTAATAGAGCACCATCGATTTGATAGAAAAATATTATGTACATTATATGACAACTAATGAAAGAAGAAAATATGCAAATTATGAATTAAAGGCAAATTAACAAGTTGAGCTTGGGTGTCCAAGCACCAACGATATAATTATTTAGGGATGCGTTGAATCGTGTCAATGACTCCGATTTCTTTATAGACAAAGGAAGTTCATTCCATTGTCTACATAAACGATGTATAGGGAAGTGAAATGAATAACTATCCAAGCGTCTGGTTTCTCTTAACGAATAAAAGATTCTTCTGGATGAAAATCACGCCAAAATAAATTCTCTATTTACGAAATCGTCTAATAATTTTTCAATACTGCATCGTGACATTTTTAAACTTATTTTTATTTATTTATTTATTGAAAATTTGCACTAGCCAAAATCATCGTACAATATCCACAAAGTACAACCTATTGCCCATTATCAGTGGCGCAGAGATAGAATCAAATTACAAATACATATTCTGCGTAATGTATACATAGAAGTCTAAATAAATATATTTAATCATTATAGACATATATTAATTCACGAAAGCTAGTCTAAAAAATAATAAGTTCTAAATTCTTAATATCTGAAGATTAATTTTATTCTTCAGTTAATTTTACTATATGAGGAAGCTTTAATCCATATCTAGTTCCAAATAATCCTTTGAGAAGAAGTTAACAATGTCTGAAATAGTGTATGATAGATCGATCAATAAACAATACCTGTATGTAGGACCGTATTAAATTAGTTGAATATGACAAATATTTACGGTATGTTCAAGTGTTCTTCTTGTATCTTGAATGTTTTGAATTTAATCTTCACAAACATTTGTATAATTAGCAGAAAAATACATATAATTAATGTCTTGAGAGCAGTAAAATATACAATCCTATTTCTACACGATTTTATAGCATCATATGCCAATTAAATTAAATCGCAAAATTTTTGGCCCTCTTCTTTCTAATATTTACATGAATGATCTATATGT